>JAWZYT010000394.1:0-70000 GCA_034508575.1 Petrolisthes manimaculis | reverse complement strand
TTTCCTCCTTATCCTTCCTTCCTTCCTTCCTTTCCTCCTTATCCTTCCTTCCTTCCTTCCTTTCCTCCTTATCCTTCCTTCCTTCCTTCCTTTCCTCTCCCTCCTTCCCTCCCTTTTCCCTCATTTTCCTTTTCTCCCTCCTTCCCTCCCTTTTCCCTCATTTTCCTTTTCTTCCTCCTTCCCTCCCTTTTCCCTCCCCTCCTTCCTTCCCACCCTTTTTTAGTAGATAATATTTTTTTCAGTACCATAATTATATTTCTTAGTCGTATATTCCAATTTTTTTTTTTTTTTTTTTTTTTTTTTGTGTGTTTGTGTCAAATTGGTATATATATTTTTCTCTGTTCATTTTCCGTATTCAGTAGTAGTAGTAGTAGTAGTTGTTGTTGTTGTTGTTGTTGTTGTTGTTGTTGTTGTTGTTGTTGTTGTTTTCGGTAACTCTTTCTCCCCCTTTCCTCCTACCCCTTGTCCCATTCTTTTCCTCCTAACCCTTCTCTCACTCTCTCTCTCTCTCTCTCTTCCCTCTCCAGCATGTAAGCTTTGCAAACCTAACCTCGGTTTTATTGATAAATTGACTTATTTATATTATTATTATTAATATTATTATTATTATTATTATTATTATTATTATTGGTCTTGATGTTGTAGTGGTTATTATTATTATTTTTATTATTATTATTATTATTATTATTATTATTATTATTATTATTATTTATTTTTGTTTTTACTCATATATATATATAAAGGGATGCAGCTCTTGTTTTAGATTCTCAAATAAACAGACGAATATAAAACTAATTCATTCATTCCTTTATTTATTCATTCATTTATTTATTTATTTATTTATTTAGTTTATTCATTCATTTATTCATTCATTTATTCATCCATTCATTCATTTATTCATTCATTCATTCATTTATTCATTCATTCATTCATTCATTTATTTATTTATTTATTTATTTATTTATTCATTTATTCATTCATTCATTTATTCATTCATTCATTTATTTATTAATTTATTCATTCATTATTTGGTATAACTGCATCTTGCTAATAAGAGAGAGAGAGAGAGAGAGAGAGAGAAAGAAAGTGTGTGTGTGTGTGTGTAAAGAGATGAATATCGTGGTGTTTGTGTATGTGTGTGTGTAAATTGATCAGTTTCGTTTTTGTAGGGAGTTGCAATGTGTGTGTGTGTGTGAGAGAGAGAGAGAGAGAGAGAGAGAGAGAGAGAGAGAGAGAGAGTGTGTGTGTGTGTGTGTGTGTGTGTGTGTGTGTGTGTGTGTGTGTGTTCAACTGTTCATTGATGTTCAAACTACTCTCTGGATGTTGTTGTTGTTCCACTTTGAGTAGCAGAAATATTATTATTATTATTATTATTATTATTATTATTATTATTATTATTATTTTTATTTACACATACCAACAGATCTGGACATAAAAGTAACTGATTGATGCACCTACAGTATTATCATTAATGTTGTTATTATGTTCTGTATTACATGTACTATTATTATTACTGTATTACTATTAATGTAATTATTACTGTATTACTATTATTGTCATTATTATTACTGTATTACTATTATTATCATTATTATTAGTGTATTACTATTGTCATTATTACTGTATATCTATTATTATTATCATTATTACTATATTATTATTATTATTATTATTACTTAATTCCTATTATCATTATTACTCTATTACTGTACTATTATTACAGTATTATCATAATTACTATATTATTATCATTATTATTATTATTACTGTATTATTATTATTCTTACCAGACGTGGACCTGTAAGTTTCTAATCAGCATATGGCAGTACTTTATCCTGGCCAACTACTCGTGGTTACTGATGGAAGGACTGTACTTACATAGTCTCATCTTTATGGCACTCTTCACCGACTCCTCAGCCATCACACTCTACATTCTACTCGGCTGGGGTGAGTCACGATGGATAGGTACGAATGCATAGGGTTGTATTCAAGAACGTCCATAGTGAGTACGATGCATAGGGTTGTATTTAAGAACGTCCATAGTGAGTACGATGCATAGGGTCATATTCAAGAACGTCCATAGTGAGTACGATGCATAGGGTCATATTCAAGAACGTCCTTAGTGAGTACGATGCATAGGGTCATATTCAAGAACGTCCTTAGTGAGTACGAATGCATAGGGTCATATTCAAGAACGTCCATAGTGAGTACGATACATAGGGTTGTATTCAAGAACGTCCATAGTGAGTACGATGCATAGGGTCATATTCAATAATGTCCATAGTGAGTACGATGCATAGATACAGTTGTCAAATACTGTACCCGTAGACCTACTGTATTTTTTTTTTTTTTACTTCTCAGTCTCTTATCTTTCAAATGATATACAGGTACAGTACATGTTTGTATATTAATTATCTACACTGAAAGTCTTAATAAGTACAGTGTATCAGTACAGTATCTAATTCTCTCTGAATCTACCTAATTATATACATCACACCATAGCTATATTCTCTCACCAATTATATACATCACTCTATATTATATCCTTATCTTCCTATTTATTTTATACTGCATCGATGATTTTCTCCAACCGATTAACATGTATGTATATATGTATGTGTGTATGTACAGGCATTCCGCTGGGTTGTGTGGTATTGTGGGCTGGCCTGAAAGCCGGCCTGGATGACACCCACTGCTGGACCGTCAACACCGTGCCGTGGGTGTTCTGGGTGTGCATCCGGGCCCCCGTCGCCGTCTCCAACCTCATCAACTTTTTCTTCTTCCTCAACGTGGTGCGGGTCCTCGTGCTCAAGTTGAGGTCCTCCATCTCAGCCGAGTCTATGAAGTACAGGTGGGTCACTGTTGTTGTTTTTATTCTCCGTTGATGGTTGTGGAAAACGGTTAAGATTAATTAATACAGGTGGGGTTGTGTTTGTTGTTATTCTTAATGTTGGTTCGTCATTCTCGTTGCCAGTTGTGGAATAGCGTATAATTTTACATGTGGAATCTGTGTACAGTACAGTACTGTATTATAAAGTAGTGTTCTATATAGGTTTGTATATATGTATGTATGTATGCCGATATAGTTGAGCACCAAGTGTAAACTGCATACTGTAGTATAAAATGGATATACGATTGCAGGAAGCTGGGCAAGTCGACACTGGTGTTGGTACCACTGTTTGGGGTCCACTACTTCGTGCTGTGGGGACTCTCCACCTCCAATAACGAGTACGTGGAGCTGGTCTGGCTCCTCCTCGACCAGGTCTTCGCTTCCTTCCAGGTCAGCTCACGGTCTGTTTCATGTACAGTCATGAGCCAAAGTAAGAATATTATCCAGGTCTTGTTAAAGTTTTGAATTGTCTGACAAATCAGTGAACCAATTACAATGCTCATCCTGTCTCATAATTGCTGGAACTTGTTTAATATTCCACCAGACTATTCATAGCATATCTGGATACACATTATGGCTTGTGACCGTACAAAGCATTGAACACACCATTTATAATAATAACTTGTAAAGATGACATACAAAAATTAATTATAAGTTGTCAAATGGATATACAGTACAGTATAGTACCATCCTTATGATGTACAGTATACTTGCTTCTACATGTTATGATTATGTTGCCAAAATGGAGGCTATGGATTCCCCCACACTGTGATCGTCATGGGCTACAATATTATATTTTAAAAGAGTTAGTTTGTATTGTGACATATGAATTAGTAACCAATTTGCCAACAGCATTAATTAACTTCATATTCTCATACATTGTCTTGATCTTGACCTTCTCCATTCACTATACATTAGTTCATTCACCAGGGTTTCTTTGTTGCTGTGCTGTACTGCCTGATGAACGGAGAGGTGCGACAGGAACTGAGGAAGCTGTACAACCGCTGGTACAAGGGTGACCCTTTGGTGTTCAACTCACACTCCACTCTCATCTCTCATACCAAGACTTATGCCAGGCAAGCCCATCTCACGATGGTATCCCTTGCCCACTGAATTTAAATAAAACATTTCCAATGTTTATTTATTTTGTTACTGAAATTATAGATTTTCTTTGCCATACCCTCAACTCTGTCATTATATTGTACCATGAAATGCTTTACTTTATATAAATACTGCTCTTTCTTGTGTGGCATGAACTGCTTTACTTTATATAAATACTGTACTACTCTCTCTTGTGTGTCATGAACTGCTTTACTTCATATAAATACTGTACTGCTCTCTCTTGTGTGTCATGACCTGCTTTACTTCATTATACTCTTATCCACTATTACTATTAGTTGTGCAATACGTGTAGTTCTCTTTTATAATGATGTATAGAGTTCTATCAACTATTCCTGTGCTCTGCCATGCATATCCTGTCCTTGTTGTCAGCAGCCGTGGGAGGGCATCACTACCATCCATCCACTCACAAGCAGAACGCCGAGAACGTCAAACACCGTCCCCACAGATGCCTCGGTGTGGTGGTAGTGGGGAGATGGGCAGTACCACCAACAATATCAACACTAACAATGCCTCACCATCACCAACCAAAACTCTCACCCCAACATACGGCACCAAATACCAGTCCAGGGTAATTGTTTATGAGAACTGGTAATTCATATTGCTTAGTACAGTATTTTCTTCTTGTAGCACCAGCCAGGCGTCTCTTCAGGGTATTTTGTCTAATCTTATTCATTTAGTTTTTATTTTGTCACATAATATTACGATATACTGTACACTACAGATGGTTAAATATTTCTGTTACTAATGTTTGATTTTATTTTTATATTTTTTTATTTGTCACTTATGATATGCTCAAAAAGTACAGGTAGTTAGTGTTTCTATAAATTATGGTAAATATCCACAGCTGACAGTTAGATATACAGTACTTTGTAATGATAATTGGTGTAAACAGCCAATTATAAGACTAGTAAGGCCTGATAATGGTACAATACTGTGTTGTTTTTATAGGATATGAGTGGCTGCTTGGGTTCCTCTGAGTGGTGTGAGGAGGCCATTGAGCTACAACCGTGTACCATATCCAACAGCAGTCAGTCTTCCTCCCGCCCCTCCCCACAGCCTGACCCCAGATACTCCCCACCACGCCTCCGCCCCACACCTGCTGTCTCACCATCACCCTCCCCCCATCCCACATCATGCACCAACGGTACCGAGGGACCCCCAGTGGAGATCCTCATTGACCTACATGAAGACGGGGTTGAGAGGACGGATAGGGATGGCAGCGTCAGACCTCCTCCCAACACACGAGACCACACCTCCAGAACCAAAGAAAAACACCTCACATTTTCCGAATCCACCGACCAGTTCCAGATGGCCAAACTGAGTCCCACCAAGGTGAACGGGGCGGCGGTGGTTTGTGAACCCAGCAACACAGATGACAACAACAGTAGTAAAGGCGTGATATGTGTTAATGTCAACAAGAACAGTTTAAAGTCATCGATTCCAGTACAAATAGACTCACACATACTTAAAAATAGTAAAGGAAAGGAGCATGAGACAATGTTGTAATGTGCAGATAATATTATAAATTAAGTAAGGATACTGTATATTATTTGAAGTATTTGGATTTACCACCAATCACTTGTTGCATCGCTTCAAGGACCTTTTAATGTCATTAGCAAATATGAGACTACAAAACTCATTCCTCAGAAATACTCATAAACACATTGCCTCAGTACATTCAAAAACAATATATTAATAGCCTATATTTTGCAGCATGATTGGGATGATTCAGTTCAGTATACAGTATACAGTAACCTCAAATTATCATACCCCTTTAAGAGATATTTACTTGTTGGTGACTTGCAAGGTGTGTGATTCCTCCAAAGTATGCCAGGAAACAAATCACCTCATTGTTACTAATAATAAGGGATCTGTTTCTTGGCATAGTTTGGAGGAATCAGTAGCACTCCGATTCACCAACAAGAGAATTTCCCTTTAATTCTTTGAAAGGGAAGTACAGTAGGTGACCCAAATTCAGAGCAGACTATATCCATTGTGTGAGTGAACATTGCTACATAGCTTTTGGAAAATAATGAAGCCTTACAAGGAAGCTAACAAACAAATACCACTGTGGAATCGACCTATATATAAAGATTGTCTAGCCACTTCACCAAGTTCTGAAGGCCTCTAATTAATTCTTCCTGGTGGTGGGAGAATAACGAGGTGTTGAAGGTTGTCTGTTTTCATGGTACAGTGGGCCATATTCGAGAACACTCATGGTGCATACGATGGCGTGGTACCGGTACGACGGCTCCACGGGCAAACATTAGAGCCTTCCTACCGGTACCACACCATCGTCTACACCACAGATGTTCTTCCATAAGGCCCATTGTTTCCAGCATACCAGTGTCACTTTGAACACTATACTGTATTATTAAGGGACCCTGTGATCGTGTATGAGACCTGGTGGCTGCTGATTCCTCCTGACCATGCCACAAAACAAGCTTCTTTATTGTAGGAGTGTGTGTTTCGTGGCAGTGTTTGAAGGACTCTCTAACTTTCAATTTTCTGACTATACATCACGAGGGTCCAAAATGAATCAACAAAGTAACTTGATCAAATGCTATCTGCAGAATTATTTAGATATTAAGGTATAAATACTGTATACAATTAATGGTGTATTGTAGATCGTGTATGTATAATGTGTTTAGTACTTAATTAAATCATGCACTGCTTATTTTCAGCAGGAATGAATAATATATAATGTTGCACAAGTATTTCAGCACAAGAATACAGTAACTATTTTTGATGAAGGAATGTGCAATATTTTCGTACTGGAATTACTGTATTATTATTATTATTATTACTATAGATATTCCAGATGTGAAAAGTTTCGTTAATTTAACGGGGCTGAAGAACAAAGTTTAGCTAATACATTTTGTACCTGGGAAGACTTATTCCGTATGAGAGATTGTTTCAGTAGCGATGGAGTGTAGTATTGTATATAATGTCTATAATGATGATATTAAAGTAGAAGAACCTCTTTTAAATGTCTGCAAAGTCTGAAAATGAGTAGATAAATCATCACATATAACCCATATGAAGTAAATACATGTACAGTACAATAAATAAATCATCACATATAACCGAAATGAGGTAAATACATGTACAGTACGTACTGTATGTGTATATGAGGAAAAATGTAAATGGTAAAATGATTAATACAGAGTAGAAAGAAGACTTGTTAGGCCAAAAAGACGGTGGTTGGTATGCAGGAACATTGATGGTGTTTACGACAGTGTAGTACCGGTACGATGACTCCATAGACACACTACTACAGAGCCATCATCGTGCCAGTACCACGCCATCGCCAACACCACCGATATTCTTGCATACCATCCATTGTATCACTAAAGAGGGAAGGAAACTCGAGAAGGAAGGACAGCAGGCAAGCACTGAAGGAAACAGAAGGAAAAGACTTACAACTGAAGAGAGGAAATGATAAAGCTCAGGTCCAAAGGGGATAGTGCACTGTTGATAAATCTGGAATACAGTAATTAAAATGTTCCTTCAAATTATTCCAAGCAACAGGACAAAAACAGTACTGTACAATATTTTTTTTTCATCTGGTCCTGTTTCCGGGCATACTGTACTGTATGTACTTTAGAGGAATCTAGGCACTCCAATGTACCAAAAGTGTACAGTATTATCCCATTTAAGTACTGTACTGTACTGCCCACATCTTTGCAGTTATTACAGGGATGGAAACTGTTAAAGTGGACACAAACTAATTATTGTGTTGATGAAATATTTGACCCTAATTTTCAAGGACAGTTTGAAGAGGTTCTTTTAAACCAGATGCCATCTATGAGTAACTTAACTGTGAATACATTTGTACATATTGATGGATATTTTACATGTTAATCAGAAGAGTTACTTCACCTCGGACCAAATCCAATAGAATTAATATTGTTTGTTGTAAAGCTGTTGTGGACCAGATCGAGTCATGAGCTAAGCCAGGTTAAGGGGGAAGTTTTGTGTTGGTAAATCTGGAGCAACGGAATCCTCCAACCTATTCCAAACAATAGAACACCATTATGTTTGCCCCTCTGGCCCAGTTTCCTAGCATACTTTGGAGGAATCGAGGCACTCCAATGTACCAACAAAGAATTACCACCTTAAGGGGAGATTCTCTTGTTGAATCGGAATTAAGGTCTCTTATTCCTCCAAAGTATGCCATGAAACAGATGAATGTCCTATTTGTACAGTACCATTGAAGGCATCTGTTTCCTGGCATAGTTTGGAGGAATCAGCAGAGACCCTCAAATTCACCAACAAAAAAATCTCCCAACAATTAATAATAATGATAGATGATGATGATTATTACAATGATACCATTTCATTAAAAGTACAGTACAGTATAAATATTGCCATAGTCATTATCAATAAGGGGAGATAGAGTATATATTCTTTCAGTACATTAATTGGAGCACCTTGATTCCTCCAAACAAAGTACAGCATGTCAGGAAACAGGACAAGGGTGACAAAAATATAATGTTGACACTACTGTACCAGCGCTGGGACTAACTGTATCCGTCTGCCATAACTTCTCCGGACATCATGCAGACACACACCATGGATACTTGCTTTCTCATCCTTATCCTTATTAATATTCCAGTCCATTCATTATAACTCACGACCATTCTTGTTATTTTTTTACACTGAATTAATTGTTAAACTCTCGTCCATTCATTATAACTTAACCATTCTTGTTAATGTGACACTATTCTTGTTATTAGTACAGTATCCCTAATTATTTCATGTTAGGGAAAACAGGATCATATGCAAGTTTCAACAGTAATACCATCTATCTCTACACATATTATTCAAAGAGTCATTATTTTTGGATTAATTTTAAAGTACTGTATTCTGACTATTCTGACACTTTAAAGAAATAGCTGTATGTCACTGAAGCACAAAAAAAATACAAGACGTCATAGATGCCACATGTGCATCAGTTGAGATTGAGACTACTGTAATATTAAAGGTGTGTACAATGCCTATGGATATTGAATTCACTGTGTTTTTACTACTAAATACTCTATGACAAGCACTATATATCAAACCATAACTTTGAGATCCGATATACAGTACTGTACAAGTATGAGCTGGACCTTGAGATTAGGATTAACTTATAATGGACAAAACCTCCATATACGTATATTGTCAGTGGAGCCTTTGTACAGGTGGTCGTCATTTCCTTTTGTGTGCAGTTCTGAACACTAACCCTATAATAGTCAAGCGTCATCTATGTACTTTAAGGTGCTGCTCATGAAGAAAACTATGGTACAGTATTGTCAAAATTATGAAGACTGGTAGATGATAATGATTCTCCTTATTTTCTCTTGATTTTAATAAACACTAAACTGTACTGCTGTTGCTGCAATTTATTTGTACATACACTGCTGTAATACAATGGGAGTTCTTATTATAATGAGTGGACTGGGATATACAGTAATGGGTACTTACTATTATAAAACTACTTCTTTGAGGAAAAGTTTTCTTCATCGCTCAGTTCCTATTTTCCTTTTGCAATGCAAATTTAGCGACGAAGCACCCTTTCCTCGAAGAAGTTTAATAATATGACCCAACGATTCCAACGACCTTATACAATAAATGTCAAGAGCAAGTCAAGGTCAGTTATCTATGAGTGTTCTTGAATATGGTCCCAAATACAATACAATACAGGCTGTCCCAAAAATCCTTAGGTCCTTTTATTTCCTTGTGCATTTAAAAGTGCACAAAGAATAATTTAGAAAACACCCTGTACTGTGATTGGTATATATAATAATCATGTCACTCCTTGCAGATAAAATTAGATTCATATAATTTATTTTAACCAGTTGCACATATCATAATGTATAGTATTTATTGACTTATACTGTATTAGGAATTCTCTCTGACACAAATAATCAAAATATTGGTACAGTACTGTACTTACTCAGTCATGAAATACAGTATTTGCAAATTGGATATACAGTATTTCAACAGAACAATATACAGTACAGTAGTCCTAAGGTATTGTGATATTGTGTGCCAAAGATTTGACCATTTCTCCTGGAATACTTATGGCCATACTATTAACGGGATCCATTTGAAGGGAAAGATGGCATCATTTAACATTACTGTATTAATGGGGTAGTATTGTACTGTATACGTTTGGTACATTAGAGTGCCTTGATTCCTCCAAAGTATGCAAAGAAACTAGAGATCAGTTTAACCAAAATAATGGTGTCTTGTTGCTTGGAATAGTTAGGAGGAATCATGCAGTTAGTTGCTCCAGATTTACTAACACTTAATTCACTACCCCTTTTAACAATTGATATATTGACATAATAATTAAGTTGTTACCCACTTAATTGTAGTCCAACAGAATACTAAATTGATACAGTAAGATAAAGGAAGTGTGATAGATATACAGTACTGGCCGGGTATCAATTACCAGCTAAGAAGATTAAAATAAAATAACACTAGAGTATAATATGTGTTTGAGGTTGTGGTCAGCGTGGAGGTGAAAGTTGGTAACAGTGGAACCGAGGGGCGTCTGTCCAGTGTACAAATTTATGGGGAAGCTGTTTGGTGTGTCCTTCCAATACTGTACTTATAGAAATGATATTGTGATGTGTGTGTGTGTGTGTGTATATGTGTGTGTGTATATATATATGTGTGTGTGTGTGTGTGTGTGCGTGTGTTTATATGTGTGTGTGTGTGTGTGTGAATGCAATTTGTATAAAGTGATAAATACACTCTCTGTTAGTGTTAAGAATGTATAGCTACGAAGTTTTATGGTACCGAACTGTATTCTGTACTGATTTGAATGAATGCACTTTGTAATACAGTGATAAATACAATCTCTGTTAGGGTTAAGGTTGTTAGAATTATTTATGTTCTAATGTTGTGTGTACTAGTATGAATGCAGTTTGTATAAAGGGATCAATACAATCTCTGTTAGGGTTAAGAATGTACAATACAGTATAGGCTAGCAATATACTTATGGAGTTTTTATGGTACATTACTGAAGTGTGGAGTTTTATGGTGCTGAAGTTTGTTGTTTATTTCCTCGGTACTGAAATGTATACTGAATTCTGTCTGTTTTCTCTGACTTGGCCACTCTCTTTTGAATTTCATTGGGCATTAGCAATCAATAACGTGTTAGGTGAGGCAATGACAGTGGAAGTTACCGTAGTTAGGATAGCTCGGTGTGGTGTTTATGGAGACGCTATATTTGTCATTGTCATTACAGTACCTAGCCCTTACTTTTCAGACCATGGAGAGTATTCAATTGTATGAAGGATCTCAATTCATTTATATAAACAATACCTTTCTTACAGTATTAGGATTCAAATTAATGTGTAACTCAAATACATACAAGATAAAACACAGGGAGACAATTAAGACTATACATTACTGTCAACTAAGAAGAACAAACTGATATACATGTACAGTACTATAATAGGGTATATAATTATGTATGTGTGTGTATGTGTGTGTGTGTGTGTGTATGCTCTTTCATGGTTGTTTGTGTGTGTATTTTTCTAGGTAGGTGAGCAAGTATTGGGTTTGTGCCTCTCATTGCATCTCTTCCTAGTTTTACAAAAGGGTTGTTCACGAGATGGAAGAAAGTACTATAATTGAGTCAGGATATTTCTCTATAGTAGGTACAGTCATGGTCTAAAGTCCTGCAATCTGGTGAATAAAAGTGACCCATCTGAAAAAAGAAAAAAGTCTGCTTTAGCTAACAGGTCTTGGGATAAATAATTATGATGCCTACTTGAAAGACCAGAATATGTATACTGTACTTTACTGTACCTTGGAACCTGGCAATGAGACTTAAAAACTTACTTGGCATACACAATATTAATTTTCTAACCTTATGTTCAAACTGTTACTGCACTACTAAGTCTTTATATATATTTTTTTATTTTTCTATTTACAGTATATTTTATTTAGTGTATTTATTTTTTTATGTTTCTATTTACAGTATATTTTATTTAGTGTATTTATTTTTTATTTTTTCAATTTACAGTATACTGTAGTACAGTACAGTATACAATTGTATTTTGTTTTGGGTTGGGTGAGAGTGAGTGAAGAGTGTTATGGATGTGTGTCCCACTTGTGTTCATGTTGGAATGTTCTTCTTGGGGGTTGAACATACAATGGGAACATGACTGATGGTGAACGTTACGGTAATTAATTTGTTTTGACCTATACAGTATAATAATAATAAATTAACTATATACAGTACATAAGTGTTCATTTGTATTATTGCTTCTGTGTATATAATAGGAGACATTTAGGCTTAATAATAAGATGTATAAATGAATAAGTATACATATATTTATACAAACAGTATTGACCAAGTAATAATTGGAAATATCCAGCAGGTATGTATGTATGTGTATAGGAATTTATCCGAGAATATCCCTTTTCATCACGAGATACTGTATAAATAATTTTAGATGTTGTAAAAACAGAACAATAAAACAAAGAAAGCAGCTTTACTACAAAAACATTCTTATCCATATTCCCAGCACTGAGGACACATTATATTAGGGTGGTATTATATTATTAATTAACTACATGAGATGGGAGATATTTCCACTCTTGGATGCTACGGGGAAAGGAGGAGTGCCTAAATATATCAGTGCTTGTCTGGTATGTATGTATGGTATTTATTTAATATAAGTTGTGGCTGCCTCTATTATAGTGGATCGTATATTTGTAGGGTGTACAGTAGATATGTGTCTTTTTTTATTGTCTATGTCAACTAAAATTTTAACTTGTTTGTGATTTTGTATATCAACTGTTGTCTGTGTATGTCTTCGTGTTGTCAATGGGTTTACAGTATATTGTTTTGTGTCTTGTTTAATTAAGCAAAGTGACTGATAAAAGTTATGTTATATAATATATATATATATTTGCTGCGTGGACTTTATATGCATAATTTCCAAAGGAAATAATTATGATGTTTAATTTATTAATTTATAATTATAATAGAAATCTTCAAGAGTATATACCACATGGAATTATTACTGAGGTAAAAAAAGGAAATTGTGATGTTAATATATAATAGAAATTTTCAAGAGTATATAGTACAGTACGAGTACATGGAATTATTGAGATAAAAAAAGGGAAATTGTGATGTTGGTAAATAGAAATCTTCAAGAGTAAACATGGAATTATTGAGGAAAAAAAGGGTAATTGTAATGCTGTTGAAGTTGGGGAAATTTCATCATCAAGCAGATCTGACAAGTGGCAACAAAAAAAGAAAAAAACGTCAGACGTCAGTCACCATACGGACGTAGAAGAGGTAAGACGTGTTACTTTTCTCTCATGTATAACTTTTCTTTTTCATACGATGGTTTTTAGGGCCATATGCAAGGAAATCTGTGGTGCATACGATGGTGTGGTACCGGTACGACGACGGTTCTGTTTGTATGTATGGTATCAGGCCATCGTATGCACCACAACAAACCCAAATTAATGTCCTTGCATACGACACTATTATAACTCATAGAACACACTACCATCGTACTGTACCACACCACCATGGATATTCTTGCATACTATCCATAACAGTATTAATGACATGGGCACAGTAATGATTAATAATAATAAATAAATAAGAGATTATAAGTGGTCAACCAGCAAACGTGATCCAAGATGGCGGCCGGTGGTATTATTATTATTTTTACGGTAAATCTTGAACTAAGTAACGTTACCCTTCTGACTTATCAGATGCTGGATGGAGGCTTTGTGGGTGTCTGTCCAGGATGTAACACAGCACCCCATTCTATTAAACATATTATGGAAGACTGCAATGTACACAACCACACTCTCTAACACAACAAACACTCTGAGAGCACTGTGGGAAAGCAATGTTCAGGCCATGTTCTTCCTCAGGAGCTTGGGGCTGCTCGACCAGACAGCTTAACGAACTTCAACAATATTGACAACAATTGATTATATTATTATGTAATTCCACAGACCTGAACAGTGAGCAGATGCCAAGGAAGTTACCTGCCCCACCTACCTTCTGAAAATGGCTCAACTTCTACATGTAGGTGGCATTATGGCATTTTACTCAGTCAATCACTAACTTTATTCCAGCACATTTCAGTCTATCTTTTCACCAGTT
The DNA here is from genome assembly GCA_034508575.1 of Petrolisthes manimaculis. Taxonomy (NCBI): domain Eukaryota; kingdom Metazoa; phylum Arthropoda; class Malacostraca; order Decapoda; family Porcellanidae; genus Petrolisthes; species Petrolisthes manimaculis. The sequence continues at coordinate 55,850 of JAWZYT010000394.1, read as the reverse complement.
CTGATCATTTGATCATGTGTTTCAGTAACTTGTCTACTCTGGCCAGTTTGTGTACAATAATGTGTGACTTACCTTCTGCCAAGATTAGCAAACCCAGTGCACTAAAAGTGTATAATGGGACAGAATGTCATCTCTCAAAGAGTCATAACATTGTCTATCACTCCCTTTTCTTGTTATTAATCTTGCCCTACAGGGACTGTTAGGCATGAGGCAGTTTTCATTTCATTCTTACTATTAACATCTGACTTATAGTTGATGTGGTTTACATATCTTTTCTTGCATGCTTAAAGGTTTCTCTTACCTTATTTCTGCAATAGATTGATTATACTGTACTTATGTCCCAGCAGAGAAAACATTCTTGTTTTACCGTTAAGAGATTTAACATTTTCACGTATATTTTTTTCATATAGAAGACTGTTGATAAGTTTAAGGTTGTTCCTTTCTGCTAACTCTATTATTATAAAAACTTCATGACAATACTACATGTATGTATAATGTAATATATAGGCTTGCTGATCCCCAACAGTATCCCCTGAAGCTTTTTTATGCTGCAGAAGAAATTTACCAGATGTTAGTGACTGGTCCCTCTTATTAATGCTTTTTTTTTTTTTTAGGTGGATCCAATCAAGTGCTGAGAAGATCCTAGTGCCTAATGTAGTAACTAATGAAAAGATCAGCATCAGTCATCAAAGAAATACAGGAACTGGTGAAGAGGCAACCATCAACAGCAGCACCACCACCACATAAATGATGGGTTGTGTGTGAAGTAAGTACCATAAGAGTTGTTTGCCCTTTTGAGGTTTTGTGGCTATTATTCTTTTAAAAATTAAACCTTGAGAGTTTAATCCTCCCTTTTGAATTCAATTTAATAATTAGGGGAAGGTGCTTGGGTAACAATCTTCAGTTATTAGATTTGTTTACCTGTACTGATTCAAGAAACTTCCCTTCCTGGACATTCAAATGCCACAATTATTATAGTACATTGAAAGTTTTGTTGTGAAGTTAGTAGTTGTCATTGGATTATCAATATTAAATTAGGTACATTTGTGGACAATTGGGTCTTGACACATCGAGCAGTGTCTGAAAACAAATAATTTATTCCCACCCCAGTCATTACCTATAGAAGTATTATCGAGGAGAAAAAAACCCTTGGAGTTATCAGACACTATAAGACTAGTGTCCACAATTGTACCTATAATATTCTTCACTGAAACTGGCTTTTGCTAAGGGAGAAACTTTAGGATAAATTGGAAGCATAGTGATTCTTCCAAATTGATCACTTATAAGTAACATTGTGGTGCCTGGTAAAGTTTAGAGTAATTGGTAGTCTTCTAATTCACCAGAGAGAATTTCCCTTTAATTAAATCTGTACAGGTATTATACTTAATTTATTTTCTGCAGGGGTGCTCTCCCTGAAGGTATTGATTGATGGATATTAGGCGCCTCAACATCGAGGTCCTATAGCCCCAGAAAAAGATAAGAGGTGTGACAGCAAGCAGGAAGGAAATAAAAAGGAGAGGGACAGTTGAACTGGTCTAACTAGTGACCTTCCTAGCATGGGAAGCCCTCTCTAGTCTAGCTCACCAGGTATAAGAGACATGCAAGCCCCCCCACCACATCAAGGCTGTTCCTGTTGGGAGGAATAATTTGAACCTTACACCCTTAGAACCATCATTCACACCAACAGGTGGTGTTATGGAGAAAAATCATGTATGGCTAAAGAAATTATTTATTCAATAAATATATACAATAACTACTATATTCTCTTTTATTGTAACTTCCTTTATACTGCAATTTTCTCTTCAGTTCCAATTGTGCTCCACTCCTGAAATAAAGAAAAAAATATTTTTGTGTAAAGTTGCAGACAAAATTTTCTTTCCACCTATAGTGCTTCCAAGCTCAATATGGGACTGATTCTGAAGCAGAGAGTATCTGTGGTGGCATGTATGCCACTATAAAAATAGTCACTGCTTCAAAATCTGTCCCACATTGAAAGCTTAAAAGTAATATAAGTGGAGAGAAAATTTTGCCTGTAATTAGTCAAACAAATTCAGCATTCTCAATCCAATCTGTTTACAAGGAAGAGAACCTACGAGTGCTTGGTACAGTTGCCTCCAAAAATTGAGACTACCTGCTAGACTCTTGGCAGGTAGTCTCGAAATTTTGGAGGCAACTGTACCTTACACACTAGCCTGGTCTTGACTCCCTCCCTCACACATGCTTATATACTGTTTAGCTCTGAATCCAGGGCAACCACTGCACTGAAGTTGCTATTTTGAGTGTGACCACTCCAGTCATTAAATATAATTATCATATTACTAATTAAGCAGGAAGATTCACTGTACAGGGACGCATGAAGTAGTCTAAAATCCAAAGTGCACCAATCCAGCAAAAATAAACATGTTGAAATTTCAGTATTTATAACAGATTTTAAATTTCTTACTGTGGAACATTACATGCAAATGGATGAAACTAATACATCACTGTACAGATACAATCTCAGCCTCAAACAGGGAAAAAATTAATGCTTGTCTGCAAATTTCAATCCAAATTGATACTTATACAGGGACAATCTATAATACTGATTTTTACCAGTACTTATGGTACTTTAGCACTCCACACACTCAAATTAATCATATTCTTTTATGTCTGAATGAGATATAGAATTTTGAAAAGTACCGACTGAAAGGGATGAGTATTTAAGGTCAAGTTTAGAAACAAGGAGACTATGGGGTTGATCAGAAGACTCGAATGACTATTAAGAAAACTACAACAATTTAAAATTCGGATTTGGAATCTGCATAAAATTCTTTATCCAATTATGAGCCAACGGCCAAAATCTGGGCTCCAAATATGAATACTGACTTTCAGGGTTGACTTTTCTTGAGAATCGTTGCACCTGTTTCTAAACATAGCCTTCAAAGCTACAGCTTAGTATTTACTAGAACTATAATCAGTCCTCAAAAGCTCATTTTCTGGTTTCAAATCCATTTGCATCAGTGGTAAGACCTCATTGTGGTTACAAAAAAACTATGTGATTTGTTGGCAGAAATCATGGTGTGACCATAATTTCAAACACTTAACAGCAGTTTCTGTCAACCAAATCTATAAAATACAACATGGACTAACATTTAATGGTTGATGAAATCATGGCCTTGACCCTGTTGATTTACTATATGAAACTGACACAAGTTATGATGAGCTTTGCATAAATATTGACAAACCCTTACCATAATTTGTGGGAAGGAGATCATCCAAAGAAGTAAATATATTTACCTTTTTTAATTGGACATGGTACTTCATTAAAAAAGCAATCTTTTGTTAATGATGGATTTCAATATGAAAAATGGTATGAGTTTCCTTTTGTACTCAACAATATAATTATATAAACTGACGAGGTAAGACTCACACTCAAGTTCTTGCAATGCTGAGATCTGGAGGATGTCCCAGAGGAGTGGAGGCGACCTCTTGATTCTAGTACTGTATTGCAGCATTCAGGTCCTCATAACAGTGCTGAAACAAACATATCATTAATATTTCAACTCTTACATTACTGACTTAGGGGCAGTATTATTAAACAATGAAAAGTCTCCGTTATTCAATTTGTATTATATTGTACTACAAATTAAGTGACAAACAACCTCTACCTCATTTACTTTCATGACGCCTGATGGTACGGCTGCAGACAAAAGACAGTTACAAGGGTACTTTGGATTAATGCTAACTTTACAGGGCAAGCAAGGAATTACAATCTTCAGAGATAGAGCAAAAATGAAAAGAAGTACCATGAAGGAGCTCCTAGCACAGGTATAGAAAAATATTGAAAAAGATGTCATGATACACAGGTGGATAACAGACTATGAGAAAATACACCCATACTAGTAAATTTGCATCCATGTACTGTCACTACCGAGATGTTTGTGCAACTTCAGCTGGTAACACTGTAGGGTAGAAATTAGTGTGGGTAGAGCATAGTAGAGTATTTATCATGCTGCTCTACTCGGCTTCACTCAGACCGATTCCTCCCACAGTGTTGCCAGCTCAGGTGGGACAACAATCTATATACATGGGGGTCTAATTTACCAGCTTGAGTGTATAGCAATTAACACTGTCGCATACGCTGGGGTTTAGGAGGGGCTGTGTTGGCACACAGATGCCACTTTAGTGTCCTAATTTTGAAAAAATCCTTGTTATAAGTCAAGTGTTGGGCAGATTTAGTTCAAATTAGGATGCCACATAATAATTATGCAGTGTACTCCATGTAGCCTACAAGAATTAAAGCCAATCATTGCTCCTATGCCTCTACTTTATCCTGCCACACTGATCTATACACTCAACATCCTCTACACTAGTAACATATGAAATATGATGAAACACACACTGTCTGGACAGTCTGGCTGCTCGTCTCAGTCAGTTTCCCCAATTTATACTAGCGTGCCATACGCGAGGTTGCATGTGTATGCAACCCCCCAAACATCTAATCTTATCCCTGTAATAAATATAATAATTATTTAAATGGCCGACAAAAGAGATTTTAATGCCCGGCCATCAACAATATTTACATTACATTTTATCTATATATTTAAACACAATTCAAACTTTAAAATATCAATAAATGCTTACCTATATGTTCAACTAAACGATGGTAGATAATTTGTGGCCATTTGTAACCGATGACCTGAGATATTGATAGATTTGTATCCACCGACGTCCCTCCTGACATATCCACACAACAACAAACAATGGCGACGCCGTGACGGTGACAGGGTTGCCAGATTCTGATCACAAAATTATCGTACAGGGACCTCAAAATTATTGTTTTCATGACAAAATAATGGTACAGTTATTAAAGAAATATCGTACAAATTATCGTACATTTTGAGATTTTATATCTATCCCTTGAGATAAAAAAAACTTACACTTTATGCATCATTTCTAAATTTTATTAATATTGAGCAAATTTTTCAACTAAATTGTCTTTCAAACATTAGTGTTTTATTGGAAATAAATAAAATGCTCACATTTTAACACATAGGCCTACCATACCTCAATACCAAATAACATATATAGTAGGCCTCAATGATCATCAAATGAATTAAATGAAAAAAAAAGTAAATTTACAGAAAACCTGGGCTCACTATATTGTCTATATTAGTATCATCATTATCCACTATTTTGGACCATTCTAACACACTTTTCATCTATGGTGTTTCTCTCGGAAATGCCCCGTTTACAAACATAATTTGGAAACTAGTCTTACCTGACCTGACCTAACCTAACCTAGACCACAACAGACTACCGGAACCTAATCTGGGCAAACTACCGGGTATAACCAGTGTAAACTATCATATTATAAAAGGGCAAATTTCCAGGACCTAGCCTAATGTCGTAATACTGCTCAAGCCTAGCCAAAACCCAGTTATTCTGTAATAATACCGAAAAAAAAAATAATGAAAAATTTGCATATTTGTATGAACCAGTGATTAAAAATAACCATTCATATTTTAAACATAATAAGATATACTTTATTGCTTATCACTTTATTTAGAGTCAGAATCTGATGTGTTATTGTACAATTCCTTGGCTGCCAAGAGAGAATACATATTATTTGTTGGGTTAAAGTTTTTACAGCATGATCCAGTAGATTTCATACATTCTGTTGCTAATAGTGCCCCATTTACAGACTACACTTTATTAAATCCCACAAAAAATTCTTCTATTCATCATGATCATTATCTGACACATTACTATATATATCTTTCCTTGTCATGCGAGAAAGCATATCCTTGGATGGGGAAAACTTTGTACAACCGTACGGTCTGTGTGTACCAAGACGGACAAGCGACAGCCGACAGGCCGTACTGATATGTCCATAGTCTCTACCGTCACTGAGAATAACTGACTAACCGACAAACTCGCTTATAGCCTGACTACACACCCTTATAGCCTGACTACACATCCAACTCCCACGTTCTGAACAGGACACTCTTGGGTTGTAATTATTCCTCTCCTACCCTCACCTGCTTATATCATGTAAATAATTTTTTTCCTAATTTGTTTAATCATGAAATATTTTTTTTCTTTTCTAGTGAATAAGTAAAATTATCGTACACTATCGTACAAAAAGACAGAATTATCCTACAAAACGTACGATAATGAGTAGTCCTATCGTACATCGTACCAAGGGTGAAATAATCGTACAAATACGATAATTATCGTACGAATGGCAACCCTGGACGGTGAAGACCTCTGACCAGTAATGCCACTCTGAAATGTTGAATATCCCAAGACTAGCGCCCAAAAAAACCCAAGATTGGACAAAATATCCCAAGATTAACTAAAATGATAATCCTCACCAATATAGACAGAGGAGTGGAGGAGTATTACTACCACTCCCTCCTGGCTCTTCAGAATCGCTCATTTTAACTTTAATACTGGGAATAGTATGACGCTAATCACTTACTGTAGGTTCCATGAATGTCTAGAAATCCCAAGATTTACAAAACTATCCCAAGGCCAAGCCCAAAATCCCAAGAATCTGAAGATCAGGGTTGCCAACTTGCCAGGTCTGCTTGACTATATTTCCCTAACTTTATTAGAATTTCCCTTTTTTTGCCTCAATAATTCCCTGTTTACTCTTGTTGAACATGGATGGTTGTGGCTTCGGGTATTATTTTCGTCTGGTAGAAGTTTCCCTGTTTACTCTTAATTAATTCAAAAATCTTTATATAATTGCCCTGTGTGGATTTCAAAATTCCCTAAAACAAAGACATTTTCCTGCTCCTGGCAACACTGGTTGGCTGTCTCCCCTCATTTTAAAGGTAATTATCCTAGATTGGCGTAATCTGGAGATATTTAATGTAAAATTTTGACAATCTAAGGTAATTTTTATCTATTCTTCCGTTATTTCATGGGTCGTCGTAAAAGAAAAATGCATTGCTGTAAAAAACGGTACCTAAAAAAAACGATTATAATTTCATAAAAATATCGTGTGTCAAGGGTTAAAAATATGCTGAAATGGTCACACCTCTAGTTCAGGATCTAAGGATATGCAACTTCATGAGAACCCTTACCCATCAATTTGACCAACATTACCACGTAGACTATTAATATTGCATGCATCAATTGAGTACAAGAAGTTAAAATAAACAGTAATCTCCATTCTTTAACTTAACCGATTAGCCTACAGTACCTGTAATGGAATATTATATCCATTCCAAACTACACTTAGTATTCCCCGTAAGGGAAGTACTGTATTGCCTGCGGAGACTTGGGCAGTACTTCAAGGGTTTGGGCGTCCTTTCGGCCCCAGCTAATCCTTTTCAGTTCTTCATGTATCCCTCCCTTCATCTTCTTTCATTCCTACTTACTGTCCCACCTCTCTATCACTCCTTCCCACTGGTGAAGGCTGGTTATCCAAAAATGACGAATTTGGATCCTCTACCACACCCTTGCCTAGGCCCAGTGGGGCTGACTTTATTCTCGGTGAATATTAGTTATCCCCCACAGGGCTAGAATAAATATTGTTGTAGGATCTGTAGTCACTTTCTAGTGGATTTGATGACATCTGCCCACATGGATTAAAAATCCACATGATGTGTACTGCAACCGGAGGCCTTTTCTTTCCACTGTTGTGTGTACTGCCAGCACACGGGGGTGTACATTATCCCTTTATATACAGCAGTGTAAACTCCCTCCCCCTTTTAGTCTCTTCAGGGCTGGTCTCATGGAAGGTACGGCCCCTCTTGTAGCTCTAGTGGTAACGTGGACTTGGGCCCACAGTACTGGTTGTGGGATCAAAGACTTTCCCTCAATCTCCCTGGCGGTCGGAGCCCCGGACCCAGACTCCCTGGTCCAGTAAGCTCTGGTCCCATTTCCCTGGGATGTGCTTCGGTAGCCCAGACACATAGGGCCAGCCCCTACTTAATTTAATTTGTTTTATACACTGCGACCAGAGTGTACCAGGGGTCTGTAGGGCAGGAGGCCATTCTGCCCTGGGAGAACATCAACAACACCACTTAGTAGGAACAGCCAACAGCATAAAAAAATCGCGTCCATCTTATGTAGTTTAGTGCTAATGACTAAAACTACTTTAGATAGTTGTATTTTGAACCAGTTTTTCCATATGAGAAGTATATCAGTCCTTTTCGCTTTCAAATTGCGTTATAACATCCCGATAGATAATACATACATACAGGTAAAAATGAAGCGAGCTTAATAAACTTATACTTCTGACATAACATGAGAATTGATATGCTGGACCATAATAGTGCACAGTAAATAATCTGTGTGTCTTTATAACACAACAAAATGAAAACTACCTACAGTACATAATTATCATCATCTTTTAATCTCACATTCAAACACTGATACAGTACTAACTTACTAAGACCTTGTATTTATATGCATTATACTGTACAGTATATACTACCGGTAACGGTTATCAAATAGGTAAATGAAAACATGTAGTTTTATTTGAGAATTTTATAGAAAATGACTATGTACATTTTTCCTGGCAAACATTTAATTAGCACGTGTGGCCCTGTACACCACCTTTAAGTTGTACATTGTGTGACAAGTTTGTTGACTCTCGTGCACCAATCATCAAAATGTAAGAAGTAAACGCTAATACTGTACATATTCTCATTGCAGTGTTTGTTTGGTATTTAGGCTAATGATATTCAACCGTTATCAAGAACAAATAATTACTCTTACATGATTATCATTCACAAGCTTAACACTTACAATACTGGCAGTATGTGACACCAAAGAGATTTTTATTTATTGGGAAATTCTCTCGTTGGTGAATTGGAAGAACCGTGATTCCTCCACATTATGCCAGGAAATAGATGACCTTTAATGTTACTTTAATAAGGAGTCTGTTTTGTGCCATAGTTTGGAGAAATCAGTAGCCCTCCAATTTACCGTCAAAAGAATCTTCCGTTAATTAAGAAGAATGTCTTGACCTTTAATTAATTATTTGTGTACCTTTCTGGCAATAAAATAAAAAAAACTGCTACACACAGACATTTACATAGTTCAAAGCAAAAAATTCTATTTGCAATACAGTATATAAAAATGAGCTGTACAGTTTGCAAGGGATATTTTTAAAGGAAAACATTTATGCATGACATTTCCTGAGGAACCCCAAGCAAGGTACATACGTACAGTAACTTGATGAAAGCATCTTACATGTGCCACTGTCCAAATAATAAACTATGGTACCAAAACAAATAATAAAACCTTTGAGCAACATAAATATTTTGAGATATCTCTACAGACCAATATCGGTATCAATAGTAACAATTTTCCGTGACATATACAAGACCATTACATATCGGTGCACAGAGAATAAAGTTTAAAAAGATGGAATTCAGACCTAACCTGTCCCATGCAATTATACAAAATAAGCAATATTACAGTTCTCTTCCTGTTACCAAAGAATATTTATTTAAGTACATGAAGCAAATTGCACAGCTGAGTGATACTGACACATTTCATGAGATGGGTCCTGTACTGTACTGTACACATACTATAACTTACATGATGTACAGTTGCAGGCATATGAAACACATACACCTGAAACTGGGGCCCCTAATTGAGCATAATATAGGGTAAGATAAGACATTGTACTGAGAGGCTCATCCTATTTTATTATGCTTGATAAGGGGCCCACCATTTGAGGCGCCTGTTTCATATGTCCGCAATTGTACCTCTAAAAAACGTAAAAGTTTGTGCAAAGGGAATCAGATTTGTTGGTTGACCAATTGGAGGCTATTAAATTCCTTCAACATTTCCTACAAAATAAATAAAACCAATCAAACTAAGGTGACTTACTTGTTCCGATATAATTTGAAGAAACAAGCAGCCTCTAATACACAGATAAAATCATAGCCTCCTTGGCAAGTCAAAAGTGTCTGGAAATGTTAATTGTAGTTATAGCACACTGGAATAATCTTACAGTAAGTTCTCATTGCACAAAAATATTGAACACATATTAAAGTTGATGAACACAATTTTTAATATAATTTCCTGGTGTAGGAAAAGTAACTTCTTGATAAAACACTGCTGACTTTATACTGCATGTCCCTTTCAATGAGGTAAAAATGAATCAGGTGAAAAGCACCATTGTGTTCTAGACAGACCAGGGCAAAAGGGTATTTCATGAGTTTTCCAATCTATTTCTTATAAAAATTTAAACATTCATATGGGGCTAAGATTATGTTAGAAAATTATATTTAACTCAAAACAGAAGACCTTCACTGATACTGAAGTCCAGCAAAAGTTATAGTTTGTTGACAAGCAGACAGTAATAATATTTTACTGTGTCTGTCAACATACTACATTTTTTTTCACTTTCCTTTCTTTTGTAGCTAAATCACAAGTAACGAGCCATACCAGCTTCATATGTGGCCAACAGTACCAACAAGAGCATCTCCCCTTCAATAGACATACAGCATCTTTGTCTACTGTACACTGGAGGCTATAAATAAATAAATACTCCCCAACTAAATAAAACCACAAAACAGACAACAGCTTGAAGTGACCAGTTGCCTCTAATTCACAGATATCAAATAAGTGCCCCAGGCTGCCTGTACATGACATCACAAATTTCCAGAGATATATTGTGCCTTTTCTAGTTTGTGTGTAAAAATGTTCAGTGCGCGCTACAAGGGACAGCAGATGACCGGGGGGAAATGACATTGTTCTTAAACTGTACTCTAAAACTGACCACCCATACACAGCACTACTCTGTTTGTTTGTTAGGTCTGTATGGATGAATCAGTAGCATCTGATAATGCCTCAGATAATCACGACTCCGTGCAGCCACCAATGTAATTTTCCTAACACTTTTGGTGATGCACTAAATTTGATCTGAATCTGCTACCTTCAGTAATGTATGCATATGGTGTGAAGTACTGTAGTGCAGTTTTTAAGGTTCTGATATGCTTGAAACACTTGAAGTATGGCTTTGATAATTATGTCAAAGTCACAGGCTCGGCAGAGACAGATGACGAGTACGATGCCTCTATAGATACTGTACTACTGTATGTGTAGCCAGTGTGTCAGTCAACTCATTATCACACATGATTTTTCTTTCATAAGTTCCAAACCTTCAGCAAGTTTAGGAAGGGAGGTACTGTACAGCATTGATAAATCTGGAGCAACTGATTCATCCAAACTATTCCAAGCAACAGGCCACCATTACTTTTGTTAATCTGGTCCTGTTTGCTGGTATACTTAGGAGGAATCAAGACACTCTAGTCTAATGTACCAAAAGTATACTCTCTCTTCTTAATAGTTGGATTGCTACTTTCTGTGTTGCCTGGGAAATATGGTAAAAACGAATTTACTTCAAGCTGTAAAGGGAGGAGCACTTTTAAAAGTAAATATCCGTCATGAAAACACAGGAAGAGATATAAATGCATAAAATACTGTTAATTCCCACAGTGAAGGGTACTTATGTATTAATGAATGCTCTTGGCTTTGGCATAAAATCATTACTTCATCCATCATACCAGTATTCTGCTACAGTGACAGCTTCAAACAACATATGACATTCTTGTGATTCACATACATCATTAATATCAATACACTTTTAACGTTTCACAAGCTTTATAAAATCATTTGTATATTAATGCTGAACTTAGAACAATGATTGTAAAACAATGTCCATGCTCATACATTTGGTTTATATCAAATTAACTCAATACAATTCCTAATAAATATCATTATAGTAATTTCAAAAGCTTGAGGTATATATTATGCAAAATAATCAATAAAAATCACAACTGAGTCATATGTTCAGCAGTAGCTTTAGTTGTTAATGAGGATGGAGTCTAAATGCTAAGAAATAGTTACACCTAATGCTATACATATCACAGACATAAGGGACCAGTGTCCATTTGACACAATTATATGAAGTGCTCCGAGGCACAACTCACCAGGCACCATCATTGTCCATAATCACAATTTCTTCATTCTCCCATCATTAACTATACTACTACAGAATGCAAAGTAGGTCATATGATTATCTAGTAAAGTTGGTCAAGAATAAATTTATGTCTGAACTAAAATGCCTGAATTTAACAACTGTAGAGTCTTCTAAATATCTGTGTGCCTGGTAAGCTATGCCAGGTTATACTTCATTTCTCATGGCTACAGGTGTTTAGTCTTAAATTGTTCATGTGTGTGTCACCTGCTCCAAGTCGCACTTATTCAGATCTCCACGAGATCAATATTTTCATATCACATAAAAAGTATACGGAACTTATGATACGAGTTGTGTGTCTTTTTCAATTAATTTAAATCTCTAGATAATTCCTCAGCTATACAAATGATGAGAAGCCTGGTAAAGGAGCTCTTGATCCAGCCATATTGTTCATAATAATCTGTCCACCATTAAGACTCATGACTGCACTGCCCTCTGCCTCCGAGTCGGTGTAGCTGGAGTAGTTACGTACAGGTTTCTGTCTTCGCCATGACTGCCGCAAGGTGTCATTCACATTGGCATAGTGGTTGACGAAGGAGTGCGGCTCAGAGTGAGGACTTTCATTTTCACTCTCTGATTCCTGCTGTAAGAAATTAAAATAATACTTTAAAATATAATTCATTAACAAGGATGTAGTAAAAAGCTTAAAACTAAAATGAATTATTGCACTACAATGTTACTATCTATTAGGTTAAAAAAGGAGTTTCAGTCATTTTCAGTATGGGAAGTGAAATTGTAAGAAGATTGAAAGAAGTGATTCATAACAGATCTGGTGCAAGTGATACAAGGCAATACATTACATAAATTCTGATAAAAACTGGTATTTGCTGAGAAAAATAAGATGATATTATCTCTTACTAAATATGCAAACACTGAGGCTGCTTAGTTTTAGGGAAAATTTAACTTGAAAGAAACACAGACCTATAATTTTAAAAATAAAGCAAACTCAGTGCTGCAGTCTTTTTTTTTTCAGTGTACAGTATATTTATTATGTCCACAGCTGATATTGTAAATGCTGTTTGTTATTAGTTGTAGCTTAGCAGTAATGGCATCAGTTTATCAGATAAAAAGTACACAAGGTAAGAAAACTATGGAGTATGTATGAATGGTCTGATGCTGCTGTAAGTAATGGACACAGTTCATGATGCCTCAGGAATAAACAAACTGGTTTTCAGTGTCCATGTTTCAACGAGAACTGCACCCATATTTTTTTTTTTACCTTGTGTACATAACGATATTGACTGTGAACATTAATCTTCAATCACAGAAAGAAGTCAAATTATTGTACACAAGAATAGCCTGGTCAAAGGGGCCTGTGATATTATTGGTGGCATACTGGAGGCTTCTGATTCCTTCAAACTAAACTGTGAAACACACACTCCTGTGTACGTGACATTTGATGGCACAGTTTGGAGGAATAAGTAGCCTACAATTTACTAACAAAATATTTTTATCCTTCTTAAATTATGAAAAAGTATAGTATCCATGTGATTAGAAAACAGAGTGATGTGTATAAATGTAAAGCAAAATTTAATGACATACAGGATATGTGAACAGACACACAATTAAGCTGTTACAGGACAACACCAGCAAGAGAAAAAAAATTGTACCATACTGTACCAAGATTATCCCTTCATCAGGCCAGCACTTCTTATTCACAATTTTATGCTGTTTTCTGTGACCAACACCAAACAACATTACTCAACAAAATATGAGGTCCACAGTGGCATTCACCTCTTTATCGTCCAACAAGTACTGTATACTGTAGTAGTAATTTTTCAATAACTTCCACACTGTATGTTATATTTACTGTTGAAGGAAAAGCTCAAGCCTGACAATGGTTTAATGCATATGTCTGAAACAGAGATCCCACAGAACGAGAGAATGATCACTTCCTCTATAATGGTACCTTCAGTCAATACTATAACAATCTAAATACAGTAATGTACTGTACTGTAATACTGTAGTGTGCAGAACAGATAAACTCTTTTTATTTGAGATATTGAACACTGCAGTAGTACAGATATCACTATAATTTTGAGGTGAAGGGAAACGGCTGAATGATATAAAGGTAGAGAAGAATGTGAGTTGGAAGGAAAGTCATCTGTGTTGGAGGATGCTGGAGTGTTTGGAGTTGGTTTGTTCATGGCCACCCCAATTGGGATTAAGATTTTGGCAATAGATTTACACAATACCTAAGATTACACTATATTACTGAAAGTGATGGACTGTACATTATAGGCAACACATTGGCAGTGATCGGTCTCATTTTCTTTCTAGGGTCTCAAAGTGTGAACTCTTAGTGTGACCTCCAAATAAAATTGAACTTATGGAACTCAAAGATACCTTTGTGTGTGAAGAATACACAAAATAGGAAATGATGCAGTACAGAGAATGTGTAGAGTTGTGGTTAATCAATCAATGGAGATAAAGTAAATAATTAGGAATGGGAGACATTGAGCAAATGAAGATATATGAAGCTGTTAGTAAGGATTATAAATGTTACATTAAAGAGTTCAACTCACAACAGGGAGCATGGTATGCTGGAAAGAAGGCAAAGTATGAAACAAAAGAATTGTAGGCATATAGGTTATTGGTAAACAGACAAAAGTTTTGTTATTTTGCAGATTATTGACAATGGACATTGTACCTACTTTAACAACTATACCACTACCAACTTAAACTAAATTTTCTGTCCCATAACTTGTAAAATGTATTATCATTATACTGTACAGTACTGCACTGTACTGTATATATATTTTTTACATTATCATTACTGCAATAGGACTCCAATACACTTAATCATAAACTCACAGGCTCATGAAATATGTTGTTAAACAAAAATGTAAAGTAAAGAACTTACTTCTGAAGCAGTAGAGGAGAGATCCGTCGGCTTTTCAGTAAGTTCACTTGAATCATCAGGATTCTCGTCATATCCTTTGACAGTATCATCATCAGAGTATGTGACAGATGCTGGTGCTGGACGGGGAGGAGATTTGGCATTAACGACGGCTGTTGCTCCGACCACTGACCGTCGACCCAGGGTACTCCGCTTGCTGACCGTGCCACGTCGGGATTGACGCATCTCAAACGTGGAGAAGGCTGTCTCATCGGTGTTGACGGACTCCTCCAGTGTCTTGTTTGCTGCTTCCTCTGTCATTAAGAATTTACAACATTTTAATCAATCCTGCTCACACTCACACAGGAGACTTGAAATTGTTATTAGAAGTGTAATAGGCTACATTTTAAGATAGTGCTAACATTAAAATTCATAATAAGAAATGTCATGAGGTAAATTCAGCAAAATGTGATCCATTAATTAAGTTTTGCCATGAAGGTTTGTATCTGACAGTGAAGAAAAATGTCAAGGCACAGAACAGCAAGCATAAGCTGCAGCAAGGATAAACGCACACACACACACACACAGACATGGCAATAAACAGCAATAAAATGGATAACAGAAGGGGTGAGGTGGAGTTCAATGAAAGAAAAAGAATATCTGACAACATAAGTATGCTGTACTGTACACTCCATTGATGTGTATAACCTGTGAAGGGATTTATTGATAAGAAATTTTGAGGATATGATGAAAGGTTTGCGCAACAACACATGATAAGGAGTGCGACAGAGTGGTGTGCTGCCAGGACGTGCAGCATGCATGGCAATCTGTGCTTCAACACTGAACTGACTGGTTAAAAACTTACGTGATGACAACAATTCCTCTACAATACCTGGGAATGAGACGGTGTGCTTTAATATTCATGCAAAACATAAAGAAAAGGGTTTGTGTTAACCTGAGCCATAACTTATGAGTGTTGAGGCAAATTTACACCTATACAGCTATGACAATGTATTTCTTTTGTTTTAATATAAAACTGGCAAACAAAGCTGAAACAAGGCAGACAAGAAAACTTGTTAACTTATCTGTGTTAATAATGTATGAAGTGTATTCTCTAACACTTAGGATTATTTCTATGAATACAACAGAATCATGCTGAAGAAAACTACGGTACTTTACCACTGAAAATTTCTACTTAACTACAGCAGCTAAAAGCAGAACAAGACATACCTAAAGTAAAATTCAAAGTACTGTACAGTACTATACAATACAATGATTGCTAGGTGTCCCACAACCATAACTTAATACTGTACGACATAGTTCTATCTTTATATTACCGTATCTGTAATGAATTGCCACTCCATGGAGACAGAATATATGGCGTTCTGTTTTCTTAATAATGAATCTTCTGTGCTGCTCAATATGCTGCAATTATTTTATTTATCTTAACATATAACCATCACCTGTTTCATAAATATAATACTTGATGTCCCTTTGATTCTGAGTCAGTCATATTTAGTTCTTCTCCTATTCTTCCTTTCTTGTTTTTTCTTTAAAGCATGTAATCCCTCCCTCTACTCTAATTCCTTCTCTGGTGGAATAAACTACTGTCAGCATAAATTACAGAAACTTCTAATGAAACGAGTGTTTCCATGACATTCTAATTGAGAGCAAGGTATAGATACCGGTAATTACAGTATGTTGGGGTCATATAAGCCATATTTGACTGCCTTGTTCTAAAGTGGAAGAACTGCCCTTCTACCCAAGCAATCTATTGTAATCAATGCAACCTTTATGAATGAAAAAGACCCTACCTACATGCATCCCTCCATCTACTGTCCTCAGACACAAGCCATTAGAAAGAGTCTTACTGAAGTGTATGCTTTTTTTCCCAAAGTTAAGTTTTGTGGCAAGTAAAATATTTGGATATTAAAAAACTTTACATCAGTATTTTGATGGCTTGGGATCATATGCAAGGCAAGTACTGTAATGGCTTTACCTATGACTTTTCTTGCTATGGCTGGACCATTAAGTGTTGTCATAATGTAAAGACTAGTGTATATGAAAGACTTGTAATGGCAGGTGGCTGTAAAGTGTTGTGTGGTGGAATAAGGAAAGGGAAGTGCAGTTCTTTGGTGCAAATTTACAAAAATGTGCAAACAAAAAAGTAATGATTATAACGTACACTAAAACTTCATTTTCTCTCATTTCTCACAGGAGGGAAGATAACCAGAGGTTCTATAATCTATACTGACCTGAGTCATGAATGCTTTAAACATATTCAAAATTACACACTCCTAAATTAGTAGCATACAGTACTATATTAACATCTTTCTGATGTTTTAATACATAAATTGTTATAGGTTTGAGAAACCAATATTGGTAGGATAATTATCCACTACAGAATAGAAACTTTCATAGTATTGTTTACAAATTTTGTAATATATTTTGTCTTCTCCCCTGAAAGACTGGCAGCATAACAGTGCACAGTAGACGTACAGTATACATACAAGTGCCTGTTCTCTTGGATGCATCATGCAATTCAATAACAAAGCCAAGAATACTGTCTCTATGTACTGGCTTGTCATAATACAGAAATCTAACAACTTGCTGATATCAAATTCTATTTATGCAATTAGCTACTAAGCATTATCACAGTGATCATCATCATTGGGATACAAACAACTACTGAAGATCATGGTGTGATGAATCCAACATGGGTCAATTATAGCAATCAGATGTTAAAGGGGTAAAATTATCTGACAAATTGGTAGTTACTAACCCCTCCAAACTGTACCATACAAAAGAAGACCTAAACTAAGATACCCTTTTTGTTGGCAGAGCTTGGAATGATCACTAGTCTCCAATTCACCAAGATCACACCCACTACAACACCACACCCAAACAACAATACTGATGATGACAATGATCACTACAATTCAAAGGACAAGCATAAATAACAGTGCTACAGAAGGATAACAGTGAACCGACACCCGGGCCGCTGACTTACGTTTGTATTTGTAGGTTTTACTTTTGACACAGAGCGCAGCGATGACGATGATGATGAGTACGATGGACACAGCAGCCAGGGTGACCATGAACCAGGTCTGATGGTAGAAGGGCCTCTGCTGCAGATATCCATACTCCAGGAACTGCTTCGAGGGAGTCACAATCTGGGGACGGAAACCAAACCGTATTGCAGAAACGAATTCACGGATGAGACGTCAATCCATATGACATGAATGGAGACATATTATTGTCATAGAGAAAACATTATAATATGGTGAACTCTTTACTAAAAATGCTTCAAATCTGCAAACCTCCACACCATACACTCTCCTTAGTCCTTCCTGCATTTTCCTTCCCCAATAACCTACATTCCCACATTTACCTTCCCCAATACCCTACGTTCCCGCCTTTTCCTTCCCCAATATCCCACATGTTCCTTCTTACAACTGCTAGGATCAACTTGTTACAACTAATTTCCACTTGACGTACCTTCTCATTGGCCACTGCAGGGTAGGAGATGCCATACTGGTTGTAGGCAATGAGTCTAAACTGGTACTGTGTTGAGGGATGGAGGTTCTGGTATGACACTGTGTACTCCTCCACTTGGCCTGTCTCCGTCTTCATCAGCACCGACCACTTGTCTGAGTCTGCAGGTCACGGGTAGCATTTTATCAGTTGACATTCGAGTACTTTACAAACGCACATACATACAAGCAATTACAACTAACAAAATAAACAAATTACAACTTATATTATACTGTACAGGGAAACTACTATACTGCAACTCATAAATTCATAGTGAAATTAAAATAACTCTGATTAAAACTAACAAAAGAGAATAATCTAAATAAAACAGAATAAGATAAATTAAGAGTTGTTCATGATAGCACTAGGAGCTTATATAATTACTCATTTATCCTTTTAAAGCTCAAAAGATTATACTGCGTTCTCTATTTCTAACAAAGCTAATCACTTCACATTAACATAAGCTTATAACTGCATATCACCAGAGGTCAACAAGGAGATAACTTGAAACAATCTCCATTAAAAAAATATTATACTGGACTATACATAAGACATAAACCAGGAATCTAACAAAAGTTTTTAAACCTATTTCTCAGTTAACGGCAATGGTCTTTCTCTAAATGAAGTAACTTGACAAAAATACAACAATGCAAAATCAAAATAAATCATTAGTGGTTAATGGTTAATTCCTCATCTGCACATTCAAGGCAAGACATAATAATTCACAACCCAGTAATACAAGACAACAATTATTATTACTGTTCTGACCACAAGCAGCATCAGGCAATACATCCTTTACACACATACAACAACCATTGAATAATAATAATAATCACAGTGTGTATGATTGTTATGGAAGTGAGTTACAGTTAGACTTAGACAAAGGTGCAAATGCTACTGTATGCTCAATTAATCTACATACTGTATATTCTTTAGTCAATGTCTTGTGCCAATGAACAACCACTCTAATAAATTTGTATACTGTACTGTACTTCATACTGAAAAAATTACTACAGAAATCTTAGGCGATGTAAAACGTTTGAGAATAAATACTTAATATAGCTACAGGTGACACAATACCGAGTACTGTACTGACTACAATTATAATAATATACTTATGCAACACATGGAGATTTGATAAGAAACACAATAACCAATACTGTATCAACCAAATTTATAGACATACTGTACTGTACACTAAATATAAACTAACATAATAAATTTGCAGTAACTGTAAGTACTAACTAATGTAATAAGTTATATAGTGACCTCAATAAGACGAACTATATAGGCACCCATGAAAGAGTACTGTACAGTATTTACATAGCCTCCAGATGGGATGCTCAATTTTTATTATTATTACTTTTTGTTCTTGCTAATAGTAGCCTACAGGATTACAATTATAATTAAATATTGGTACAGTACTTCATAAAATTACTTCTATACTATTATTATTATCATTATTTAGACCAAAGTTATACATTATCATATTACATACAATAGTATTACCAATCTACAGTAGATCCGATAATAGGGACCATGACAACTATTATTACTAACGAAATACTGAAATATTCATTACGATTACTACAACTACTAATACCCCTCATCTATACAGTACTGTCATCCATTACCACTGCTGCACCACACCTCTTCAAGACCATACCATACTATCTTAGTGATGTCTGTGGTCACAATCTATATCATCGCCACAATACAAATTATTACGCTATTCCGGCCTCACTAGAAACGATCATATTCTCATCCTATATTTTTGTGTGCAGTATTCTGTAGCCATACCAACTGTAGCTCTAAATGATTAAATGGTAGCTGTGGCAGTTCTCAGCAGCATGTACACTTAAAGCATTATGTATTGTTATGATTTTAAGGATCCCTGTAATGTAGTCAGAAAACTGGAGGTTAGAGAGTCCTTCAAGCATTGCCACAAAACACCATCTACATTAAAGGAGCTTGTTTTGTGGCAGAGTCAGGAGGAATCAGAAGCCACCAGGTCTCATACACGATCACAGGGTCCCTTAACAAGAATAGGATGACCATGATTATAAAACTTATGAATTCTATGAGGAAAAATAAAGACAACAACAAGGATATGCATAACACGGGCAAGTAAATATCAGGCATCATAAATTAAGAACAAGCAAAAAAAAAAAAAAAAAAAAAATTCACTTGGGCTACAAATAAGAAGCTACAAACAAAACAAGTAACTGATAACATTATAGATACTGTCACTGTGGAAGAAAGAAATGTTGAGAGTAACATTATAATTAAGTAGTGGCAGACAGTCCTAAGTTGAAAAATCAGCTGATGGTGATAAAAAATAAAAATAAAAATAACCTCCAAACAAGTGTTGTGAAGGTAGTGGTAATTTAATATTATTGAGCCGCCACAGTTCACAAGTTGGTTCTTTGTATGTCATTAAATAGTGTAGCAGCCCAACCTAGGGAAAGGAAGGGAAGGAAAGGAAAAAAAGGAAAGGGAAGGAAAAGAAAGGATCATACCGTAAAAATTATGAATTGTTCTTACAACAGTAACTCGTGTACTTTGTATGGCTCCATTGTAAACACGACAATGACAAGCCTTGCAGCATTCTCATTTCCCATACATTCACTTAGCAATATTATTAGCAGAGCCCAACCAGACACCAAACCCCCTTTCTCCTGCTTCTTTCACTGTACATGCACATAATGTTCGTGTGCTAAGAGGTACATTCAAATACACATTACAGTATTTCTGTGTTGGTAGAGGGAATATTGTACACAAATGAAGCAGTATTCTGGTATCATTGTGTTTGTGTCTTGTGAGTTGTCTTACAATTCTCACAACGAGGAAATAGACTCGAAGATGATACCGATATACAGTACTGTACATGATATGAGTACAGTATGTTTAAAGGATTAAGTGAATTATATGGCACCTCTCAATTATATTACTGTATGTCCTTCTACTTCTTTAAATTTTATTTATACTTAATTAATACTGTACTTCATTAATAAATTTATTATACTTTTACACTGAGAGGAGGCTTAAGTGCCATCATTATTATTTTCCTCTTTTGATTAATTGGTATCCCTATATAGCGATGAACATTGCATCCAACATTTTCAACACCAAATTATATACAGTCAAAGCCATCACAAGCAAGTTGACAATGTGTTTCAAACATTTGTCAGGCTCGGCAACTTAAGACACACGACACAATGGTTGACAAAATTATATCTGCAAGTTTACCTTCCAAAACAAAAAAAAGTATTCAAAACAATACTAACAAAAGCATCCACTAATATCCATCCCTTGCTTAAGTGTTAATGTAAAATTATCTTGTTTTGGTATGTCTCTTGGCAATGTAAAGCATGAATGAGTATACAATATAGGAGATGTAACATATACAGTCAAATATCTCCGTCCGAGTCAGTCAATTTCTTTTATATTGTCAGTCTGAAAAAGGAGTACACTGTACAGTACTGTATCTAGAGTCAAGACCCAAAGTAACACATAACATAAGCTTTATATTCTATTTACCTATTAACTCAACATTTTTCCTAATGTATATCCCAGGGTCTAAAGTTCTGTGTCTGGATCATGTGTAGTACCAATAGCTTAAAATTGTATCTTTGCACATTTTACTCCCAAACCCAAAGATGATCAGATTCCCTTTGTTCACTTCCATACTTTGTCAGACACCCTATGCAATGTCCTTAATGTGCTTGTGTCAACTACTGTATGTATATACAGTAACAGAGCCAAAGTAAGAGCATTCAGTTAGTGTGTCTGGG
Source organism: Petrolisthes manimaculis (assembly GCA_034508575.1). Classification (NCBI taxonomy): domain Eukaryota; kingdom Metazoa; phylum Arthropoda; class Malacostraca; order Decapoda; family Porcellanidae; genus Petrolisthes; species Petrolisthes manimaculis. Next base: position 33,691 of record JAWZYT010000394.1, on the reverse strand, counting down.
TTAATAATCAAGGGGTTAGGAAACAAAATAACATGCAATCAGGCTATGAGTGTACAAGCCAGCAAGCAAGCAAGCACCAGTGAGGCTTTGGGACACCGGCTATACTTACACATCTGCCATTCAAAGCTGGCTGTGGTCGGGCAGGGCAGGAGGAGGAGGAGGAATTTTACAAAAGAAGAGAAGAAAGAAAACTTTAGATAAACCACCACCATAAACAGCCTTGGGAAACACAACTACAATGCAGTGTTTTTAAGACTAATGTGTAGTATCTCAACAAAATGAAAAAAAAAATATACAAAATTAATTGATAAAGGCAAGGTGCAATTTGGGAGGGAAAAAAATGTTTTTTTAGTAACTAATCTCAAATACTAAAAAATTATATTAAACTACAAGCTATCTTAAGCCAAATATCAAAGAGTAAATGTAATCCAAACACAAATATACAGTAAATGCATTTGATGTGTCATGCAAGTAATTTTGAGGAATAATAAACATGGGAGGCAGCAACATAGGAATTATTATACTGTAAATTCATTTTTTATCTGAACGATGGTTAATCCTGGGACGATGAGGAAGTTTCGATCATCCTTTTAAATCATCTGATACTGGTCTGAGAATATCAAGATGTTAAATTGAGAGTGAGGGTTATATTCCACTTCATTGACAATCATATGAGCCAGAGTGATTTTCCAAACCAATATTATAAGAAATTGCTCATTGGTTCATTGAAATAATTTTTTAACCTTTACACATCAGTGGTGTTTCCCTCTGACAGGAAAAATGGTCTTGTTTTAGAGAGTGTAAAATGGAATATTAGTCCCCCATCGTCCTCGGGTTATCATCCACAGCCGAGATTGTCCCGGCTGACTGTCTGATGAGAGACTTCTAACCACTGAATGGTTAGCTTCAACCAATTATATAGTCAGTCAGTTTTTACAATATCAGCTGTGGACATTTAACGCCAATTATGAATAAACAGATAACAGAATTATTATCACAAAGGACATTTACTGCCAGTAAGATAATATCGACTATAGGATTATCATGACAAAAGACATACACAATGGACAGTTATGTTATGACAAAATTATGTTTTTACGGTACCCTTTGTCATTATGAAATTATTTAAAACATAGTAAAATAATACACACACAAATAATAAGCAACTTTCTCTTGCACGGGTAATAATAGACTTGAGGTAAACTGCATTTCTGCATAATTTTCTTTGCTTTGGTTCCTCTCTCTCATGCTTCAATATTTGCTTGAGCAGGCTGAGATTTTGTCCTTAAATTAGGACATACTGATTCCTCTAACTTATACCACAAAACATGTATCATAAGTCTAAATCCTGAGAGATGAGAGACTGATTACTGTACTATCAATGCAAGAAAAAGTTGATGTGCAATACTATGGTATTGTAGTGAGTTTGGCACACACAGTGCAGGGACTTATAAAAATATGTCAGTATGAATGGTATATTAAGCAGGAAGTGCTTGTGCTTATACTGTAGTTGTTACTTCATGTAATATAATAAATAACATATGAGTTTTTGCCCAATCATCTTCTATAAAATATAGAGAAAAACATTGGCAGCAGCCAGCATTTATACCAGCAACATACATGTGCCATATTACTCAACTCAGGGGTGTAGGGGCCTTATACTACCTTAGCCTGGTCACATAAGGGATGGGAGGCCAACCCTGTCCCAATGGTGGCACAAGACTTCACTCAGGCACTCATGACCATTAAATATTGAGGAACCTTTATGGATGATGTGTTCCTATTGAATAAAGGCTCCTCAAATTATAAATATTATCTGCAAATTGTCTATGTATTTTTACCTAAGCTATAATAGAGATACTTACCAATCTTCTTTGCTTCAATATAGTATCCAAGGATGGGTGCCTTCCCTGAGTGACTGTTACGCCAGTGTAGTGTGACGCTGGACACAGTTTTGGTCAGTGTAAGTTCCTTTGGTCTTGCTGGAGAGCCAGGTTGGGGGCCAGTTGTCACATTGGCTCGCACCTGAATAAAGACCACTTCAATTACAAATATTCTTACATATAATTATCAAAACATGCACTACATTACAATCCTACCAAATATATACTGTATTCAGTATATACTGTATATTTTTATACATTCTGTTTAAATCACTCTAAAACAATATCATAGATCACCATTTGTAAGTACAGTAATAACATTTGGGTCAGCTGCCCTCCCTTAAATGATTGAGGTAAGGTAGCCCTGTCTGGGGCCCCTACATTCAGTGGGGTAAAATAAAAGCTTTTTGGAAGTACAGCAGTGTAAGGGAAGGGTGTGTAATACATCAAGTGATTAGTTAGTTATTCATAAAAATCCCAATTGTTGTTACTGTGGTCCCATTTTGATCAAATTCTGGAGATATTCTGTAGAGATTATTTTGAAGAATTGCCAATGCTGAGAGGTGGCAATGTTGTGAGTACTGTACATGTGCTTTGGCTTGAGCCTAACATTATGTGGTGTAGTGTGTGTAATCTAAATGTACTCAGTATGTGATGTAAGTGTACTCCAAGTATAACCTTCACCCAGCACAGCCTCACCTCAGGACCGTAGTCAATTGTCTCAGCCCGTACACTGAACTCATACGCCACTTCCTCCTCTAGGGACGTCACCAACAAGAAAGGTGATGTGACCTTCTGCTTCACCTGCTTACTGAAGTCTAGAAAAACAAGATAAATATTAGTTGATATTTAGAACATTACTATTCAATTTTATCAACAGCATATTTCATTTCCCCGTATAGTACGTACAACTACATGTAATGAAACAGGGCAAAATTAAACACTATATAGTATGTGCATAAAATAACACTCACTTTCATCAGGTCTAGCTGTCTCATAGGTGACAAGGTAGCCCAGTATCCTTCCATTTGGTCTTGTTGGAGGCTGCCACACAACTTTGAGGCTGCTCATGGTGATATCTGTGAATGTGAGGTTTGCCACTGGTCCGGGGAGGTCTTCCAGGGTTCGTGCAAGTATGGGGTGAGACTTGGGCCCATCACCAGCTGGGTTGAAGCACAGGAGGGTGATGACATAGCGTGTGTACATGTCCAGATACAACAGTTCGTAGCTCCTCATCGACCCTCCTACCACCTCTATCTCCTCTGAACCCTCGGGATCTTCTTCACTCCTATAGAAGATCTTGTATCCAAGCAGCTCCCCATTTTTATCTTGTTCCTCTGGTGGCTATGCATGGAAAAAATAATAATAAATATATAAATAAATTACCATATACAGTATATATATACCTCATCTCTGGCAAGCCTTATTTGCTTTAGAAAAAAAAAAAAAAAAAAAATGGAAGAAATAGTTCTCAATAAAGGTTACATATCAAATGAGACAATTACTTACCTCCCAAGATATCTTGATTTCAGTCGAGGAAAGTGCCTCAGCTTGTATATTTTGAGGATTGCCAGTAGGAACAGCTTCTCCTACATACACAGTGATGGGAGCTGAAGAAGGACTCTCACCCTGAGCATTGTACGACACTACCAGCACTTCATAATTTGTGTCCACCTGAATAAATATATTTGTATATTAGTTACCACAGTTTGTTGTTAGTCACAAGGGTAAACTAATCCTCAGAATCAATAATAACTTGTTTGAGTTTGGAAGCTACAAAATTACTCCATAAAGTGTCAGTAATATATAATTTAATTCATGGTAGTCTGTTTTCTATTATAGTCTGGTCGAATTAGTATTGTACTATACAATTCGCTGACATCATAACTTCCTCTGTATAATGTTAAAATAACCTTAATTCACAGATGAACTGACAGGAATGGAAAAACAAACTGATGTAGGGAATAATCATACACATCACTCTGCATAGTACAGTATACTCAGCATATCATATACATGTTACTGTACTTCAAAAAGTAAGCTTGGCCAATACTCACCTGAAGATCTTCTAGTACAACGTCTCTGGCCAGAATGTCTTTAAGTTCCTTTTGTTGGAGACTGAAGGCTGTGGGTATGTCTGATATCTTGCGGTACTTTATCCTGTATCCTCCCGTCTTAGCGTCTCCACTCCAGGAGTTTGGGAATAATGGGGTCCATTCTACTCGCACACTTTTTGTTGTTATGGGAATCACCTAAACAACCAGGTATATAGTTAGTTAATAGTGTCAGTTTTCATAAACATGCTATGAGGTTGTTTTCATTACACTTTCAAAGTTTCAAATCCCTTAATTTGTATGGTAATGAATATCAGAAGCCTGGGAAAACATTCGGTGGTCTTCAATGAGGGTCTGATTTAAAAATGAATGCAAATAATTATACATAGTTTATCAAGAGTCTATAGTACTGACTATAATGACACACTGCCAAGATAAGGTTAACAGAGTCTTACCTTAATATCAGTGGGAGGTTCAATGGGAGCTGCAGGTAGTGTGCGCACATCCACGCTGGCCTCACTCCACCCACTTGGACCGATGTCATTAGTGGCCTGGAGTCTGAACTTGTACGAGGTGAAGGGTTTGAGGTTTTGTGCTGTGTAACTGTTGCCAGAGTAATCTATTCTCTCCTGAATAGTTTGCCATCCACTCTTCTCTTCAGTATATTGTACAGTATAATACCTGGAAGATATAATATACATTCAGCTTCCTTCTAACTTTTTTTAGACCATCCTTTCTATATACCTGAGTTATAAAAATTTAATAACTAATGAAAATATTATGTGTGTCTTCTTCAAGTCAGTCCCATCAATAATCATAGATCACACTAAAAGTTCACACATTTCTGACCTTATTGGAGCAAATCCATCTCTGCCAGGGTTCCAGGAAAAGGTTATGGATGTAGATGTGATCTGGGAGTGAGAGATAGATGGTCTTGAAGGCGGCGCTGGCAATTCCCTGTTGTTGGTGGTGTAAACGGGAGCTTGGAGGGCCTCACCATATCCAAGTCGAGTCCGGGCGCTCACCAGGAACATGTAATAGCTCTCGGGTTTCAGTTCCACAGCTCTGTTGGTTTGTATCGTTATAATAGAAGCTCTGCACTAACCTTAAATAAGTCTAGGTATAGTGTTGTAAATGTTTTGATCAATACATTCTGTTTTAGTGCTTTGGCAAAGTCATGCTCAAATACTCTGGATTTAAGTGACCGCAGTTATAAGAGAAGATACAACAAAACAAGGGAAATGGATTTTTGCTATAATAATGATTATAGTAAGATGATAGGGATGATGATATGAAATGAAATGAAAATCATGAGACACTGGAAAAACATCATCATATACAATACTACTGTATGGTACTGTACTGTATATGTCAAAATTCCAAAATTACTTGTATGTGCGATCAGTGGGCCCAAACTCCAGGGTGTTGTTGACGTCAGCAGTGTCTGCCAGATGGTAGACAATGGAGTAGGCTGTAATCTCTCCATTAGGCTCCTCGGGTACGTCCCAGATGATGCGGGCGTAAGTGAAAGAGACGTCAGGGAAGGAGATTTCAGATGGCGGCCCAGGAACTGCAGAAAACAACATGATATCTTTCACTTGTATCATTAAAGATGTATCATAACAACAGTACACAAGCTGCTAGAATATTACAATATAAATAAAACAAATTTTCTTTCCAGGCAGAAAAGAACTGACCATCCTCGTGTGTCTGGACGAGGAGAGGCGGTGTGGACAATGCTCCGTCACCCAGCCTTGTGTACGCCAGCACTTGTATGGTGTATTGGTAGTACTTCCTCAGCTCTGTTATGGTTGCAGCATAGGTTGTGTTGTTTGGGATCATTTTCTCCTGTGGCTTCATGTTCTTCCCTGTTAATTAAGCAAAGGAGACACCAGGCATAAATTACGGAATCATTGCTCACATACTGTACTCAGACGCACATTATTACATGTAAAGGAGTAAAGGATAAATATTTTTTAGAATGACACTGATCACACATTCACACCTATTCCTCTCCTATAAATCCACACAAAATAACAAAATGATAATAATTGGGGTTTGCACTTACCGACATAGACCACTTTATAGCCTTCAATTATTCCGTTCTGATGAATTTTTGGCACTTCTTTCCACCTTACTACAATTGTGGTTGAAGAGGTTGCATTAGCACTCACTCCATCTGGTCCACCACTTGGTACTGTAAAAATAAAGAAAACATCAGAACAAAATAATGATAAACAAAAAAATAATACAGTAATAATAATAATAAAAAAAAATATATATATATGTAATACCATTATTTACTATTTATATAAACCAAACATATTTAAGAACACTATCTTATATTATGTGAAGATATATTGCTTTACTGTACAACTATTTTTAACTTACAAGAAATGGAAATAACACTTCAGTCCCATATACTTTCAGTACTGTTTATCTCGCCTTGTATTTTTATCAGAATTCATCACAAAAGATAAACTGACAAAGTGACAGATACAAAAAAGACCATCCTGAGCACCACTCTCCTCAAATCTTTCCATCCTCTACTTGAGAATTGCAACCCATAATACTGTACTCTTAACTAGATATGTTTAACTAACTATGTACAACATTTTAAGATTATCAGAAGAGCATAAAATTAAAAAAACAATCATCATCTTAAATGATGAAAAATGTGGGTGAAAGTTCCAAAAATCAACATAAAAAGGAGTGGACGAGAATGTTTATACAGTAGTAAAGTGTGTGGCTTCATATCACATATTCATTATGGCCAGATAATAATATCTTTTGCTCTTTCCTGAAGGAAGGTGCTACTACAGTACTACATTTCTTATCATGTACACTTCCTAGCTAATATATATACTGTACACAACAATCAAAAGATGGGAATTCATATCTGTCACTAAAATTACTTACTGATCACTTCAGACAGTTAAGATGCTATACAACAGTGTGCACCAGAGAATGAATGAGGTTCACTAATGCAAACTTAAGACACTTGTAAACAACTTAAATCAACTGCCATTTGATATTTCTGAAGAGCCATTAACAATTCAGGTACAAATACATCTCTCATAACCTAAATTACGGGTAGTTAATGACTATAGTACAGTACTGTATATGCATTCGTTTTTCTCATACAAAAACCTGTTTCTAGCAGTTTTAGAAGAAGGAAAAGAAGTAAGAAAAAACACAGAACATCTGGAAGAATAGCTATGAAAACAATAGACAGAATTAACTTAGAATGAACACACTTGATTGCTTCCTCCCTCAAGTAGGACTGGAAAATTTATTGAATGACATATTTACTGCAAAACAATTAACTGATGAGTGCATCTGGAGAAATAATTAGTACTGTACTGTATACAGTATTATAAAGTCTGGAATTGATTTGCTCTACTGTGCACTAATGACTCTCCATCAACAACTATGGTGAAGGGTGAGGTGGCTAAGGAATGTGCTGTATGTTGATATTATTTACAACAAGACAGAATAATATGAGGGCAGAGACTGTCAGCTAATATATGCTCATGATCTTAACAGGCTTCACTCAAATTATCATAAACATCCTGATCTTGACAAGGTATCAAAAAATATGATACAGCATTAAATTAAAATGACCAGTTGTTTTCGTCATAAATATTGTGAATAGGTCAGTCCTGTTCAATTACAAACATTAACATAGAATATGGATAAAAATTTTGGATTCAAAATATTGTATGTATAGCCTATCTATGTAAGCAACTGCTTAAAAGAACACTGGCATTCAATATTGAACTTTTTTTTTTCTTCACTTAAGAAATTTTTCAAAGTTTCTATTCTAAGTGTGAACACTGCTTTTAATCTAACTACAAGTGATTTCTATAATAATCATAAAATCCTTACATACCATCTCGATTTTTATACGTCCTGATATACACTGTTAAGCCAAAGAAATGTTACATTCAATTCTAATTCTGTTACATAACAATAACTATCAATTCTATTCCTTTTAAAATCAAACAGCTGTTTTACCAATCATTATGATGTGAAAACAGTAACAAATAAAACAAGAAGTTATTCCTGCAAAATATGTACTGTAATCCAACAAAGTAGCTAAAACATGGTCTGCATTAGTCTTTAGCCCAAGTTCCTCAGCTATTGTAACAATCTGAGTAAGGTTGCATGGTTTCCCTTCCCAAAATGAAGGTAATTTACCATGGCCTTTCACGTGTGACTTTCAATTACAGCAAGTTTACATATGTATGTGTATCACAATCATAAACAAAGTAAAAACAAAACTCTCTGTGGATAAATACATTATTACAAAATCTAAAAGTAATGATAATGATCACATATGTTGTTGTTATTATTATTATGACAACAACAATAACAAGCTGCTGACCTGACTCGCGTGTTCTCTCGAGGGCAACCGGTGCCAAAGTAGAGGGTCCTATGTCATTGACGGCTACGGCGGTCACTTCATACTGTGTGTACTCCTGTAGTCCAACCAGCTGGTGTGAGTTGGCAGTGATGTCGTACACAAAGGCCTCAGAGAACTCACATTCACAGCCAACAGGGCGATACTTGATGCGGTAACCTTGAGGAGCCCCGTACCACTCAAACTGCTGTAGTGGCTGTTAGGGAGATAAGTTTGTTTCAATATCATATTATTCTCAGGAGGAAATAAATAGGAAATATCAGTACTTTTTGTATACTAAATCTTCTGACACTTTAATAATTATGATACTATTCTGTCACCAACAATGTACTATAATCATAATCCAGTTCACTGATTCAAACTGTAGCCAATATTTCATAAAATATAGTACAGTACTTGCATAACTCCTACTTTCTGCTTTTCATCTACAGAATATAACACATAACAGTACAAGGTATGTACAGTAATTACTAATCAATAATAATTTTAGGTACTGTATTATTATCAATCCATTATCTTTTTAATAATGGAAACAAAACAGAATTAACTATTAATAGATACGATCTTCAAATAGCATATAAACTTATAATAAATAGCAGAGATATTGACAATACAGAGAAGCAGCATCAGAATTATCTTTGGGACATGAATCACTTTGCTTATCCCTAAAGTTGTTGTTGAAGTTCCTCAAGCTGTCTGGCCAAGCAGCCCCGAGCTCCTGAGGAAGGCCATGGCCTGAACCGGGCTTTCCCACAGTGCCCTCAGAGAGTGTATGTTGTGTAGTTGGTGAGTGTGGTTGTGTATTGCAGTCTTCAATAATGTGTTTAATAGTATGGGGTGCTGTATTACATCCTGGACAGGCATCCACAATGGCCTTAAAGTTTATCTACTTACTGTACTGAGCATAACTTACATCTGGAGCATCAAATAATTCAGTCCAACAAGTATGTACCAGTAACACTTTCTATTAAAATATATACTGTATACACACTTAGCATATAATTACATCTGGTATCTCATTAACAACTATTACCATAAGAAGAGCTGAAGGCAACTTACAATCCATCGAACCCTCAGCTGAGTGGACGACACAGCTCGGACAGTCATGTTGGAGGGTGGATGTGCCGGTTCTGCCTGTAGGGTCTGGAACTCTGGTGACGGCTCAGAGGCGGACGACGCTCCCACTATGTTGTTAGCAATGAGACGGAGGTGGTAGGTGGTGTAGGGAATGAGGTGCTGTACAGTGATGGTGGTGGCCTCAGGGGCAGACACTTCGTATATCTTTTCCCACGTGCTGCTACGGGACGACCGAGCCTAGTTGTCAAAAAGAAAATGAATATAAAATTACATGCTCTGATACATTATATTTATACAGTAAATGATAATACTCCATACTGTAAAGGTAAAGTATCTCTAATAAATTTCTTTTATGAATGAGACCCACTAAGAATAGAGTAATAATCTGTGAAGAACATGTTTTAAAGTTAAATGTTGACAATACAAATGTTATGTCACCATAATGAGGTCACCATAATGAGTACGATAAAAATTACTGCACATGAAAATTTGCGAATAAACGATGGTGTTAGTCTTCAAAGCACACACCTGAACAGCCCACTTAGTCACAGAAGCATTTCCATCAAAGCCTGGAGTGAACTGGAGGAGAACTGAGAATGCCTGGATGTTGGAGACTGCAAGACGAGTGGGTGGGTCAGGCAGCACTGGTTCTACACCCGACTGTAGAGTGGCTGTTACCCCTTCACCAGCACCCACAGAAGTCCATGCATACACTTCAAATGTGTAGAAAGTTGTTGCCTGTGGTGGAGATATGTACCATATTAAAAAAACAATCCACAACCATTATTCTATTTGTTTTGTATCAAGTATAAATATATTATAAGCTTCAAAACAGGAATATTGGTAGGCTAAGTAGGAGAAAAGGTGTTGTATCCAAAGTTTATTTTTTCATCCCAATATTATATGGACCAGACAAAAAGATTTTTTCTTGATGGATTCATAACATCTCTGGGGTTGTGGAGGACTGAAGTAAAGCTTCCATAGTCCAGCAAATTAAGTATACAAATAGATCATCATGTAACTCTTATAGTAATAATATACTGTACAAACAGTATGCAGTGCAATGTAGAAGAAATAGTATATTTTCATATAATGGACATACTGTGGCTATATTTTTACTAGTAGCAGATATCTGCTATCCAATGTATACCAGTACTGGCTACATCAATGTAAACAAGACTTTCCTAAAGGATATACAGTAGAGGGATTGAGTCTAATACTTACAGTGAGTTCGGTGACCCTGAAGGTTGTAACATCAGCAGTAAGGTTATGGACAACCTTGGTGTGAGGTGCATCCTTCACCATGTAGGAGAGTGTGTAACCATTAAGTATACCATTACCGTGTTCAGGTTCATCCCACATCACACGCACTGACCGGTCACTTATGTCCTCAAATTTCAGGTTCTCAACTTGATTAGGTGCTGAAAGGAAGTAAAATATAAAATCAACCTCTTCACCTCTAAAAACATGACAAAGAAATAATTCCTGGTGGCATTCTCCCAGGAAGCCATCTATATTCTCATTGTGAGTGCTGCATATTACTTTAAGTAGTTAGGTATGTACATATAATTAGGTGTTTTAGGATGTACAGTATCTGTTTCATATTTACTTTCAAGTGTTACAATCTATGGTGCCAAATCATAAGTCACATGTTTGAATCTTGAGTAAGAGTTAAACATCCATGTGAGAAGATTAGCTTTTCTCTAATATTTTAATAACCTATGCTTTGAAAACTATAACCTGAATGTAATAAATGCTAATTTATTCATTCATATATCCTTATGAATTGCTCAGTACCGAGTAAACCAATTGATTTATACACTCACCATCCTCTAAAGTCCGTAACTTGATGGGCTGTGAACGGTTACCATCCCCAGGGTGTGTGAAGCAAAGAACAGTAATGTAATACTCAGTGTATTTATCCAATCCAGTCAGCTCAGCAGACTCATGGGCGTCAGGGTACGGAGGAACTGTTAATGTCTTCTCGGGCTTATTTATATCATCTGGTAGATCTGGAATCAAGTTCAGTCATATGTAAATAACATTCACAATACAAGTACATATATCAATTAATTAATCAATTGTTTATTTGTTGATGCAGACAAGAGCAGCACTCACTCTTCCAGGCCTGGATCTTGTAACCCTGGTTGATGCCGTTGATCATCCATGGATCTGGTGGCTTCCAGGACACCTTGATGGATGTGGAGCTGACAGCCAGGGCCTCTACATCCTTGGGTGGGGCAGCCGGTACACCCTCCTTGGTCTTGATACGGATGCTACGAGAATACACACCAACACCTTTGATGTTGTACGCTGCCACTTGAATCTCATAGTCCTTCCAGATGATCAGGCCTCCAATCAAGTAGTTGTATTGGTTCTGAAGGATCAGAGTGAGTGAGTTATAGCAGAATGATTGATATAAGTTTATAATACTTTCAATAGTTCGCAGAATATTATGAAACATATCAATGAGTCATGGTTTAGTTTCTTAAATGTGTGAGACATTGTTATTAAAAACAGTGTACAGTACAGGTACAGTAGTGCAATGCAGAACTCACATCCACTAGACAACTAATAATGGAGTTCGGTCTCTTCTGGCATTCTATTCTAAAGCATGCTACTTGTTGTTCTTGCATACCATTTATTTTTCTAAAGCTTAGTATATTTAGGAGATTATAATACAAGGTTATTAATAAATTGACTAAGCTAGGACACATACGTTATGCCCAACATGCGTCTACCTTGCGACACACAAGAGTCATACCTTATACTTGTTGCCAGCAACGTAGCGTTGCACAGTCTTTAATCTCTAGTACAGAAATGAAGATCATATTCAGAACAAAATAAAGCAAAGTGAAAATAAATTATATATAAACATGAAATGCAATACAGTACTTTATAAACCAAAGAAAGTTGCAGTACAAACATTCCAAATCAAAAACAAGTACGGACATTGGCAATTATTAAAAATAAATAAAAATCCAACAAAAAAATGAACAACAAATTGAATGAAGTGCAAGTTCAACTAATAATTTTCCATAACAGAAAGAATAATACCCCATATAAAGACAGTATTGCATAATTCATAACATCATAAATACTGTAACATAAAGTCTAATGCATTACATTAAATAAATATAAATGACAAATACTGAACTTCGTAGGAAAGTGGTGCAACAATGACATGCATATAATGATACAACTTGCTATGATATACATACTCTGTGTATGCATTTTGGTGTTTTAAGCCAATCAACTCTGATGTTCATTAACATGATAATTTCAACCTATGGCTATAGAAGGTTGGTACGTCTACTCAAACGTGCAATTACTGATATGGTTTGTTTACCTTCCAGCCAAAGAATTACTGTACTGCATAGTCAAGTATTACTTTATCTTGATTATTTTACTTCATACAACAAAATTATTTCCATAAAACAAGTTTCTTTGAAATGCTAGAAATTGAGTTTTATGTTATACTATACAGTACTGTACTTGCAAAAAAGCTTATAAGCTTTTAGATAAAGCAGTGCACACAATAAATATTCATTAAAGACTCTGTAAAGACTCCTAGAAAAATATTGTACCAATTGCACTTCCGCTAACAACAGTTGCTGAAATAGTATATCAACACAGAAGTGATAACCATCTAGGGATAATGATGTGCAAAGAGCTAAAAGTGTAATGATATAATATTATACTCATACTGTACTGTATCTGTAAACTATTACTAGATGTGATTATTTCATAGGAGAGAAAAGCTTGTAATAGCAAAACATCAGCAAATATTTAAGTAGTTTAATCCCTAATAATAAGATAAACAGAAGGAGGAGCAACAAAGTCAAATTCACCAAAGATAGAAGTGTCTGTAAAGATAAGGAAGACAGATCTACTCCACCGAAGTAATGAACTGTAAGAAAACCATTAAAATTTAACTTCAGGATAGAATGTTTTCCTTATATGGAAAGAATCTCTGATAAGGTGAAAGGAAAACTGGAAAAAGAAAAGAATACTGTAGAAAATTTCACAACCTGAATCACTATACCAGACACCTGCAAATAAGAATTAAGCCTTAGTACACGGTTATTTCAGGAAAGATTTATCCAATATAATTTTTATTAGAAGTGATACAACAACTACTGTACTGTGACCAGAGATGTGTAATGGAAACAGGAGTGTGTGATTTAGAGTCTCACAATTCCTACCAATGGGGCAACAAAAGAACATCACTAATGAGAAAGAATAAGCAGCTTATATCTTAACACTCTTGAGATACAAAGAGGAAGACTGCTGGTACAAAAACATGTGAAATGATTCATAAAGTGAACTGGTACCAAACTAATATATAAAAGGCAATAAATTGAGATTTTATTGCTCATCAATACAGCTGATGGGACTGTACACTAATGTGCAAATTTGTGAGCAGATCCAGGTAACTTCAGTTTATGATGCTCCAGTTCAAGTGATTTGAACTTACTGAAGGAAGTAATTTGCCCATATAAAATTAGTTTATTTGGTTCACTGGACAACATTCATTGCCCCATATTTTGTCACAGGGAAGAGTACAAAGCAAAAATGTGAGCAACTGAAATTGACGGATGGTTTACCTCCTTGGTGATGTTGCGGTAATACCACTGAGAGTCCTTGTACCCCCAGAGTCTGTAGCGAACCATATAACCCAACACTAGACCATTTCTCTCCTCCTCCAGCGGTGCCTCCCACTGGATCATGATCTCGGTGGAGGACCTCGGGGAACCCACCAGCCCCTGGGGTGGACCTGATGGTGCTGAAATACAAGTAAGGCAGGTTAGGGTTGATAGAAACTGGTTTATATATGACAGTGAATTTCTACCCATTTTTTACCTTTTTTCAAGAGTGTAGTTGCCATATAAATATAATTAATCTCAGCTCCAGAAATATGACGAATATGATAAGAATTTTGCAACTTTTTCTATTTCTTTGGCAGTAAATTTATTAAAGTATCAGTTATAATTTAATACACAAATCTGTACAATATTTACTAATTGCCATTCACCTGAACATGGATCAAAGGTGTATATTATTCATTCTCCTTTGGTTCTATGTTTACAAGGAAGCATTAAGTTGTGTTAATGTTAAGTGTGCCAGTATTCTATTGATGATATCTAACTGACATAAAGGTCTGCATGTAAGAAACCCCAAGTGCTAGGCAATGATAATGATTTGTGTGATAACTTTATGCTATGTCTACATTTTCATCACATCGGTCATTATCACGTCCCAGCCCACAACTTCCCTTGCATGTGGACCCTTGTTATAGCCAATTCCTTCCAACTACTCCCCCAACTGGCTAAATATATTGTTCGTGTTTTCATCACACCAGTCATTATCATCTCCTAGCCCCCATGACTTCTCTTGCATGTGGACCTTTGTTGTAGTCAATTCCTTCCAAACTACTCTGCCAAATGGTCATGTATTTGGTCATTTTCACCTCCTAGCCCATGATTTCGTACATGTGGACCATTGTTGTAGCCAATACCAAGCTACTTGCCAATTGGTGATGTATACATACCTTCCTGAGGGAGGATCACAGTGTTGGAGGGCTCAGAGTGCGATCCCTCACCAACATTATTGACAGCTGACACTCTGAACTGATATCCAGTGGAAGGTCTCAAATCTCCAATAATTGTCTCGGTCACTGTGGCGCTTACATTGGTCAGGACTGTCACCCAGTTCAGACCCAAATCTTCCATTATACCTGAAAGTATACCCACAAAAGTACATGAAAATACACACCAGTTAGATAAGTATTGTTGAGCATGGGGTTGATACAATTTGATATTCTGAGATCAGTGTGATGGTAACAGAATAATCAGCACAAAAACTCTGTTTTAATATTCAGTTATGGCTTACTATATTTGATATTGGAAGGACCGAGTTGGTGAACTTTAAAAATTAAACCATATCACTAATATATATTCTCTTTTTCACCACACACTGTACATATTTAATGAAACATTATATAGGAAAGGGATTCAACAACAGTAATAAATAATTTATTCCAATTACAATACTATACCTTCTGAGGGGACTTCTCTCTTCTGAATGATAAACTTAATGACAGGACTATTGCCATCAAAGGTTGGCCTCCATGACACTTTAACAGACTTGGGTATACGTGGTGTTCGTTCTGCGTTCACCCCCGTGGGAGCGTAGGGCAGCTCTATCACTTCCAGACGTGCTGATCGAGTCTCATTTCCACCAGAGGAGGTCACCTGAAATATTTTAGATGATATTGTAAACAGAAAATGTACATAATATCTTTTGTACAGTATAAAGTAATATGATTGTTAAGATGAAATTAATTAATTGTCATGGAGGAAATGTGGCAAATGTCAATATCATTGGCTATTGAGGTACTGTAATTCAGAGAGCAAGAAGTAATCCCTGGCATTTTATGAACTGGATCACTGCAGATGCAAGATGCTTTTGGCATATGGAGACTACATAATCCTTCAAATTGTTCAAAGAAACAGACTACTGTATAATTGGCATGCTTTGCTTTACAATTAGGAAGGAAGTTTGCCTCCAAACTTGGAAAAGAATCTCATTTAATGCTGAATCTAATAAAATTAACTCCTTTACACTTAAAATATGATTACTGAAACAAGTCACAGTATAAGAAAAAAGACCAATGAGAACAACGCTATAGACAAAAGCAGGACAGTACTGTAATACTCACAACACACGTGTAGGTGCCAACGTCTGCTGCCCTGACCTCCTGAATCTCCAGAGTGCCATCCTGCCTTACGCTCACCCTGGGGTTGCCCGTCAGTCTCAGAGGGTTATTGTTATGCAGCCAACGCACTTCCACATCCACGGTGGCTGCATGAGACACCTTGCACTGCAGGGATGCAACCCGACCCAAGATAACACGGGTGTCTACTGGAGGCTGAGATATCTGGGTTTTAACTGAAAATAAAAATAAATATATAAATATATACATATATAAAGGTGAAGAGTTTGTAAAGGTGTATGGAAGTGAAGTTGTGGGACGTGGTGTGAGAGGCAGACCGCCAGTTAGATGGCAAAACAGAATGGAAGAGTATGTGAAGGAGAGAAACGTAAGGGTCAGAGGAGGGTTTGAACAAGTAAGGAGAGAGTGTTGAAACTTCTGCCGTGGCCAACCCCTTGGAGGGAGTTCCCGGAGGGAACGAGGCGTCAGAGCTATAGATAGATAGATAGATAGAAATATATAAATAAAGAGATAGATTTATTTCAATCTCAAAACATATTCAGTACAGTTAAAACATTTATATTCTACAAATAGGTCTAAAACAGCAACAGCCAGTACTGCAACAATTTCTGTACAATGATATGGCTGGTAAAGATAACCAGTGTCTAGAAGACTTACCAAGAATAGAAAGCAAGGCAAAGGCTGTGATGGTACCAGCCTCATTGGAACGGACACAGGTGTACTTGCCCTCATCTTGGCTACCCACTCCAGTAATGAGAAGATCACCTGAACTCAGGATCTTGATGTTGCCATTCTCCACAAGTTCCTGTTCATCTGTCACAAGTAAAAATAAATCTTATTTAAATATACTGTAGTATGAAAAAGTTACCCTACCAGGAACCTGAACCCCTTCCACACAAGAGTATGTAATAATTATATTACACAGTAACTACTCAATCAACAGTTGAAAAAGACCTCTAAAAGAGCAAGGATTAATCTTTAATGTTTCAAAAAGTGTAAACATAGAATATTTAATAAGAATGTCAGTAAGTTAGGCTTTTAGGTAATTTCCATTGGCATACTGTATTATCTTCAAAATATGTACAGTATAGCCAAAATAGATATAATTAATACAACATAACACAATATAGAGGCCTTAGTGAATATCTGCATTATGAAATGGAATTATATAAGATCTTACCATTATAGAACCAGGTAACATTAGGCTGTGGTGCTCCTCCAGCCCGACAGGATATGGTGGCATCTTGTCCATCGAGTACAGTCAAGTTACTGGGTGCTGTAACCATCACCGGCGCTGAGGCTGTAACATATTACATCTACTTTAGAATACAGTACTATACAGTTATTAACTTGAGTTTACACCT
The DNA here is from genome assembly GCA_034508575.1 of Petrolisthes manimaculis. NCBI lineage: Eukaryota > Metazoa > Arthropoda > Malacostraca > Decapoda > Porcellanidae > Petrolisthes > Petrolisthes manimaculis. The sequence continues at coordinate 16,154 of JAWZYT010000394.1, read as the reverse complement.
ATGGTATTTTATTCATCCAATAAGGGGCCTGATGTAATAAAAGTTAAGAACCATACTATGAAGATGACCAATATCAGTAATTGTCATTGCATAGTCCATGACAATCATTATGCAGCTGTAATGATTAACATCAGTGGAAAATTTGATCACTGCATCTGTTGTTTTGTTGGTAAGATGGGAACAAATATTAGGATTTAAGGAAACTTTTCACAGAATTCCACTGTTTGAAGTGTGTTAGCAAAAAGGTGTGGATACTCATTTAGGTAGATAAACAAAGCAATATTTAAGCAAGTTGTACAAACAATATAGTATACAAAAAAAAATTCTCTAACAATTATAAACAATTGATATGTTATGAATCTTTATAAGGAATGACAAGGAAAGATTTAACAGTCTTGATATTATTTCATCACACACCTTAATATTCTATGGTACAAAATGTCCACAATTGCATATCATTAAGAAATCAATATAAAAACATAACAATAATTAAGTCCAGTACGGTACTCAGTGCAGAGACAATCTGACTGATATCATAACTTCTCACTAAAAACCACCAAAGCATAGTACAATATTAACCCAACAAAACCAATAAAACTCATTAAATAATACATATGCATGAAAATATACTACTATACCTTGGTTTAGTTTTGACAGTGTCACTGTGCACACAAAGGTTGTGCTATTAAAGCAACTCTAACACGTTTTTAAATTTGTAATGTGTCTGTCAATATTTACTGTACTTAAAGCATTTTAACACTGTGCTGTGTGCATCAATATTACAGTGACTATATATTATAGATACTGTATGTGACTATATATTATAGGTGTATAGATACGTGACAGTAAATTGGTGGTCATGTTGGCTGCTTATCCTTAATGTGGTCATCTCTTGTTGGCAAATCAGAAGGCTAGTGATTCCACCAAATTACAGTACTGTACCAAACTGTATGCCACAAAACAGAACTCTCTATTATGTACAGTACTAAGATTAATCTGTTTCCTGGCACAGTCTGGAGAAATCAGAAGCCTTCCATTTTTCTCATTGCCCGATATAAATCATTACTGTACAGCCAACTTAATGAAGCTACTTTTGTGCCATAATGTGCATCTTTAATATATACAGTAATAAACTTTGTGGAATATCTGCCTATCTCAAACACATAATATCATCATACATTTACATGCTGTAAATGAAATTAAGAACATTCAAATTTATGATACAAGTGTTAGTAAAAAATATAATAATTAAATTATTAACATCAATAACATTTTTTTAATCAAGTCAGCAAAAGAAAAACAAAACGAAAAAAAATCACCAGCATCACACATTATGTAAATCAATTCAGTAACATGATGCACAAACATAATTTAGTAAGGTTAATAATTACAAAAATATAGTTTACTCTGTTCACATCCAGGTGGTTAAATGATAATGTCCATGATGGTGCCTCCACAAGCAGTACAAAGAAATGGAAAGTTTTTGTACCAATTACAGTAAAGTGGCCCTAATTGCAAGATGATTAAAATTAGTACTGTACTTTTCTTTCATCCCAGGCTCGGTAAATCAATTAGTCTGTATGGAAATGAATAACATAAGCCTGGGAAAACTTCTGGTGACCTTCAGTATGGGACTCTGTGCTTAAAATGAAGTGGAGGATACAAGTATAGTATATATTCATTACCATATACAGTACAGTATATGGAGGGTTTATTGTACTCTACAGTCATTACCTAATCCATGACAGTTATGGCATTTAGCCCTAAGCTCCACACACACCTACACACTTGTCTGTAAATGTGTGTTGACTCATCGCACGCAAATGTCAGATACGATGAGGAAAGCATAGTTCCGTACAGTACAGTACTGTATACCATTTGAGGGTTTGATGGAGTATTTTTTTTTTTTTTTTTTTTGGGGGGGGGCAAATTGGTGTCACCCATTCATACAAAACTAAGTCACAAAACAAGCCATCCATGCTAAGGTCTGGAATAGCCAGCTTTAATCTAGGCACAGTTAAGATGAATTAGCAACCTCCAATATGCCAACATCTGAGTCACCCCCACACATATACAGTACAGTAAAATAACTTGTGATGAGAAGATGCAACAAAATTATAAAAACATCATATAGTACAAAACAAAGGCAACAAAACTTCAACAAAGCCTATCAAGCTGAGGCACGGACCTACAGTACAGCACAATATGTATGTACGCGTCAAGCAAGCAAGGGAAGAAAGAAGCACCAAGCACATGCACGTTAGTTCAGATCTTACGAGACTGATCAGCAGCCAGAGCCTTCAGAGACCTGCCAACACGCTTAGAAGGGATCATCCTCCGCCACGCTGCTGAGGAACCAGTTTACGGTTTTCCATGAACATGTATCACAGAACTTATACATGGTGAGGGTTGGCAAGATACTCTATAAACTCATATCATGAAATACAGTAACCTCATTGGAATTGGAATCGCATAAACTTCCCAACTCTGGTGTGTTCCATTGGAGACATTGCCCAATGATAAAATTAAACACTCAGTACAGTACTTGAATGACTATCAACATGCACTGACTCAAATATTGTCACGTTTTCAACTAGTGACTGTCTTTTATAATAGAGGAAAAGAGAAACTGCAGTGTACATGTTCTGTTGCGGCTGGAATTACTTCACTTATTTTACAGAAACATCTCTTTGCATTACCAGGTTCAAATCCCAACATAATTACACAGACTTCATGTATGAGATGGATGTTTCAAATGATAGCATCTGCACCCTGCCTGCTTACCTCTGATTATCACCATTCATTCTCCAGCCACAATAATTATTTCAAACTCATTGCATACTATCCTGTCCTCAATCAATACTCAGCTTATTAAAGGGTTACATAAGCTAGGGTACCTGTAAGAAGGCTTACATATTATACATAGTAGAGTATTAAAGTAATTACAGAAGAAGAGTTACAGAAGTGGTTAATAATTTAGCCCAATTAATACAATGACAACTGTATAGAGAAAAGCCACAACATTGCCAAGCACAAGGAAATTGTAGCAACTATAGTACCATAACTGTCAGACTTACTCATTTCTAAAAAGGAAACAATTGTAAACTACCGGTAGTTATTTTTTACCATATTAATACAGTACACTGTACTTAGAAAGAATTTCTACAAAAACAGTGACTGATAATAAAAATACCAATACATACAAAATACAGTACCTCTGGAAAGGATAATTTTATAACTATGGTAATCATAATATAACACTGTACTTTTTTTTATTATGCATCAATCTCTGGCTACCTTGAAGAAGTTAAATATCATCCAGCTGATTTAAATTAATATGAGGGAATTTGTAACAACGATCTTCAGCTTTGTATTGGTAGTTTACAATATTGTACTACAATAATATCATGTTGTATCAATATCTTTATATACCACTGTAGTGTTGTATACTGTGTTACCTCTAGTTATTTGGATAGGACACAGGGCTGTATACAATAACATTAACATTTTGTGGTGAGGTGAAAGTTGAAAAATTTAAGTTTGAGTTACTTTCCAAATATTGTTGTCAAATGATGAGGTTCACTACTTACTCTTAACCTTGAGCCAGGTGTAGGTGGACGCCTCACCAGCCGTGTTGGAGGCCAGACATTGGTACATCCCCGTGTCATTGGCGGCAACACCAGAGATGGCCAGGGAACCATTTAACAGGACGCGGTACCTGTGACAAATTAGGTTGTGAGAGGCAGTCAGTATGGGATCAGCAATCTTTTATGTCAAGCTTTACTTTACAAATCTAATAATATTTATATACAGTACTATAATTAAATACACCTACTACTCATAATATACAATACCTGTTATCATTAAGAGTGTTGACATTGGCAGCATCTCTATACCAGGTAACAAAAGGTATTGGAGTGCCAGCCACTGAGCACGGTATAGTCAGTGTCTTGCCCAGGTCAGCATATGTATCCACTGGTAGCTGCTGGGTCAGGCGTGGTCGATCTGACAACACATTGTTTACAGTAATGGTTTCTATATAGGAAAGGAGGAGTAAATTTAACATACCAAACCAAAATGCAGTCTCGTACAAGTATAAAATGATAAGAGTTAGATACTGTACAAGAGTTTAGGCATGTTCAATTCCCTTAATGAGGGTTTAATTACTGTGCAAACTGAATTCCTAACTCTATGAACTAAAACCTAAATAGTACTGGCTTTAAGGAGATGATCTACTGTACTTTTGGTTCATCGGAGCATCTTGATTCCTCCACAATATGCCAGGAAACAGGACCAGATTACCAAAAATAATGGTGGCCAGTTGCTTGGAAAAGTTTGGAGGAATCAGTTACTCCATATTTACCAACACTGAACTTCCCCCTTTAATTAACACATACCATGGACCGTGACATATGCCTGTGCCTGGATGGGTGGAGCGAGGCTGGTACGGAGGCGAACCTGGCACCGATACAGCCCGGCATAGTGGAGGTCCGCCTGCAACAAACTCAGGGTCCGGTTCCACAGTCCGTTGAAGGAGAACATCAACCCAGTCTGTTCTATGGGGGCATCGTCCTTGAACCACAGTGTTTCGAGTTGGAACAGTGGCCTGGAGAAAGAAAAAAAAGGAAAAAGATTAATTAATTCTGCATTGTAATTGTCTAGGAACATTAATTAAGTACTATCCCTACATATACAGCAAATTTCACCAAAAATCTTTTAAAATAATGAGGAAAATTGTATCATAATTTGTGTGTGAGTGGTCAAATCATCCTAAAACATCACCTCTCCTTCATTCCTAAAAATCATCCTTGGACACCTTACCTTGCATTAGCGATACACTGTAGGTGAGCAATACTAGAGTCCTTGATGATGGTGGTGTTGACAGGTGGGACAATAATGGTAGGTGTGATCTCCTCAGCATCATCACCACCTCCTTCCTCCACCACCACATTGATTCCTTCACTCACTTCCTCTACACCAAGCTGAGTGTTGGTTATACGGGCACTGCAAACATAGATGGGTAGAGTTATTAGAGTGGAAGGGAGGGAAGTAGAGAAGGAAGGAAGGAGGGAAGGGAAGGGAAGGAGGGAAGGGAAGGAGGGAAGGGAAGGGAAGGAGGGAAGGGAAGGAGGGAAGGGAAGGGAAGGAGGGAAGGGAAGGAGGGAAGGGAAGGAGGGAAGGGAAGGAGGGAGGAAAGAGGAGAAATCAGGGAAGGAAGAAGGGAGGGAAGAAGGGAAGGAAGGGAGAGATGTAGAGAAGGATGGGAGGGAAGTAGGTAAGGAAGGGGGGGGGAAGTAAGTAGGGGGGGAAATAAGTAGAGAGGGGAGTAAAGAAATAAATTATTAACCTTCAATAATAATAATAGTAGTAGTAAAGAAAGAACCTAACCTATTATCCACATTAAACACCAAAACTGTAATAATAATAAAAAAAAAAAAATACACAAAACCAAATATCCACTTCAAGAATATTAACAAAAAAGAAAAGAAAAAATAAATAAATAAAACCAATTAGGCCTATATAGCCCAAGGCAGTAATATTACCTGTAAGTCTTCATATCCGAGGGTTGAGTGGACAGGACGATGAACTGGTTGTGTGGGTCTGTGGTGGCGTACTTGATGCCATACAGTAGAGAAGCATCATCAGCCTGCCAAGTGACTGAGGGAGGTGGGAAGGACTCGAGAGGAGGTAAGGTAAGTACAGCTGCCTCGCCTGCTTTTACCTTCACTATCTGCTCCTCCTCGTCCTCACTCTTGTTGTACTTACTCATATCTGTTCATGGTAATAAAGGAATATTATTGAATCATACCAGAGACATATTAATAGTAAGAGACATATTAATAGTAAGAGACATATTTATACTAAGAGATAAATTAATCATACCAGACTAGCTATGCCACAGGATCTAAAATAATACTAAGTTATAAAAGAGAAAAATAAAGGTTAAAACTATATGATAAAGCTAAAAAAGATAAAGGATAAAAGTAAAAGATAATTATTAAAGTATAATAATAATAATAATAATAATAATAATAATAATAGTAGTCCTGTACTACTACTACTACCACTACTACTACTAATAATAATAATAAAATAAACTTACATGCGACAGCGACAGTGTTCTTAGCTGAGAAGATTGCCCCAGCTGAGTTTCTGGCCACACATCTATAGTCTCCAGCATCACTCTGACTGACGGAGGAAATCTTGTAGAAATGTTCACTGGAGAAGTCCCCTAGATGTTCACCATCACGTACCCATCTGTACTCTGGCTGTGGGTATCCTGTAATACACACACACACATTACATTTACGTACTGTACATATATACATACATATTCTGTACTCTGGCTGTGGATACCCTGTAATACACACACACATTATGACATTTACGTACTGTACATACATACATATATATGTACTCTGGTTATGGGTACCCTGTAATACACACACACACACAAGTATATATACTGTACATACATACGTACTCCGGGAGAGAAGCAGGGAGGAAAGAGAAAAAACAGGGAGGGAAGGGAGAGAAAAACAGAGGTAGTGTGGAGGGAAGGTAGAGTAACAGGTGTGGGGTAGAGTGTGGAGGGAAGGGAGAGAAACAGAGGTAGAGTGTGGAGGGAAAGTAGAGAAACAGAGGTAGAGTGTGGAGGGAAGGTAGAAAAACAGAGGTAGTGTGGAGGGAAGGTGTGGGGGAGGTAGAGGTGTGGGGTAGTGTTGAGGGTGGAGAGTAACACCTGTACATTGGGTTGACCAAGAGGGTAATGACAGGAAATAGGACCCCCATTTCCCCCTCACCTTCCCCCAAACCTCCCCCTTCCTTCAGTACACCCCCCCCCCCCACTTCTCCACACGATAGTATCAAATGTATGTCCTCTCTTTTCCTCTTCCCTCCTGTCCCTGTCTCTCTTTTCCTCTTTTCCATCCTCCCCATGTCTCTCCTTTCCTCTCTTCCATCCTGCCCCTGACTCTCCTTTCCTCTCATCCCTCCTGCCCTATCCTATCCATGTCTCTCCTTTCCTCTCCTCCATTTTGCCCCCGGCCTCTCCTTTCCTCTCTTTCTTCCCTCCTGCCCTTGCACCTGTCTCTCTCACTCTCTCTCACTCCCATTTCTGAACTTAAGTCTTCTCTCAAAAAACCCCTTATAATGAAGCCCAAAGTTCCTCTCTCCAACCCTTCCACAAACCCATCTCTCCACTACAAGAATTTCCATAATACAACTCCCCCCCCCCCCCCAGGAGAAGAGGAGGAGGTCGCACTCTCACATCGTCTCTGTTGCATACACTTGTTACTCTTTGTCACACTTTTTTTAACTCTTGTCACTCTTCCCTTCTCTCCTTTCCAACCCCCATTAACATTTTAACAGAACCTCCTCTCCACTTCAGTTACAATACCTCAGTGTAACTCCCTCTCCAGCCCAACCCCATCCCATAATCTAACCCTCCTTCCTCTCCATCCCTCCCTTCATTCATCCTATAATAGTTGTTGCTTTGTTCTCCATCCTTCCTGCATGCCATTCCACCCTCCACTCACTCACTCTCACTCTGCCATCCAACAACGCTTAAGGGGGAAGTACAGTGTTTATATATGAGAAGTTAATTGATCCCTCCAAAGTATGCCAGGAAACAGGACCAGAATAATAAAACTAATGATGGTCTGTTGATTGGAATAGTCTGTAGGAATCACAGAACCCAGAACCCTAACTCCACACTCCCTAACACCTATATTTACACCCTGAACCCTAACTCCTCACTCCCTAATACTCCCTACACCTGTCTGCCCTAAATTCGACCCCTTACACTGCCCCCCCTCCCTCCCTAACACTTACAACACTCACTCCCTCCCTCCACTGAATTACCCACTTCCTACAACAGCATGTATGTATGTATGTATGTATGGGCCGACCAATTAGTTAGATGTTACCGGGGTCCCATTATAAAACATATGACCTATTTGTTTTGTTTTATCTGACGGTAACCTACTCCACTACCGGTGACTTGATGACCCCAAAGTTCAGATATCGTCATCAGCTTAATTAAAACCCTTCACTGTTCTTTCTTTGTATACGGTTCACACAATTACTAACTACTACTAACAAACTACTAACTAGGAAACAAACAAACAAACAGTCTCTCTCTCTCTCACTCAAAATAAAGATGACATTAAAGTAAGGTCTCCAAGATGTCCTGGGGTGTTCACATTTGGATCACTAGTAGACTAACTGTTGAAATCTCCGACACACAGACAGACAAACAAACAGACAGACAGACAGACAAACAGACATACATACAGACATACATACAGACAGACAGAGCTTAGGTAAGGCAAAACAACAACACAACACAATCATTTCAATCCATATTTCTCCCACATTACTATATACACACACACCAACCAAACATATATACTAGACAGGAAGGACAGGAAAAGGATCTGATGGATTGATATTAGGTGCCGCAACAGTGAGGTCATAATTTATAACACCCGGGGAAGAGTGTGACAGAGGTGGGACATTAATTAAGCACAAAAGGTATAACAGATGAAGTTGGAGAAGTGAAAGCCCCTTCTAGAGACCTTTTACGACAAGCAGGGATATTGGGGAGATATTCGTAGCTCCATTCCCATTTGAGGGGGCAGGGAGGGGAAGATCAATGTGAAGGGAGAGAGAGAGGGGAGGTGAAGGGAAGGAGAGGAGAGGGGGAGGTGAAGGGAAGGAGAGGAGAGGGGGAAGGGAAGGAGAGGAAAGGAGGAAGGGAAGGGAAGGGAAGGGAAGGGAAGGGTGAGAGGAGGTGAAGGACAGGGCAGGTTTGACAACATTGGCTCCATTACCTTAAGGCTCACCAGTCGTCTTCCTTCCATCATACTCACACCAACCAACCAACCAACCCACTAAACCAAACACTTATGACCTTGAAATCTCACCAAGCTAATGGAGGAGGAGGAGGAGGGGGAAGAAGAGAAGGAGGAGGGGGAAGAAGAGAAGGGGAAGGAGGGGGAAGAAGAGAAGGGGAAGGAAGGGGAAGAGGAAACAAACACACACACAATAACAAATAACTAATAACACAAACACACACAAAACAATAACAAATACCAAACACAAACACACAATACAAACAAATAACAACATGTGCTGGGTGGGAGTAATGGAGTACGTACCTAAAGCCTGACACTGTAGTATTTTGGTTTGGTTCTCATTGACGACACTCTCTGTAGCCACCTGATTACTGATGAAACGAGGCGCCTGGATCCGACCTGACAAAAAGTAAACAAACACAAAAAAATAGATTAATACGTAAATAAAAGTATAAGTTAACACAAAAAAATAGATTAATACCTGATAAAAATAAGTTAAGACAAAAAAATAGATTAATACCTAAAACAAATAAAAAAAAGATTAATACGTGAATAGAAATAAGTTAACAGAGACAAAAAAAAATAGATTAGTACCTAACGTTAATAAAAATAAGTTAACAGACAAAAAATAGATTAATACCTAATAATAATAACTTAAAACAAAAAAATAGATTAATACCTAATGAGAATAAGTTAACACATAAAAATAGATTAATACCCAATAAGAATAAGTTAACAGACAAAAAAAAAAAATAATACGTGAATAAAAGTAAGTTAACAGACATAAAAATAGATTAATACCTAATAAGAACAAGTTAACAGAGACAAAAAAAAATAGATTAACACGTAAATAAAAATAAGTTAACAGAATAACAACAACAACAACAACAATCATTATTATTATAAATCAATACATGTAATTTTTATCTTGGTATTATTATTATTTGGTACAGTTGGACACAGGAATTGGTGGTCATCTGTTTACTACCTGGTCATGTGTTGTTATCTTGGGTGGCCTCTTTGCCCTACACAGACACTAACTAACTTTATCTTCAGTCAATCGAATAGGTGGGTGGGTGGGTGGGTGGGTGGGTTTGTGGATAGATGTAGGTTGAGTTGCTATGTGGGAAGGTTTGTGGATAGATGTAATGTAGGTTGAGTGGTTATGTGGGTAGATATCTTGATAGATGTAAGTTGAGTGGTTATGTGGGTAGATATCTTGATAGATGTAAGTTGAGTGGTTATGTGGATAGATATCTTGATAGATGTAAGTCCAGTGGCTATGTGGGTATGTTGATAGATGTAAGTCCAGTGGCTATGTGGGTGGGTATGTGGATCTTGTTTTTTTTGTGTTTTTTTTTGGCTTGTGTGATGTGCTCAAGAAAACACTATACCATCATCCATCTTTCTCCCTTACAAATCTGTTGTCATGATGTAGTAGTGTGTCGTGAGGAGAGACTGAAGAAGCCTGGCTGTACCGGTACTGCATGTAATTATTTATGTATAATTATGTCTATATGTATAATTATTAATGTTTAGGGTCAGGTGGTGTTTTAATTACAACCCACATGCAGTCAGTCAGTCAGTCAGTGATAATAATACAGGGACGAGTGTGGAGTAAGAAAGGGAAGGTTAGTGGTTAGGTGGAGTTAGCAGAAGGAGGGAGGGAGGGTCTGTGGTTAGGTGGAAGTGTCGTGTGGAGAGAGAGAGAGAGAGAGAGAGAGAGAGGAGAGAGAGAGAGAGAGGAGAGAGAGAGAGAGAGAGAGAGAGAGGAGAGAGAGAGAGAGAGAGAGAGAGACGAGAGAGAGACGAGAGGAGAGAGAAGAGAGAGAGAGAGAGAGAGAGTGTGTGTGTGTATGATAGTATATATGGATGGGGGCAGCTGATGTATCCATAATGCTTTCATCCCTCCTACCTTCTTAATTCCCTCCATCCTTCCTTCTCTCTATCTCTATCTCATTTTCCTTTTTTCTCTGATCTCCCCATAACGAGAGAGAGATAGAGAGAGACGTAGACAGATATAGATAATAGGAACAGATAGATAGAGCGAGACAAATAGATAATAGAGAGAGAAAGATATATATAGATAAAGATATATAGATAAAGATAGATAGATAGATAGATAGATAGAGATAGATAGATAGATAGATAGAGATAGAAAAATAGAGAGAGAGAGAGAGGGGGGGGGGGGCTGAACCTTCGCGTGACAACCAATACATAATGACATCATAAAACTCTGTAAGCCTGACCTCCACGCCACCCTCCACAAGATGGCACCACTACCTACAACAACAACAACTACAACGTCAACATCATCAACAACAACAATAACAACAACAACAACAAAAACAACACAGCCTCACCGACCTTCACTCTCACTATTTTTTTCTCACTTTCATTTCATCACTATCTCACACACACACACAGATTGATATAGATACATAGAGAGAGAGAGAGAGAGAGAGAGAGGAGAGAGAGAGAGAGAGAGAGAGAGAGAGGAGAGAGAGAGAGAGAGAGAGAGAGAGCTAGTAAAAGGTTGACGTAATGACTGTGTTCTCTGCCTTCCCCCACTAGTTAACAAGCAAGGTAAACACACACATACAGTATTCTAATGAGTCGACTTGGTGGTCCTCTTCCTTACCCCATCTCTTCTCTCTCTCTCTCTATCTCTCTATCTCTCTCTCTCTCTCTCTGTTTTTCTATTTGTCTATCTATGTATCTGTATCAATATGTGTGTGTGTGTGGTGTGTCTCAGTCTGTCTGTCTCTATGTATGTCTATTTCTCTATATATATATGCCCTTATTATTATTATATTATTATGTCTTCAGATTATTGTGGATATAATATTATTTTTGTTGTGTCCGAACCATGGCCACAAATACCAACACTGATGAAGCCCTTCCCTCTCCTCTCCTCTCTTTCCTCCTACTTCTCCCTCTCCCTCTCTCTCCTTTCTCCCTCTCCTCCCCCCTTCCCCCTCTCTCCTTCTCCCTTCTCCCTTCCCTCTCCTCCCCCCTTCCCTCTCTCTCCTTCTTCTTCCTCTCCCTCTCCCTTCCCTCTCTCTCCTTCTTCTGACCTGGTGAGGAAGACTAAAACATGACACACGATACTAATGACACGAGGGGGGGACCTATTACATGCACACACACACACACACACACACACACACACACACACACACACACACACACACACACCACATACACACACACACACATACATATCTAGGGGAAGACAGAACACACACACATACACACCTAGGGAAGAGAGACACACACACACACCTAGGGGAAGACAGAACACACACACACACACACACACACACACACACATACATATCTAGGGGAAGAATGACTAACCACATACACACACACACACACACACACACACACACACACACACACACACAACCTTATACCCCATATCGTCTTCCACATACCTACATAATAATATATTCTATAGGGTTCACTCACTCACTGGCAACACTGGTTCATCCATATTAAAACAATTTCTCTTCCACCTTTTCTATTATTTTATTATGAAGGACTCATTTACCTCCAATTTGCTGACTACATCACACACACACACATACACACACATAGGGTCTCATACTCCACATAATAATAATTAATTATATTCTCTCTTTCTTCAATATTTTCTGGACAAAAAACAGACATACAGAAGGACGAACGTATAGAATTCCTCCAGCTGAAATTAAATACCTCCAAACTCTTTTATAATTATATTCTACTCCACAACCCACATCTTAACCCAGAAGAGAATAGAATAGCCTAATGGTTTAAAGGAAGGTATACAAATTAATTTTAGAAGGTATGAGAACATTTTAACACACACACACATAATTCAAGAGAAAGGAGGAGTGGGAGGGGAGTGGAGGGAAGGGAGGTAGGCAGGGGAGGTAGGGAGAGGAGGTAGAGAGTGACACAAAACAGAGAAATGCACGAGGGGAAAACTTTTTTAATGCCGATGGTCACAGATTTTAATGAAGTCCAAAAAAAAAAAAAAAAAAAAAACGTGATGTGCATACTGAATTAGTAGAAGAGAAGGACTGGTCAACCTACAGATAGATAGATAGAAAGATAGATAGTGTGTGAGATAGATAGATATATGGTAGTGAGAGCTAGATATTTATATTATAGTGTGTGTGAGAGAGAGAGAGAGAGAGAGAGAGAGAGAGGAGAGAGAGAGAGAGAGAGAGAGAGAGAGAGAGAGAGAGAGAGAGAGAGAGAGAGAGAGAGAGAGAGATGAGAAGAGAGAGAGAGAGAGAGAGAGAGAGAGAGAGAGAGAGAGAGAGAGAGAGAGAGAGAGAGAGAGAGAGAGAGAGATGAGAGTTATCACGTGTATTTTATCATTCCTTAGTCTTTTATACAATGTTTAAATAGTTTTTTATTTAATTAGTTCTGACATTCAAGTGTTTTCATTCATTAGTGAGTGTATTTTATTTCTTCTTACGGAGTTATTTTAATTTATTTCATTTATTCTATGTATTTATTTATTCATACACACACACACTTCGTAGCTTCACTTTTTCATATTAGTTGAATAATTTGCAGCCCGCCCTCCCCCACTTTGAGAATCGGTACCCCCCTCCCCCCCCTACCCCACTTTGAGGAATCGGTACCCCCCCTCCCCCCCCTCTCTCCTCGTACAGACAACTCCATTAGTAAAGTAGTACTGGTGGTCTCTGTAAACGTTTGCTGTTGTGTTGTGTTGTGTTGTGGAAAAGTTGTCGTAATGGAAGTCCAATCCGGTGACAGGCGTAAAACCGATTACGAGTGTCAGCGTAATCCTTGGGTGGTGTGTATGTATATATGTGTGTGTGTGTGTGTGTGTGTGTGTGTGTGTGTGTGTGTGTGTGTGTGTGTGTGTGTGTGTGTGTGTGTGTGTGTGGTGTGTGTGTGAATTTGATTTTTTTAGATACATCTGGTTTTGTGTATTGCATATTTGTACATGAGTATAAGAGAGAGAGAGACGAGAGAGAGAGAGAGAAGAGAGAGAGAGAGGAGAGAGAGAGACGAGATGAGAGAGAGAGAGAGAGAGAGAGAGAGAGAGAGAGAGAACTATAGTAGAGAGGTATTACACCCTTAGCACTTTGAAATCAATTGTGTTATATACTTCGTCCAAAATAGACTCACCCATTTCAAAAGTATATTTTATTTACTCAGATTTTAGGACATTCGCACAAAGTTGATATTTAAGCATGTTTTTTTTTTCCTTCTTTTATTGAAACTATTCTCCAAGTTCCTCCAAAGTTGCTATATATAAAGGTGGGTTGATGGATGGGGGGGGGGCAATTATTCACGTCTTTCTTTCTCCTCACTTCTTTCTCCTCACTTCTTTGTCCTCACTTCTTTGTCCTCCTCACTTCTTCTTCCTCCTCTTTTCAATTTCAAAGTTTAGATGCTGAGAAAGATGATGGTATAAATAAGAACAGTCAAGCCAAAAAGTTATACATTTACTTCAACAGCGTGCGTATATACAGAAACATGTGGTGTGTGTGTGTGTGTGTGTATTTAGACAGTCAGTCAAGCCTAATAAGAGCCCCCCTACTCTTCCCCCCCTCGCCCCCTGCAGAATCAACGGAAGCCCTGGTGATAATGGGGGAAGGGGGGGGAGGTGATGGGGGAAGGGGAGGAGGGAGGTGATGGGGGAGGTGAAGGGGAGGTGATGGGGGAAGGAAGGGAAAAGGAGGTGTGATAAAGGGAGTAGTAAAGGATGAAGGAAGGGAAGGGAGAAGGGGTGATATAGGGAGTAGTAGTAGGGGGAGAGGGGTGATAAAGAGAGTAGTAGTAGTAGTAGGGGGGAGGGGTGATAGAGAGTAGTAGGGGAGGGGTGTAAGGGAAGGGGGGAGAGAGGGTAAGGGAAGGGGGGGAGGGTGTGTAAGGGAAGGGGGAGGGTGTGTAAGGGAAGGGGGAGGGTGTGTAAGGGAAGGGGGAGGTGTGTAAGGGATGGGGTAGGGGTGTAAGGGATGGGGGTGTGCATCAGACTCACTCACTACCAAGTTTAATCCGCTTCACCTGATGGAGGCTGGCTATAATCCTTACTCCTACCCCCCCCCCCTTACCCCTACCCCCCCCCAGGAGAAGAGGAGGAGGTCGCACTCTCACATCGTCTCTGTTGTATACACTTGTTACTCTTTGTCACACTTTTTTTTAACTCTTGTCACTCTTCCAATGTTTCTTACTCTTGTTACTCAATTGTCACACTATTCTTCCTCTTTCTTTCTCACTCTCATATTCTCTCTTACTCTTCTTACTCTTTCTCACACTCATATTTTCTCTTACTCTTCTTCCTCTTGTCACAACACTAACATTGTCTCTTACTCTTGTTACTCTTGTTCTTGTTGTTCTCTATTTCATTATAGTTTCCTTCACACAGGTATATATAAGCAGCCTCACAAGGACCGCTTATCTGTTGCTGTTTGCAGGTCCTTTGACTATTAATTTCCTTTGTATATTCTACTATAATTAATCTTTTCTCTGTCCTGTTCCTCCTCCTCCTCCTCTTCTTCTTCTTTTTTCTTCCTCCTCCTCCTTCTTTCCCTCCTTTTAATCTCTTCTCCCTCCTCTTCCTTTCCCTCTGTTTATCCTCTTCTCTTTCCCTCCTCCTCCTCCTCTCCCTCTGTTTATCTTCTCCATCCTCCTCCTCCTCCTACTTTTCCTCCATTTATATACTATAGGACTCAGGGATTTGGATGACTGATTTTAAACAACTAATACACAACTATTTCATCTCTAACTTCTTTCCTCTCCTCACCTCTGCCACCATCAATTTCTTCAGCAACTCTCATTTCTTTCCTCTCCTCTCATTCCTTTCTGCAGTAACTTTCATTCCTTTTCTCTCCTCTCATTCCTTTCTGCATTAACTTTCACTTTTTTCCTCTCATTCCACTGCTTACCCTTAATTTCTACAGTAACTTTCATTCCTTTCATCTCCTCTGCAATCATTACTTTCTGCCTTAACTTTCCCTCCTTTCCCCTCATTCCTGTGCCACCATTAGTCTGTGCAGTAACTTCAAGCATCTTAGCAGCTTTTAGTGTCAGTTTGAAACCCATGCCCTCCTCTCTCTCTCTCTCTCTCTCTCTCTCTCTCTCTCTCTCTCTCTCTCATTCCAACTACTAGACCTCCCTCCCAACACACGGAAGAAAGAGTCGGTGAAATGAGTCCTTCAAATATTGCCACGAACACACACACACACATATATGAAGGATCTTGTTTCGTGGCATTGTCAGGAGGAATCAGAAGCCTCCAATTCTCATACACGATCACAGGGT
>JAWZYT010000393.1:32500-146235 GCA_034508575.1 Petrolisthes manimaculis | reverse complement strand
TATCTCTATAAATAAAGGTGTGGTGTGTTTACAGGTATAACACAAGTCTGGATTGGTCTGTTCTGGGCTCATCACCTAGGCAAACCACCCAAATGGCAGTACAGATATGGTAAGACACTTATAAGACATGATTGCACACACATTCACATAAAATGCACTCTCACAATATCATACGTGTGTGTGTTCTATTATGATTTTAGTAGTGTGACATTAACCCCTCCGCGACGGGATAACTATGGATAGCCGCACTGTCAGTCCGGGGCTAGTCTTAATTTCCCTACTGCCTGGCCGGGCGCTTTTGGCCGATTTTTCCAAAATCGCTCTATTCCACTTACTCTGTACGTCTAAACTACGATACTGAACAACTTAAGTTTGGTCTTGTTAGCACCATCAACTCTTCCTCTTTCCAATAAAACCAACCTCAGCTCTCTACAACTCTCCGTTGCCGAGAAATTAAGTGAGGAATGAAGGGTACTTTCTCGTGTGAGCGCGGCTGTGTTCGCTTAGGTGGAGTGGCTCTGACGACAACTGAACGTGGCCCGCGCGGGTGGCAGTCAGTGTTGTAAGTAAGCGTGGCGCAACACAGAATCGGACACGCACGAGAAATCTAATCCACATCCATCCATGTTTACAGTCAGTAACACACTGACTGACGATGGTGATTTGTAGGGATGGTGGTGAAGTATAGCCAAGTAAAAAATACACGCCAAATTGGGCTCGCAAATGCCGACATTGGCAATAGCGGTGCTTCATCTCGCCCGGTCACCACATGGCAGGGGTGTAAGACACGACCCGGAGACTTCCTGGGGCCGTCTATGACCGCGGTCTGGACGTTAAGGGTTAATGTAACAAATCACTACAACAACAACAATGATTATTATACAACAACAACAATGATTATTATACAACAACATTGATGATAATAATAATAATAACAATAATCACAACAATAACAATAATACCTCTATTACGTTCCAGAAACGGGCAGTAACTATACAGGGACTTTACTTCATCATGATCATCGCTGTTCTTTCCTCATATCAACCTACACTGGACACTGGGAAATCAGTGTAGCAGGCAGGCGAGGCATCAGAAAATAGAACCATCGGACAAGCTGCCCCCCCCACAGCCAGGTGGCCACCGTTTCACGACCCCCACGACCGACGTGATAAAAGCGAGCTGTCCAGGTGACGTGGAGCTCACTGACACGCTATCGCTAGAGGAGGAAACACCTGCTGGTGGACGTCATACCCAACGTACTTGCCAACTCACACTGGTCCTCTGCTGTACCTACCTAACTCCTACATGTCAGCACAGCTGTGCTTGGAAAAGTCTCACCACCTCGCCTGCCTCTACAAGTCCTCGCTCCCCGTGTGCAATAGTCTAAATAAATGTTGAACTATTTTGACGTGAGAGTTAATTGTTCACCCGCATTAGTAAGACAGTAAACATGCTACAGTGGTGACCCCGGAATAGTTAACTCTAAACTCACGCATATATTTATTGTTATACACACCTGTGATACACACACGCCCACGCATATATTTATTTTTATACACACCAGTGATACACACACGCCTACGCATATATTTATTGTTATACACACCTGAGATACACACACACTCACGCATATATTTATAGTGATACACACCTGGGATACACACGCCCACGCACATATTTACAGTAATATACACAGTGATACACACGCCCACGCACTTATATACAGTAATATACACACTGATACACACGCCCACGCACTTATTTACTGTAATATACAACCACCCACACTCAATCTCCCACCCTATATCGAACACACGCCCATCACACCAGTGATACACGAACTCTATAATGACTACCACACCTACCCGCTCTACACCACCCAACTCACCATCCACACATAACACCTCCACACAAATCCCTTTCACCCCACCATTCACTCACAACGTTCACACCTGGCTATCACACACTGAGGCGACATGAGACGGCCTCCAAATCCCAGACAAGGCCAAATTCCAAGCAATCATCCGGGCCCTGCCTTCGGACGTCTACGCCTCCGTCAGCCCAGCCATCTCGACCTCCGCACCAGGCAGGAAGTACAAAGATCTGAAGGCGGCCCTAACTGCCGCCCTGGGAAAGACTACACGGCAACAACTGCAGGCGCTGGAGGGTGTCCAGCCCGAGGGGCGCCGCCCATCAGAGTTACTACGCCACATGATTCGTCTCAACGTTGACGCAGGCAAACCCCTCTCAGAACAATTCCTGAGGATGAGGCACACAAAGTTAATGCCTCACACAGTGCAGCTGTTGCTTTTGAGCCACCCGCAACTATCCCTGCAAGAGTACGGTGAGCTGACTGACACATTGATGGAGGCGTAATTCGACCATGTGGACAACCCTCTCACGACACAGAACAACATCTACCACACCGAAACCGCAACCGGCCCTCCGCTACCACCCACACCTGCAGTGTGTCAAGCCTCACCTACACCACCCACGACACCACCTGCACTCCTCCTACAGCGGCTACAGGACCTCTCAGAGCAGGTGCGGCAACTACAACACTCAGCCCACCCAACACACCAGCCGCACCACACACAGGAACGACACCAACCACCGCCCTTCACACCTACACGACAGTAGTGGGCAGTGTACACGTGTACAGGTGCCGCCAGGGGCCCTATGCTCCTACCACCAGCGTTTCGGTCACCACGCTCGTAACTGCCAACCTCCCTGTACTTGGCGCACGGCACAGGCTGTTACCCACACTCCTTACCAGCAGGAAAACTTGTAAGGCGGCGACGTGAGGCCCACACTACGGCCCCAGCTGCCACGTCGCCATTATCCCGACCAAACGGTGCCGGCGTACCCTTCCTGCCGTAACCCATGTCTCCTGCACGTCCCATTTTGACGCCGTACTGGCGGAGTATCCTCACCTCCTCGACACATCGACCACTTCCACCATCAGCGATCCGGGCGTATTCCACGCTATCGTCACATCAGGACCCCCCTGTTACGCTAAGCCCCGACGTATGTCCCCGGAACGCTTGGAGGCGGCAAAGAAAGAGTTTGCCACCATGGTGACCCAAGGTATCGCTCTCCCTTCTGATAGCCCTTGGGCATCACCGCTGCACATGGTCCCAAAGCCCCAGGAGGGAGAATGGAGGGCGTGCGGGGATTACCGGGCCTTGAATGCCGCCACTATCCCGGACCGGTATCCCATCCCTCACATCCAAGACTTTCACACCCGGCTGCAGGGTTGCATGGTGTTCTCGAAGGTGGACCTCGTCAGGGCATTCCACCAAATACCGGTGGCACCGGAGGACGTCAAGAAGACCGCCATTACCACCCCCTTCGGCCTGTTTGAGTTTCCGGTAATGAACTTTGGACTCAGGAATGCGGCCCAAACCTTCCAGCGGTTTATGGACCGAGTCCTCCACGACATGCCCTGGGCAGTGGTATACATCGATGACATATTGGTGGCGTCTAAGGACTCTATGGAACATGAGCAGCACCTCCACCTCCTATTCAGCCGCCTTCAGGAATACAGTTTGAAGGTCCACCATTCCAAGTGCGTTTTGGGCGCACATCAACTTGACTTCCTGGGTCACAGGGTCACACCAGAGGGGATTACACCTCTCCCGTAGAAGGTGGAGGTAATCAAGGAATTCCCACAACCCACCACAGCCAGGAAATTAAGGGAATTCCTGGGCGTAGTCAATTACTACAATCGCTTTGTCCCACACGCCGCTGCGGCCCTGGCCCCTCTACACAACCTCATCAAGGGCCTCAAGAAGGGGTCACAGCGAGCCCTGGTTTGGACTGAGGAGGCGCTTATGGCATTCGAGGGAGTCAAAAATAAGCTGGCATCCTCCACAATGTTGGTTTACCCACTCCACCACGCACCGACATCCATCTATACGGACGCTTCCGCCGAGGCCGTGGGTGCGGTACTGCAGCAGGAGATTGACGGGGAACTCAGGCCTATCGCATTCTTTAGTAAGCGCTTGGAGCCCCCGAAGAGGAAGTACAGAGCTTTCGATCGGGAATTGGTGGCGGTATACGAGGCAGTGCGCCATTTCCGCCACTTCCTGGAGGGTCGTGAGTTCCATGTCCGCTCTGACCACAAGCCCCTCGCCACCGCTATGCAGCAGTCAGGCACGAACTGGACCCCCAGGGTGGCGCGGCACCTAGCTTTTATTTCGGAATACACCACAGACATCCGCCACGTGCGGGGGGAGGACAACGCGGTAGCCGACGCCCTATCCCGCGCTACCCCACTCGAGCCATCAATCTGCGTCCTCACGCAGAGGGCCCCCCTTAACTACCAAGTCATCGCCGCTGCACAGGACGACGACGAGGAGCTACAATCCCTACTCTTGGGCAACACAGGCCTGAAATTACAGCGCCTGCCAGCCCCAGATAGCAACACCTTCCTATGGTGTGATGCCTCCTGTACATCACCCCGTCCATACGTACCACCGGCCTTCAGGAAAGGCATCTTTCAGCACTACCATGGGCTCAACCACCCGGGAACAGCTGGTACAACACGTATCATAACACGTCGAGCGGTGTGGCCACACATTAAAAAGGACATCAAAACGTGGGTGACGCATTGTATCCCATGCCAGCAGGCTAAGGTAAGCCATCACACCCGTCCGCCCATACAGGAATTCCCTATCCCCACTACCAGATTCCACACGGTACACGTGGATATAGTGGGCCCACTCCCGCAATCCAGAGGATACAGATACCTCCTCACGTGTGTAGACAGGACAACACGGTGGTGTACAGCGTCCCCGATGACGGACATCACAGCAGAAGGTACTGCCTGGCATTTTCTACACACCTGGGTTGCAAACTTCGGCCCACCCTCCGTCATCGTCACTGATCAGGGCACACAGTTCACCTCCCGCGTCTGGCACGACCTCCTACGCCTCCTAGGCACCTCCCACAGCAAGACTACCGCCTACCACCCGTGCAGTAACGGGATGGTGGAGCGCCTGCACAGAAGACTGAAGGAAGCATTCAGGGCCATACAACCGGAGGAATGGGCGAATGCGCTTCCACTGATCCTCCTAACCATCCGGGCGACGGTGAAGGAGGACCTACACTACTCCTCAGCAGAACTCGTCTATGGCGAGGACCTCCGCCTACCAGGACAAGTACCAGCGGCCCTCAATGACACTTCCAACCTGTCATTTCTCCCGGCATTAAGAGAGGCAATGTGACGCCCACTGCACGCGCCCACCAGGAAGCAAACGCCTCGTCCGGTATACAGCCACCCCGCCCTAGACTCGGCTCAAGAACTGTTCCTGCGACGAGACGGACACCACCCACCACTCCAACCAATATACTCTGGTCCCCACAAAGTGATTCAAAGGAAAGAGGCAACAGTCACCATCGACATTGCGGGGCGCCCTTACACCACGTCATGGGAGCGAGTGAAACCAGCGCCACCAGCTGTGCCCTCTTCACCTGACGCTCAGCCCCATCCTACCCCCATTCTTGACCACACCTCCCAACTTGCGCCCCCTACCCTACCGGCGCCCACAAACTCATACCTTAACATCCACCTTCCTCCCCAGCGACCACCTACCATCCACCCTCAACATCCCCAGCCACCCCCTCCTACCCCTCCACCTCCCCGTCCCCACTCACCACGCACACAAGCAACCCCGCCAACCCATAACCCAACCTCCCCTACTCATAGTACTCAACAGGTTGGTATTGACGGTGGACCCGGCAATAGCCCAGAGACGCCACGCTTCACACCCTGGTGCCTAAACACTCCGCCTGATGCCGCAGCCTCACCACCGCCCACCCAGGACGAACCCTGCCTAGTCCCTGATGGTTTCACAGCCCGCACTGGTCGACGCATCAAGAGGCCCTGCAAACTAAACATACTCAATTTCCCCCATCAGTGTATCCATTCCCTATTATTAACATCACATTCAGTATTTGCCCACATTACCCCTTACAGAATTCCTCTGTAATTCACTTGGTCATATTGTTTAAAGTTAATTATGAATTAATACTTGTGTGCTATTTGTTATTTTTGCGTGCATACCATAACATTGTTTTCTTTTCAATTGCAGGGGAGGGGGGGGGGGGGTGATGTAGCAGGCAGGCGAGGCATCAGAAAATAGAACCATCGGACAAGCTGCCCCCCACAGCCAGGTGGCCACCGTGTATATACGAAACAAATATGATACGGTGTTTTCCTATTATATGCCAAGCAATCTCAAATTAGTAATATTATTATGTACATCCGTTTTACTATTGCTATGCAGGAATTGTGCTATATGGCTGTTCCCAAGAAAGCCGACACGAGACTCCTTAATAACATATTAAATATATATACATACTATACCTCAATATTAACACATGAAATCACTTATGTAGCAGCTGTTCCAGTAGTTCCCTGTTCCCAAGAAAGCCGACACGAGACTGAATGTGAACCCCAGGCCACAACTCATTCTTGCCTCGTCTCTGCAGTCACAGGCTCCTACACGGACACAAACTAGTTCCCCCTGCTACATTTTCCTATTATATTAATTTTTCCCCCTCCCAGGTATATTACCTAGTTACAATTAATGATTATTCAATATCCCTTATCCTCCAACACATTATATTTTATCCTCAGCCACATAGAATACAATTATTCCTAATATTTAATACAAATATTGTTCCGCCAACGAATATATCTCATCCTTCTATTGGGACTCCATCCCTCACTCAACTAATTTTCTAAGTAAGTTACCAGTAAACAGGCTGGTATTAAAGGAGAGTGCTGTTAGTTATTATCCAAAAAAAAACCCATCCTAAATAACATACATAATAAATGGGGTTGTTACACACGTCCCACCTTCACTAGCTGGAACTTACAGTGAAAATTAATTTCTATATTTCCCCTACATTTTCTAATTCAATTCTCCCCCCCTAAATCTTTACATACAAACCATTTATCACTATTGCTACGCCTTACTGAACAACATTAGACCCTACTCACCCTAACTTGTTAGTCAGTGTTGACAAACTGCTAACTTCAACTTACAGTCAGTAGACTGTCTTTCTTTCCCACAGGAAAGAACTTCTCTACCCAACACTACACAATACACATAATACAATACACATAATACATAATAGATATCAGTGACACCTCGTCCCAGTCAGACTCCTCTGTCAAGTCCATAACCCCGGGAGAACTTCAATAAGGTTCTACCGTCACTGAACCCATCCGCGATTATCCCAAACAAGATCTGAGTATACTTACATTCAAGTCAATCATTCCTATTTCCATTCACTCTTCCATTCAAACCTCAGATCCCGCACGGCATGACAACCCGGAATGCAGTAAGTGATACAGGGGCCTTGACAAAGGTTCTGACTGTACACTGGAAGAGCCCTATGGAATGGGGAATGCATATATATCTACACTCCTCCATCCTTCTCTCCCCATTAAAACTAAGTGTCACTTAACACCCACAAAAAAAAAATACTATGAGCTGGGTTCCTAGCTCGTTGATGAGTGTTGCCCGGTGTTGACTTCAGGCTATAGTAAACCATGACATTATCCAACGTAACTTCCCTACTTTTATCCTATTTTCCATTATTTTTTATTCACTGTTTTCTAAGTATCATTTTATCTTTATCTTATTGCCTTATTTTTCTAGATTTCCTTCAGAAATCTTCTTGGAGGTTGTCTATGACGTGGAGGAAGTACAATATCCTCATCGTCATCTTGTTCATCATAACCTCTTTCTTCCCCCAACTGCACTATAATATCTCTATTACTCACATAGGGCTTTACTTTTTCTGCAGCCCTTTGGATGTTTTTCCCTGTAAACGGGTCCTCTAAAATATACACTAAACCATCTCTTATGATTTCTGCCACCTTATATATGGCCCCTCCCGCGAAAGGGGGATAACCCACATGCACCTACTTCTGAGATATTCGCGCTGGAAGTTGCAACACTCATGCCAACAAAGAAAACAGACTAAATGTAGAATCCGGCCGCGAAAGGGGTACAAGACCATACATACTGCCAGCTGGGCTAGACCCTCCCAATGCACGCTATCTCTCTCTCGCTCTCTCTCTCTCTCTCTCTCTCTCTCTCTCTCTCTCTCTCTACACGCACACACACGCTCTCTCTCTCTCTCTCTCTCTCTCTCTCTCTCTCTCTCTCTCTCTCTACACGCACAAACACGCTCTCTCTCTCTCTCTCTCTCTCTCTCTCTCTCTCTCTCTCTCTCTCTCTCTCTCTCTCATACACACACACAAACACATACTCTCTCTTTCACCTTCTTACACAAATACACACACACACTCTTTAGTTAGTTGGTCACTCAGCCAGTCAGACAGTCAGTTAGTTAGTTAGTTAGTTAGTCAGCCAGTCAGTCAGTCTGTTACTTAGTCAATCAGTCAGTCAGTCAAAGTCCTCAGTTATTGAATTCGTGAGTGATTGTGATGAGGAATAAGTGCATAAGAGAATGAGTGAATAGAAGAACGAGTGAGTGAGTGAGTGAGTGAGTGTGTGAGTGAGTGTGTGAGTGAGTGTGTGAGTGAGTGAGTGAGTGTGTGAGTGAGTGAGTGAGTGTGTGAGTGAGTGAGAGAGTGAACGAGCGAGTGAGTGAGTGAGTGGTTAAAAAAATATTGATTAATTTATTACGGCTGCATTTTATTCACCCTACTTTCACAAGTTTTTTGCGTTGTTCCTTCACTCTGTGGTCGTATGCTATTATTTTATGGGTTATGGTTGACTCTCATTCTTTATACTGGCTTGAGACAGTTAAGTTCATTGTCAGGAACAATGTACTTAGCGAATTTACCAACCCATTCCCCATCCTTCCACCCATGAACAAGTTGGTGGTCACAGTAGAGATAGAATTTACTGTGACACTTTGTGACCAAAACTAGTAGTCCAAGATGTCATCTTCTCTCTCATCAGGATCCATGTCTCCAGCATCTTGCACCGCGAAATGTCGGTGAACCATGTTCTGTACTCAAGGGGCACGAACCTAAACAAGTGGTTCAGGTCATCCAGCTTGTCTGACTTCAACTTGACGCCTTGGGGGTTCTTGACAGGCAGGTTGACAGCGGCGAGATTGAACTTGTCAGGCTGGTATGCATCACTCTTTCCTTTCTGCAACTTGACATGTAAAGGAGAACCGATGTCTTCGTTGTAGCCCTGCCAAATTCCCATTCCCAGCTTGAAGTTCTCCCAGTACTGGAACATCCGACCATCCTTGTATCCTGCCCTTGCGAGTTGGGTCCTAGTGCACATTGCCTGGAGTGGGTTGAGATCCACGAAACTGTCACTGTCCATCTCGATGACGTTGAAGGGGATGTTTCGCCTCGCTTCTCGCATCATCGCAATGTAGTGTGGATCTCGTGCCCATAGAAGTACTTCTCCAGGTTTCCAAAGTCTCGGTCACTGGGCATGAAGGAATGACCCGACATCAGGAAGTAGTGCTTCACCATGGAGAATCTTCCACTGTGTATGTAGCGCAGCAGGAGGAGAGATATGTTGAGGTTCTTGTTTTGTCCCCCACAGTTGTCGCTGAAGATGACAAGCTTCTTGCAAATGCTTGGGACATGGTGCTCAATATAGTGCAGTAGACAGTTACCTATCTCGCTCGACCCTCTCTTGGCAATGGTCTCGTTCCAAACGTAGAGATGTACCTGGGACTTATCCTTCAGATTGTGGATCCCGAAGTTGTAAGTCCACATCTTCTGTTTGTAGTAGGCCACGTTGGTGGTGAGGCGTAGTGTGACGAGGGTCTGCTGCAGGTCCATGGTAATAGCACACAAAGAGGGGTCGTTGTCATAACCGTAGGCATCCATGATACTGCGTGCAACATTCGCCTTGATTAAGTGCAGCCTCTTCTTAGTCACGAGCTCAGAAGTCTTGGAAGTATCCTTCGCAGCCTCAGCCACCTCCATGTCCCTCTTGAGCTGGTCACAGGTGCTGCAGGTATCGAACATGGGGGGGCTTCGGCCTATGTTGAATTTCTTCATTGTATTGCTATAGATGTTGAAGCTGACAATCTTGTCTGGTCCCAGGTTCTTCTCCTCGCACTGGTGTTTGTAGAGGTCGTAGCACTTACGGTGACTATACCCAGGTGGCAGGTAGACACGATGACGACTCTTGGCTCTTGAATAGTGTTAAGAACACGTTGGCAGGGATCTTACATGGTCTTGCACATTCTGCAAAACATCATCATGAGTCTTGTTGACGCTCACAGATGCTCCACGCTGGTCCACAGGTGCAACACCAGTACTCCCAACCTTGCTTAACACATTCTCCACACGTTTCTTGCTGATGGCGTGAATGTTGCAAAAACATGTCTTGCAAACTACGATGTCCTTCTTGTTGACAGTCACAAAGTACTCATAGGTGACATTACGCTTGCTGTTCGGCCCAGAATAACGGCGGTTCACTTCCTTGGACAAGATGTGCTTGGCAATGTAGCTTGACTGAGTATTGTGGCTTGCCATCTTCCAGTACTCGTTAAAAATGTTATTTACGATGTCCACACCGACACGATCGTAGCACTTCTTAGAGCAAGGAAGGGCAGGACCGACAACCTTAGCTGGAACAGCAACCTTTTTCTTGACACTGATGTACTCCAGGCCAGAGTCCCGCCTTTTTTTCGCCACATTCTTGGCCCACTGAGATACATCTCCTGTTCTCTTCCACTGGGGCTCATCACTCCAAATATCTCCTTCAGTCTCGGGTTGAGTCACCACAGGGGCAGGTGAATCAACACGGTCAACATTGGAGGAAGACATCATGCAGACAAGGAGGTAGGTGCGTAGCAGCGTGCGTCGTCAGAGCAGAAGGTAGAGTGATGACAGATGTGCGTGTGTAGTTTAAAAATTATAACGGCCTGCATATCAGATCACTGTCCTAACTTTGCTCTCAGTTGGCACATACGAAAATTCTAATAGGGAACTGTGGCTTTCATTTTTATTATTTCCCAATCTTTTAGACCAGTGTCACTTAAAATCTTGTAATGGAAAAATAATAATCCTTAACCCCCGCAAGAAACTCCCCATCACACCATCTATCCCCTATCCTTCTTCCGCTCAGTTAACGAATCTTACAAGGATATGAATTATATAAGCGCTTGTTTCCCGCTTCTATAGGTTAGTTTAGGCTCTAGTATGTAAAATTATTCTGAATATGAGTAGCTGCGTACGAGAAGTCAACCAGCGCCAACCCCCCCGAAATTGCCTTAATAATAAACTAAACCAATCCTCTTCTACCTCCTGAACACCTAGTCATTATCCGGGATCTGTGGTTATTATGTATAAATAACATTGATATACATACTCATTGTCTAAACAACCCTGCAGAAGCCATTAATTATCACAAATTGTGCAAATCTTTTGTTATAATCTGATCACGAAATGGCAACTAGTGAGCGATGCCAGGCTGCCAGCCCGGCCGGACTAGCCCAAACTCTCGTACTGCATTTTTAATGTCTGAATAATTTATGTTTATACTATGTGTCTCACTATAGGTTAAGGGAAGTTTTATTACTTCAATATTTCTAAGTAAAATTATGACAATACATCGAATAAGATACGTAATTAATTAAAGTGAATATTAATAATTGTGAACTGTAAGGGTAGGGACGGGTAGGTAGGTGCACTTGTGACAGAGTCAGTCACTCTTACGGCCCACTCAGTCAGTCAGTCACACCCACACTGTGGTGAGAGAAAGAGGGGTAGATGGATGATTAAAGAGGGATGACAAGATGAATGGGTTGGTAAAAAGGGATGGTGGGAGTAGGGGGAGGATGGGTTGGTAAGAAGTGAGGGGAGGAGGAGGATGGGTTGGTGTGGATGGACTTGGGTTGAAGATTGTATGGATGATGGTAAAATATGTGTGAATGTATGCATACATTCACACATACATTCACACACGAGGCGTCGGAGCTGTAGATAGATAGATAGAACAGGACACATAACAAAATACAGAAGGACACACACACACACACACCAGGACACATAACAAGACACAGAATGAAACACGTACACACACACACACAACAGGACACAAAAAAACACAGAAGGAAGCACACACACACACACACGCACACAACAGGACACGTAAAAAAATACAGACACGGACACACATACACACACACTAAAACACAGAAGGAAACAACATACACACACACACACCAGGACATAGAGGAGGGTAGGAACTTAGAAAGGAGTGGGAATTGAATTTATTTATTGATGCATCTAGGCATCTGGCGGCGCAACAGCTAGGGTCATATACCGCCCAACACAAAATTATTATCCTCAACTAACAAAATCACAAACTCCCGAAAGGGTCACGTATGTAGCGGGGTGCTACATTAGTCTCCTGGTGAGGTTTGAAAGGAGACTAAGAGATCGTGGGTTTTTAATCTGTTTATTCATACAGGTTACAAATGGTATATAAGATTTTAGAGTGAACCTGAAATACATGAATAAAAGGATTCCTGCCTGCTACACTATTAGAACCCATCAGGCGAGAGGGCTGATGCTTGTGGCGGGTAGCTGATTCTAGCCGCCACAATACTCCCCCCTCAGCGAGAAATTCTTGGTCCGTGTTAGAGGGGGCGACCTACAGGCGGCGGGTCGTCGTCTTGTAGATAGGTTGAGCCGTGATGTAGGGACGTGTGTGGCAGTAGTGGTACGGGCGTTAGCTACACTCGGCGTACGCACTAGAGCGATGCAGGAATATATGCCGGTAGTGCATAGATTATGATGGACGAAGGGCTCCCAGATGCACCAGTTTCTGACTACGGAAACACCTTCCCTCGATTGGTAGTCGATAGGGGAAGCAATGGGTAATATGCTGGCGACAGAAGCAGGTGAAGCTTGCCAGACATATGGAGTTGCATTGCTTGGCAGCAGGTGTCCGAAGGTCAGGTGAACTCTGCGAACAGTGATGCAGAGAGGAGTTGGTGCTGGCTTGTCTACATCAACACATCTCCCGCACCAGTGTGTGGTGGGTACCGTGGGTAGTTGAGATGTGTTAAGATGTGTGCTGGGTAGTTCACACCAACACATCTTCCTCACCATGTGTGTGGTGGGTAGTGAAGACGTGTGGTGAGTAGTGAAGATGTATGGTGAGTAGTGAAGATGTGCTGATTACTTGGCAGCATCATAGTTGTGGTGTGTGCTGAATACTTGGCAGCATCGTAGTTGAGATGTGTGCTGATTACTTGGCAGCATCGTAGTTGAGATGTGTTGTTCGGCTCCGGGGTCACCTGATGTAGCGGCTAAGAAGAGGTCTGGGTTTACACTCTGGGGTCACCAGACGTAGCGGCTAACGAAGAGGTTTGGGGTTTACACTCCCGGGTCACTAGACGTGATGGCTAAGAAGAGGTTTGCCAGCCATGTGGAGTAGATTGGATGTTCGGGTCACTCCGGGGTCACCACTGTAGCGGGGTGCTACATTAGTCTCCTGGTGAGGTTTGAAAGGAGACTAAGAGATTGTGAGTTTTTAATCTGTTTATTCATACAGGTTACAAATGGTATATAAGATTTTAGAGTGAACCTGAAATACATGAATAAAAGGATTCCTGCCTGCTACACTATTAGAACCCATCAGGCGAGAGGGCTGATGCTTGTGGCGGGTAGCTGATTCTAGCCGCCACACGTATCATAACTAAATTACACACAAACTATAAACATACACCATTACTAAAAGAATGCGTCAACTTAACTAATATATAAAAAAGAATCAAGACTAAATAATATCAAACTATCTAAAAAAACATAAGTATAATAAAATCACAATTTATGGAGGAGGCCAGCCTCCTCCACATAGGAGAGAGTGTTCCCTCCCACACTACAAGCCTCCTCCCCGAGCACCCGGGAGAGACTGTAAGAACCGTCACCCACCCGGTACTCGGAGAGGTGCCTACGACGCAGGTCCCCCAAACTGGGACACTCCACAATAATATGCCTCACTGTTAAAGGGACCAGACAATCATCACAGTAGGGAGGGTTAATCCTGTCCATTAAAAAGCCATGAGTCAATAATGTGTGGCCAATGCGGAGACGGACAAGAGCCGTCTCCCACCGGCGGGACAGGCCGCTGTAGCTCCACAAACCAAGGCGTTGGCGGATGTCACGGAGCTTGTTAGCCCCGACTGCGTCCCATCTGTCCTGCCAGCAGGAACGAACGGCAGCATCTATATAGGGTCGAAGGTCCACTGCAGGAACAGGATGATGCCCGGCAGGAGGCCGAGAATTGGAGACCACAGCCTTAGCCAGGGCATCAGCTCGCTCATTACCATCGACACCCACATGGGCTGGGACCCAACAGAAAGTGACTTTGCGGCCACGACGACCCAGGAGGACAAGCCACTCAAGGATGGCCAACACCAGGGGATGGGGAGAGTTAAAATTGCACAAGGCCTGCAAGGCACTACAGGAATCACTATAAATAGTAAAAGAAGGCTGAGGGAGAGTAAAAATCACTTGGATGGCATATAAAATGGCCGAGAGCTCAGCAGTGAAAATCGACATGACAGAAGGAAGTCTACCACCACGGCAAAAGTCAGGAAAGACAACTCCAAAACCAACTCCAGCATCAGACTTTGACCCATCTGTGTACACAGGGAGGGACTCCCTGTGAGTGAAGGCATGTTCTAAAAACAGGGAACGAGCCACTGGAGGAGGAAGAGATTCTTTTTTGTCTGTAATGCAGGGAAAAACTTGTGGAAGAAGCCATGGAGCCACCCTGGGGACCCTCACAGGACGAATCTGGATTTCTTCAATTCCCATCTCCTCCATAGCCTTCCTGACCCGGAAGCCAAAGGGCCAAGGTGTACGAGAATGTGAAAGGTAATAATTAGACATGATATCAGATGACAAGGAAGGGAGTCGGGAAGTGGATGTAATCGATGCCAACAACGAACCATTGAGGACTGGCGACGGAGATCTAGAGGTGGTTCGTTAGCGTCCACCAGGAGACTGGGGATTGGTGATGACCTGAACGCTCCAGTTGCCAGACGTATCCCAGCATGATGAACAGGGTCTAAAACTCTGAGACGGACATCTGTGGCAGAGGAGTACACCTCACACCCATAATCAAGTTTTGACCTAATAAAAACACGGTATAGGCGAAGGAGGGTGGCCCGATCAGCCCCCCAGGTAGTATGGCTCAGAACCCTCAACAGATTAAGAGCTTTGAGGCAAGAGACCTTAAGTGTACGTAAGTGGGTAACCCAAGTCAAACGTTTGTCGAAAAGGAGACCCAAAAAGCGAGTCTCCTCGACCGAGCGTATCCGATGACCATACATGAATAAGTCCGGATCAGGGTGGACACCTCGGATGCGGCAGAAGTGCATAGCAACCGTCTTGGCAGGAGAAAATCGAAACCCATAAGAACCAGTCCAACGTGACACTCTGTCAAGGGCAAGCTGCATGCGTCGCTCCGCCACTGACATACGGGAGGCAGCAAACCAGACTGCTAGGTCATCAACGTACATCGAGTTGGCTATACCGTCCGGAAGGGATGAGGCAATGGCATTAATTGCTACTGCAAACAATGTGACACTGAGGACACTTCCCTGAGGGACGCCCTCCTCCTGTGCAACAGATGCTGAGAGAGCTGTACCAACCCTTACAGAAAAACTGTGACCACTAAGAAACTCTTTAAGAAAGCGTGGAAGGCGACCTCGCAGGCCATATACATGGAGCTGCTGCAGGATGCCATAATGCCATGTAGTGTCATATGCTTTCTCTAAATCAAAGAATACACAGACAAGGTGTTGATGTCGTGCAAAGGCCTCACATGCAGCAGCTTCCAACCTGACCAGAGCATCTGTAGTGGAACGATGTTTACGAAAACCCGACTGGGACGGAGACAGAAAATCACCCCGTTCCAAGAAGTATACCAGTCTGACATTCACCATCTTCTCAAATAGTTTACATAAACACGAGGTCAAAGCAATTGGTCGGTAATTGAGGGCAACACTAGAGTCTTTGCCTGGCTTGGGGAAAGGAAGGATGGTAGCAATCCTCCACCCAGAAGGGAAGACACCCTCCACCCAGATTCTGTTATATAAAGCTAAGAGAAATGAGCTTGCCTCCTCACCCAAGTGTCGCAACATTGCATATGGGATGTTGTCTGGCCCAGGAGAAGTGTCCCCACAGAGAGAGAGAGCAGAATGTAGGTCTCTCAGGGTGAATATATGGTTATAACTTTCATTCTCATTCCCTGAGAAATTCAGGGCTGTACGCTCCTTGGCTCTTAACTCATGTCTCACAGCCAGAGGTCGAGAGTCACGGCTGGAGACTCTAGCAAAAGCCTCTGCCATGGTATTGGTCACTGTCAAACTATCCATAATCTGAACTCCATTGACCTTAAGTACAGGTGGAGAACTAGGAGAAAACTTCCCCGCCATCTTACGGACTCTCTTGAACACTTGAGTGAGTGGAGTTTTACTATTAATTGAAGACACATATGCCTTCCAAGATGCACGTCGTGCCTCTTTTAAAACTCGTCTAGCCTGGGCCCTTGCACGTCGGAAGTTCTCTAAAAGAGTTGGGTCCCCACTGTACACAATAAGTCAAGTGCTGTATGCCACAATCATAAGATAATACACAGGTAAACAGACTGCCTGCCTAAGACCCTGTACACAAGATAAGCAGATAGGGCAGATATTAGTAATAAGCAGTGAGAGTCACAGTGGTACCCATGTGATATAGAAGCCGGTGTATAGCAAATAACTAGATAACACCAACATTATTAATATTGGCTAACACCTGAATACACAGGGGTTGTTCTTATCATTGTTGTTCTCTACCTACGAGAGAGAGTAGGGAGAGAGTAGAGAAAGAGAGTAGAAAGGAGAGTAGGGAGAGAGAGTAAGAGTAAGTCAAATAACCAAGGAATGGTCACAAGCAGATATGCCCAAATACACAGATAATATAAACTGATTAGTGTAGCAGAATAGGTATGACTAAGACCACGAGGACTATACCCCATGACTAAGACAAGTAACTTTCCTACCACATGACCCACGTGGCATCTGGCCACGTAAGCATGACAACACACAGTAATAATTGTATCCAAAGACAACTGACAACTCAAGTGAAATTGTATATAAACAGTGACACTTACCTAATAGGTAGGATTCTTAAACTTGCTCCCTTAGGGCTATTACATAATTGTCTCGCCAAGAGAGACACACTACTCTATCAGAAAAGAAGCACATCAATATCATTCCCTGTCTGTGTGTGTATAGAGATATAAGTGTAAATAAATTAACTTTCCATGTTACAACTGTGAAGTCAATTACCTTAGAAAACACCCACGTCTACGCTAACTAAATAATAATAATAACAATACTACAAGTCCCAAGAAGCAAATACAAATAAGTTACCAGAGCTTGAACGAGTTAAATCCTAACAGGACTGGTACACCACGATTGCGACGAAGGTGAGAGAAAGCAGCGCGCTTCTCTCGCACAGCAGTGGTGCAGACTGGTGACCACCAAGGGACAGGACGTTTGGGAAAGTAGCCAGAAGTTTTAGGGATAGAGTTGAGAGCGGCAGAGTGGAGTACATCAGTGAAATATGTTACAGCCTCATCAGAGCTACCAAAATCGGCTACTGAAGAGACCGAAGAAGTTAGCTCTCTAAAAAACTGCCAGTCAGCCTTCTCTAATTTCCACCTAGGAAGACGAGACTGAGGTTCATACTTGTTACCTTCTAAAAGTATAGGAAAATGGTCACTACCATATAAATCATGCAGGCAACACTCTCCAAGTAAAATCTAACAGAGCACTGGGTGAGCAAAGGGAAATGTCAATGGCGGTAAAAGTCCCAGTTGGGCTATTAAAATGTGTCACATCTCCCGTATTTAAAACCCCTAATCCCTCATCGTCAATAAAAGAAGCTAATAAAACACCCCTGGGGTTGATCGAACTATCACCCCACAGAGGATGACGCCCATTAAAATCACCCAATAAAATAAAGGGAGAGGGAAGGTCCCGTACAAGACGGTTGAGATCACCCCTCTCTACTGTAACACTGGGAGGAAGGTATAGACTGCACACAGTGTAGGGGCGGTCCATAAAAACCTCAACAGCAACAGCCTGGAGCGGTGTGTCAAGCTCCAGGCTCGTGCATGGAATATCTCGACGAACTAGGATGGCAGAGCCACCATGGTGACCCTGCCCTTCAAATGAATTTGAATAAAATGCAGAATATGCTGGAGGACTGGCAGGAATGTAGTCCCCAAGCATTGTCTCTTGAAGAGAAACACATGCAGGAGAGAAACTAGAGAGAAGAATGCGAAGTTCTTCCCAAGAAGCACGCAAGCCACGGCAATTCCACTGAAGGACCTTAAAAAGTGTTACTTTGGTCCTGGTTTATGGGAAGCCTCATGGAGGTACTTCCCACTATTACCTCGACCTGAGGGTCTACTCAAACGATACGTTTTGTCAAATCCTGGGCCACTAGAAGAGCGAACCCGAGGAGTAGTACTTGGGGTAGTAATTGGGACCCGCTGACGAGTCCCTGAAGCATTTGATATGTTTGATAAAGATGAAGGTATATGAGCAAGGATATTCTTAGAAGCATTTACATTGGTATTGTCCTGTGCAGCAGTGGTATCACTGACACAGGCAGACACATCAACATCCATAATACAGGTGGTAGAATCACTCTGCTGTTCTAGCGGAGAAGAAACTGAATCTTTTGAAGTCGCGACATCAGTGGCATCCACATTAACTTCACGCTCCTCTGATAGTCCTGAAGAAAACTTGCGAGGAGGAACTTCTGTTGAATCAAGAGATTCATCAGAGCCACGATAACGCTTCTGGTGACATTGAGAGGAAACTATGGATGAGTCCTCAGAGATAGTTGCTTTATAAGGAGGAACATCTATTGAGTCAAGTGCCTCAGAGGAACCATGAAGACGTCTCTGTGACCGTTTAGGTGACTTAAGTTTCCTTTTTGGAGAGCGTGTGGCAGCGTGAACCTCTACCACATGGACACCTTTAGCTAAAGTTGCAGAATTGTCATTAGTTGAAGGGTCACCAGAATGAGTGTCTGATAAGGTTTCCAAAACAGAGAAGGTATTATGTAGTGTAACCTTAGACACGCTCTCACTGGAGCATAAAGCTGCTGCCTCTTGAGAGGGTTGAGAGGGTGTTACAACTGATTTGGGGCGAAGGGTGGAGGCGTATGTCTTAACACCACCATCCTTCTGTCGCCTGAAGTTGAGTTGCCGTCTGGCACTACCAATACTAATGAATTGGGTATTAGCAAAGTGGAGAATATCCTGCTCAAGGAGGTACATCTTACATTGGTGAGACCGCAAGGGGTGAGCATCTCTACAGTAAAAGCAGTAACTCTCTGACCGACATTCAGAAATAAGATGTGCGTCAGAAGCAGAACAATTACCACACCGGGAACGGTTGTTGCAGTTCCTCCTCCCATGACCAAACTCATAACAACAGAAACACTGTAAGGGACGCTCAACAAAAGGCTTCACCTCAAAAGAGATGGATTAATGTTAAAGCGATCTGGGATATGCGAACCATAAAAAGTGAGGATGATCATATTTTTACTGCCTTTCATCTTTATTACTCGTTGGACATTGTCTGGGCACATAGCAAGAATGTCCTCTTCTGAGAATTCATATAGGTCTTCATTATATATACGCCCCTTGCTATAATTGAATGTTCGGTGTGGTTTGATAGATTCAAACATGCTATCAGTAGGACAGGGGAGATTGAGGAGCATCATGGCCTTTGTAAGATCTTTGGCTCTAATTAAGACGCTCTTACCATATTTCTTTATGTGGCCCATTGGTAGTACTTCAACTTCCTTCTCCAAATAACGGGAAGCATGGATGAGGTTACCACGTCCTTCCCTGTAATACGCCACAAACCAAAAGGGTGTTGGAACCTGACGTTCCTTTGGGACATTCTCTTTAGAGTCATCAAAAACATTAGGACAGTAGTCATTATCACTATCTACTACATTGGCAGACCGCATTAACTGAACTTTACAGTGAGTATCCCCCACTGTCAGAGAATCTTTTGCCTCAAATGCTGCTTTGGCAGTAGCATTTGTTTTGAATGTAATATAACACCAATTAGACCTACAATCACAGTCATAAGTGATTCGGATACGAAGGACTACTCCGAAACACTTAAAAATGGAGTGGATAGCGCCATATGAAAGTGATGCCTGTACATTCGTTATTATCAATGTGTCACAACCACTAACACGGTTATCTGACACTACACTCGACTTGCTGGGTCTACTCATATTTGGAGCTCTCTGCTCATCACCACGACCAGATTTTGGCGTCTCGAGGGCCTGGTCGACCACCGCTCGAGAGAGAGATTTTGGTTTTGATGTATCCATATATCATTGATTTATAATGTTTGGCCCCAGGAGCCAAGAGCAACTACCAACCGGGCAGATGAGAGGACCGAGCGCTGGTCGCCGCAGGCGGGGTACCTCTTCCCCCACGGGGCCACTCGTTTTAAAAAGCACCCCAATGGCTCGAAAGTTTGCCCACGACGGTGCTAAGACCCCCTTCCCCAACATCTCCCGGCCCAGACACCCAACCATCCAACATAGGACTGCCCCTAGAAGGCAGTCCCTCTGGAGGGCAGCACTGTTGGCCCGTACTGGCAGCCTATTGCATAGGAACCATTTAGTCTGGTCTCTCACTGGCGACCTTACTAGCATGGGAAACCCTCTCTCCCCAAAATTGGGGCAGAGCAGGGGCCAAAGCCCCCTCTAGCCTAGCTCGCCAGGTCATAGAGACACGCAAGCCCCCCCACCTCGTCAAGGCGATTCCCGTTTGGGGGGGAAAAGGAGTGGGAGAGAGGCGGGGTGGTGAGTACGGATGTACGGGGTGAGTGGGGTGTGGCTTGTCCCCCTTTCGCGGCCGGCCAAGAGTATTAGTCTGCACCGCATATCGACACATACCGCGGGACTTTGGATTCTATTTTAACCATCAGGATGGCCGGATTTCCTCTGGTCAACCCTTCCACAAGACTTTTACACCCTTCAACAACAATTTGGCACCTCTAACTCCTAAAAGACAAATTAGTGAGTTATCCCCCTTTCTATAAAAGAACGCACGTCACTCATGAGCTTAAAAAGACACATTAACAACCTACGTTATACAAGGTGGCTTGTGCTAAGAAATGCTAACATCACATAGAAGTGCAGTATATTTCATTATGTCTTTTTAGCTCCGGCCTAAGCCGAGAGCTCTAGGTCTTATCGTAATTATTGTTCTTGTTCTTGTTCTTGGGGCGACCACTTCTTAAAATTGGCTAAACTGACTCACTCACTCACTCTATTCCTAACATCCATTTTCTTTTATCGACATTGAATCATTTTTTCAACCGAGAGGGGGTTCAACCGAGGGGTTCACCCTCAATAAAAAGGGTTCATTTTCAAAATTTCAATATAACCATATGAATACGAAAATCCAGATAAAACATAATTAATATTTTTGAGAGCTTTACATATGGATATTTTATTATTTCACTTGAATCATTAAGAGACGGAGCTTTTGAAGGGTTTTCTTCATGTTCTTGGTTGTTCTCTCACGCTCACAATTTGTCTGTCTGTGATTACTAACCTGTTTGTGTATATATATGTATAGTTCGTTTCTCTCTCTCTCTCTCTCTCTGGGGGTCTGGCAACACTGCTGTGTTTGTAAACAACTTAGAAGTGAGCTCTACATTTCTTTCAGATTTCTGAGAGCTCTAGCGATGTTTCAACTTTGACAAAAGTTGAAGTAAGACACAGTGATCACTATAGTGCTATCAGTGGATATATAGTGTTCTGGACTGTAGTTAAGGTTAAAAACTCAGACTCTCTGGCAAAGGCTACATGTTCGGTGGCGGCCCTGTCCGCGCATGCGCAGTGTGTGTGTGTGTGTGACGTCACTACCCTGGCGAGGAGAAGCAGTGTTGTCAAAGCCATAATGGAATACTCAGGACCAGCTGCTATCGCTGAGGTTGAACATGACCCACACCTATCTGACAATGAGGAACAAGCTATAGAACACTGGCCACCACTCAAACCATCAGCTCAACATGAGTTTCAGTCTGTTGCTGCCTCCACCTCCACGAAACGCCCAAAGGATTATGGGTCGGACACCAGCAGTGAACCACAGTCTCCTGCAGTTAAACTAACCAAGTGTAACGAACTTCCCACTCGACAAGAGACTGATGTCACTCTACCACGCAAGCTTCCTCTGCCTGTACCCTTGATATTTTCATCTGCTGCCCCAGCCTTTGCTCCCCGTGATGACTATATCAAGCTGGCTTTTAGAGAGAACTTAACCAGTGACACAAAACTTCGTTGGCTGACTGAAATCAACAAATCATTCTCAATGGATCGGGAACTGGCAGAGGTTAAGATGTCTACTGTCACATCGAGGTTTGTTTACATTTCAAGAAATCGAAAGGACATAATTAACAGGGTGATAGGTGGTGAGTTTTTGTCTGTATACCTTGATATTCAGGACTCAACCGACAGACCCCGCAAGTTCCCTACATATCTTGTGACCCGCTACCCTATAAATGCTGACCCTTCCCTAGCAAAGGAACTCCCTGGTGTATACGCTGCACGTAGATTTCATCAAAACGGAACCCCAATCAGCCGCATCGTAATCACATGGAGTCAACTCGTACCACCACCACCTGTACATGAATTTTCCTTCCTCCCTTGCCTCCCTCCCTGTGAGCTACGTAGGATGAAATATGATCAACCTTCATGTTTCAACTGTTGGGGTATTGGCCATATCTCTCGATACTGTTCTGCCTCAGCAAAGTGTGCTTGGTGTGCTGCTGCTCATCCCACATGTTTCTGCCCATACCGAACACCTGCAACTGATGCTTCCACCTCCACGTCTGAATCCTCACCCCTACCAGACGCCTCACAGTGGAAGTGTCCCCGGTGTGGTGAGGTGGGGGTTAATGTTTGGCATGGTTGTGCCAGACTCTCATGCACCTCAGCTTATACCGTATACTTCCCTCTTCCCTGGCTGCTTATCTGCCCTGCACTGCTTCCCTGCACAATCCAATCCTGCTGCCATATCTACCTCATCAACTCTGTCTGTCTGTGCACCTTCCAACCTTCTCCCTTTGCATTCTTACCTTCTTAATTAACTTAACCCATTTCTTCCTACTGTATATTTTCCTCTCATTCTATCAACCCTATTCCCTCACTCCCTTCTTTCCTTATCCCTGACCTTTCTTCCTTCCTTCCTACTTTCCATCCTGCCTGCCTGCCTTTCTTCCACTGCCAGGATCCTTAAGGTGGTAATTCGCTTTGGTTACATTGGAGTGCCATCAATTCCTCCAAAGTAGGCCAAGAAACAGGACCAGAAGAGCAACAAAATATAATGGTGTTCTGTTGTTGTTGCTTGGAAAAAATAGTTTGGAGGATTCAGTTGCTCCAGATTTACCAACACAAAACTTCCCCTTCAACCCACTCGAGGCACCACACACACACACACACACTAGCTCTGGTGGTGTTATCAAGGCAACCCACGTGATTCACCCTCTCTGTTTTCTTTCTCTTGTTTATCTGTCTGACTGTTTGATTTTCTCTCTCTCTTGCTCTCTTTCTCTCTCTCTCTCTCTTTTGCTCTCTTTCTCTGTCTGTTTCTCTCTCTCTTGCTTGCTTTCTCTGTCTCTCTGTCTCTCTCTTGCTTGCTTTCTCTGTCTGTCTGTCTGTCTCTCTCTTCCTTGCTCTCTTTCTCTGTCTCTCTTTTTCTCACCCATATTTCCTACCTCACCTTTGCTTCTCTTTCTCTTTCTCTCTCTATCTTTCTCCCTCTTTCTCTGTCTCTCTCTCTCTCTCCTCTCTCTCTCTCTCTCTCTCTCTCTCTCTCTCTCTCTCTCTCTCTCTCTCTCTCTCTCTCTCTCTCTCTCTCTCTCTCTCTCTCTCTCTCTCTCTCTCTCTCTCTCTCTCTCTCTCTCTCTCTCTCTCTCTCTCTCTCTCTCTCTCTCTCTCTCTCTCTCTCTCTCTCCTTCTTCAAGAAGGGAGATGCTAGCCAACCGTCAAACTACAGACCCATCAGTTTAACCTCGATAGTCTGTAAACTCATGGAAAGCATCATGGTGGACAAAATAACGCAACACTTAGAATCAAATTTGCTACTGAGGGGTTCCCAGCATGGGTTCCGGCAGCACCGGTCATGCCTCACAAATCTAGTGGAATTCTTCCATTTTGTTTTCAGTGAGCATGATCAGGATAAAGCGGTCGATGTTGTCTACTTAGACTTTCAGAAAGCCTTTGATAAGGTACCCCACCGCCGCCTCCTTCGGAAAGTGCGTGCACTGGGCATAGACGGAAATGTGGCAAATTGGATAGAGAACTGGCTAAGTGACAGACGGCAGCGGGTAGTAGTGAATGGACAGGCTTCAGAGTGGGTTCCCGTTACTAGCGGTGTTCCCCAAGGTTCTGTTCTGGGACCACTACTGTTTATCATCTATGTTAATGATATGGATGGTGACATGGTTGCCAAGATTTCCAAATTCGCCGATGATACTAAGCTTGGTATGAATGTCGCGAAAGAAGGAAATACTACCCGCTTACAAGAAGATCTTAGGAAGATCGGGGAGTGGTCTGACACGTGGCAAATGCCATTTAACGTGAACAAATGCAAAGTTATGCATATAGGCCACAGAAACCCCCGAACAGAGTATACCCTTAAGGGCAATGCTCTCGTAAGCACTGATACTGAGAAAGACTTGGGTGTAACTATCACTAGCGACCTCAAGTTTTCAAAGCAGTGTATTGAGGCAGAGAAGAAAGCCCAAAGGATGTTAGGGTACATAAAGCGGCAGTTTGGATACCGGAACAAGGAGATAGTACTTTGTCTGTACAATTCCCTTGTCCGGCCGCACCTGGAGTATGCAGTCCAGTTTTGGAGTCCCTCTTACCGAAAGGATATTACGAGATTGGAACGAGTGCAAGCCAGGGCAACCAAACTTATACCCTCTCTTAGACACAAGAGCTATGAAGATCGGTTGGTAGAACTCAACCTTTTCTCTTTGGAAACTCGGAGACTGCGTGGTCAGCTTATCGAAGTGTTTAAAATACTACGAGGCTTTGACAATGTAGACTACAGTGACATTTTCCAACTCAGTGAGGGCACAACCAGGAATCATGGCTACAAACTTGAACTGAAGCGATACAACCGTGATCGGTGTGGTAAATTCTTTACATACAGCATCTGCGGTACTTGGAACGCGCTTCCTGCTGATGTAGTCAACAGCAACTCTGTGGATCAGTTCAAGTCCAGATTAGACAAAGTCTTAAACCACCGTCTAGGTGTTTAAGCCGTTGTGTGAGTGTTCCTTGATGGTTTCACATGACACATTCAAGGACGGTCACATACTTGCACAACTAAACCCACAGGTACCCTCTTTGTATGGATCGTAAGGTCTTCTAGGGTACTTCTTTTCCTTGTAACTCCTTGTAACTCTCTCTCTCTGTCTCTGTCTCTGTCTCTGTCTATGTCTCTCTCCCTCTCCCTCTCTCTCCTTCTCTCTCCCTTGCTCAATTTCTCTGTCTCTTTTCCTCTCTCCCATATTACCCACTTCTCCCCTTTTTTCCCTTCTCCTCCCTTTTTATTTTCTCGATAACATTTAATGATAAAAGTAATGTAAACAAAAAAACAAGATAGACTAGTTATATAAACGAAATAGACTAGGCTATATGAAAATGTATGCATAATATCTCAACTTGAATACACACAATCAAAATGACTTGCATATAACACACGTGCATAAAATTTCAAGTTGAACATCCACACACAGAAAGAGAGAGAGAGAGAGATAGATAGAGAGAGAGAGAGAGGATGGTACACACACACACACACATAAATAGAAATAGAGACAGACAGAGAGACAGCCAGAGAGAGAGACACAGAGATACACAC
The DNA here is from genome assembly GCA_034508575.1 of Petrolisthes manimaculis. Classification (NCBI taxonomy): domain Eukaryota; kingdom Metazoa; phylum Arthropoda; class Malacostraca; order Decapoda; family Porcellanidae; genus Petrolisthes; species Petrolisthes manimaculis. The sequence continues at coordinate 120,277 of JAWZYT010000393.1, read as the reverse complement.
ATTCACACAAACACACACACACACACACACAGAGAGAGAGAGAGAGAGAGAGAGAGAGAGAGAGAGAGAGAGAGAGAGAGAGAGAGAGAGAGAGAGAGAGAGAGAGAAGGGTCAACTAAACTCCCCTCTCCCAGGTTTCACTACAGCTCCAACGTCAACATCTCAAGTCATGAACACACACACACACAACTTGGAACCTTGAATATTCTATGGATAGTGAGTGGGTGGAGGCAAGAGAATAGGAAGATATCTACAGTATACTCAATATTATTTTAAAGGGGAAGTTTGTTTTGTGTTGGTAATTCTGGACCAACTGAATCCTCTAAACTATTCCTAGCAACAGAAAAACTATTCGTTATTTTTTGCTCGTCTGGTCCTGTTTCCTATAGCATACTTTGGAGGAATCAAGGCACTCTAATGTACAGTTGCCAAAAAAAGGTATTGTGACAACTATTGATACAACATCAAATATAATTATTAATGTCCATAGTTGTTTGTAGGGATTATAAGTATGTATTACAGAAGGATATGTATATTTCCTTCTGTTATACATGCTTAAAGTCCCTAGAAATAGTTGTGGATATTACTAGGGTTAAAATTCTATCAAGATTTGTCGCAATACCTATTTTGACAACTGTACCAAAAAATAGAATTACCACCTTAATGTCTATGAATTGGATGGCTACTGATTTCTCCAAACAATGTCACGAAATCAGACCACCATATTTTAATTACACAAAGAAATTGCATAATATTTTATAATATCCTCTTCCAATTAGCCCAACACAAATTATCCCTTAATCTATTGCTGGTGATTTAAGTAATGTAGTGTATATAATCTAAGACAACACAATATAAACCATTAATTTATATCATTATTCCATTCTATACCCTACTGAGAATATAAAGTACCGCCACCTTCAATTTATTGTTCGTAGCTTTTTTTTCAGTAAATATAATGTAATCTAAGACAAATTAGGCTAATACTGTTCTACACCAAATATCAAATACACAGCTATAAGGAATTTTATACAATCCTAGACGAATTACGCCAAAAATGTGTACACTTTCCTCCATTAAAAAGGCGACCACATACACTCATGGTACGAAATCCCTGACCAGAGACGAACTGCAGGCACCACACACACACATACCCTGTATTCGAACTCAGCCTCTATAAGTGTACTGGGTGGGGAAATACCAGGCGTTTCGAAGCTTTCCGCTCCTCACACTCTGGTCTGTATCACGAGTGTATTTAGATTTGATTGATGGATATTAGGCGCCGCAACATCGAGGTCCTATAGCGCCAGAAAAAAAGTGATAGAGAGGTGTGACAGCAAGCAGGAAGGAAATGAAAAGAAAAGAGAGACAGTTGAAGAACTTAAAGATGGGAACTATTTAGTCTGGTCTCTCACTAGCGACCTTCCTAGCATGGGAAACCCTCTCTCCCCGAAATCAGGGCAGAGCAGGGGGCGGAGCCCCCTCTAGTTTAGCTCGCCAGGTCCCAGAGACACACAAGACCCCCCCCCCCCCCCTCCACGTCAAGGCGGTTCCCGTTGGGGGGGAGTGTATTTAGATGTTTATGCCATTTGAGCTGGTAACATTTATTTGGTGGAACATAGTAGAGGGACATGATACAATATTTCACCAACAATGACACCTTCTCCACACAGTGTTACCAGCTCAGATGGCATAAACATGTAAGTACAACCACAATCAAATATCCACCGACACCTTCCTTCCATCGCACGAATAAATCAGTATCATATCAAAATATAATCATACAACAATACCTTACGTCAACTCAACCCCCTCAGTTATTATTATTATGAGGTGCTGCAAATTCATACATACATGTTGTTCTTTATTACCAAGATATTTACCAGGTCGGCTCATGGGGGAAGCGCGACCTGACTCACCCCCTAAACGTGACGTCAAATGTACCACAGACTCAGACTCAGTCTCTTGCCTCAGTCGACAGAAAAGTGAAGACCAGCACAGGTGATAGACTAAGTGCAATTATGCCCAACAACTGTGATGTTTACTGAAGTAACTCTAGTATCAGGAAAAAGAGTGAAGTAACTTTTCATCGTTTTCCTAAGGATTATTATTATTAGTAATAATCAGTGAACAGGCTGGGAGAGAATAAAATTATTCATAGATCCGAAGACCCCAGACTGCGACCACGATCACGGAAAGTTATATTAAAAAAAAACAAAAAAACTAATCTAACCGACAGAGCCATCGATTAGCACGAGTCTTAAAGCCGCTAACTCCTACACCCTCAAAAACAGAATCAGCTAACCCATTCCATGTTGCAGTTAAACTAGGTATGAATGATCTTTTAAACTGAGACGTCCTACACACTGGAATACTTAGCACGTTACGATGGGCCGAGGCTGCACCACGAGTGACACGACCAGCTACAAATGGTACAGGAAGCATCTCATTCAAAGGATTCAGGCGGTTAGACCAGATCTTGTAGTACATACAAAGCGCCGACACACTACGCCTGTGCTCAAGATCACAGATTCTACCCCCTCCCGCAATAAATTCTGCACATCTAACCACTCTATCCAACAACACTAAGTGACAAGTAGCAGCCGATCCCCATACTGGAGAACAATATTCAAGAATAGGGAGCACAAAACATTTGAAACACCGGACTAACAAATTACGATCACCAAAGACTCGCCAAACTCTACGCATAATACCAATCTTCTGGGAGACCGATTTAGCGAGAAAACGTAATTGCTTCTCAAATGTAAATTTAGAATCAAAGTGAACACCAAGAATAAGAAGATCACTGGATTCAACCAAGTTCACTCCACTTAACACCAAGTTAGGGAACCCAGGCAACAATGTACGACTCCTTGACACAATCATAGTCTTAGTCTTATTAGCATTTAATTTCATGCCCCACATCACACACCAATCACTGATCCTCTGAAGATCACGATTTAAAGATTCTGTGACAGAAACGCGCATATCACGGTGCTTCACTTCAGCCAGAAGAGTAGAATCATCTGCATATCCAATCAAGGTATTCTCTAAATTAGAGTACATATCAGCAGTATACAGTAAAAACAGTATGGGCCCAAGTACACTACCCTGAGGAACGCCTGATACAACTCTAATCCATTCACTATGAGAGCCATCAACCGTAACACATTGTGTCCTATTACTAAGGAACTGTCCAATAACCGACAACACACTACCACCCACTCCCACTGACCCCAGCTTATGTAAAATTGCAGAATGATTAACTCTATCAAAGGCAGCACTAAAATCTAGCTGAACAATCCTGGTTTCACCACCACAATCTAAAACCCCTTGAACCATGTGAGATACTGTGAGTAATGCATCACAAGTGCCTAAACCCTTGCGATAAGCAAACTGAGTCTGAGGCAATGACCCAGATCGTTCCAGGTACCTACTCAGTCTGGATGACAGCAACTTTTCAAATACCTTCGACAGCACAGGAGTTATAGAAATTGGCCGATAGTTACTGACCACAGGGGAAAGAGAACCCTTTGGAACAGGAGTGACACATGCAGATCTCCAAGAGGTGGGGAAGCTACCAAACCGAAACAACTTCCTAAACAAAATGCTGATTTGTGGGGCAAATACGGCCGCCAACTTCTTGAACAGAAGAGGAAAGAATCCAAGGGGATCAACACCACCATAGCTATCAAGATCAGTCAATATCCTTAATACTTCAGAAGATCTGAATGCAAAGGAGGTAAACTGTGGGCATTTATGACAACCAGATGGAATGGTGATATCATCTCTCAATTGCTTGCTATCAGAATGACGCAGTAGGAGATCAGCCTTAGCTTTCGAATCGGATACCAGACCACCTCCCTCACTGATAAGCGGTGGAAGAGAAGGATGCTACCTTATTGCCCACACATCCACTAACAAGAAATATATAAAAGCAGAAGAGGTTGGAGATAAAAGGAAAAATAGTTCATGTAGTAATAACATAAATATACAGTTAAACCTCTATTTAACGGACCGCAATGCAACGGATTTCGGATGCAAATGACACAATCCTCTGAAGATTTTTTTTTTTATTAATTTGTCAAAATTTTGGTTTCTCTTTATTTTTTCTCCATTATATCTTTACATTATACAGTATGTATAGTTGCCCAAGAAATGATTGCAACCAAAATATGCTAGTGTGTGGTGATATCTAGCGGCTGGTCCGTAGTAAACACTCGTAATTTATGAATGGATCACACGAAACCAACAAGCTTTGTATGGATGAATGTGATTGGCTGAAACATTAAGTGCCGAAGCCAAAGCTGGTCTACTCCGAATATTAACCCCTACAGTCCGGTACGGGGTAAGCTTACTCGACGTTTCTACCCACCCGCTCGCGTCAAAATTACTCGATTTACCCTATATTCACAACGCTCACACTCTTAACCTATATAGTGTACTAACTTCAAAATAGGTTCTTACGTACCTTCAACTCTTCCTCTTTCCAATGGTACCATCGGGAGGGCTGTACGGTGAGTAGTTGTGGAGATAGGGCGAATTGAAGTGGACCATGCTTTGTGCGGTAAGCGTGAAGTGTTCCGAAGGGTGAGGGTGGCGGTGGCTAGGTGCCGTGCGCGTGGCTATGGTGCAGCGCGGGTGGCTGCACACTCCTCCTCACCGCGTCGCTAAGAGCCTACCGCGCTGTGTTATTCCTACTTGCAACCTCTACTGTGTGGCTTGCTGACCATTCCAGAGTGGTTTTAGTGCCCTGGGATGAAGTGTGGGAGTAATAACGAGTAAAAATACACTCGTCCTGTGTCTATATCACCGCACTAACTAATAATAAAATGTACACTTGAATGAATAAATTCGTGTCACTATCACATATTCACTTCCGTATTTTCTTATTGTGTCACTATCACTGCACTAGTTCCTTATATCTAACGTGTCACTATCACTGCACTTGTTCCTTATATCTAACGTGTCACTATCACTTCACTAAAACTATTGTGTCACTGTCACCATACACTCGTATATACTAAAAAAAAAAAAAAAAAAAAAAAAAAAAGTGTCACTGTCACTTCATTTCCCACACTTCATGCTATCTATATATCATCTAAGGTATGATACTCAGAATAGCATTTCCCGTGGCATAGTGCCACTTGACACCCGGTACACCAGTATCTAGTCTCTCTTCTTCTGGTGGGCCGACGTGTCGTGTGCATACAGACATAACACCGGCGGAAGCCTGACCTGCCTGACGCGAGGGTAGGCAGGTCGTCAAGGAAGTGGCGCTCGGCCCAAACTCTTGACTGGAGTCTGTCAAGCTGCCCTCCTGCCGGTGGCCGTGCCTGCTGCTGTGGTGTTCTGACTCCATACTCCACCAGCAGCTCCTTCACGACCGTCTTCTCGAACTGGCGAAGGGTGACGGTCGTGCCTTGATGCTGCTGGGTGTAGAGTATGTAGGCGTTCAATACACAGATGTCGATCAGGTGCAAGAACGCCTTTTTATACCACTTGCAGGTTTTTCTCAGGCAATCGATGGAACTGATCATCATGTCTGATTTGTCGACGAGTCTCATGTTGATGTTATAATCAAACACGACATCAGGTTTGAGGATGGGATTACCTGTGTCGCTGTCGACCCTGCCGGAATCCAACATCTCACCCTTGTGCACAGTGGTGAGCATGTGTACTGGCCTCTTGTCATGCCACTTCATGGCAAGTAGAGGGACAGATTTTCGGATGAGAAAGTCGCCCCGATGTGTTACAGGGAAGGCTGGATACCACTTCCTGTTGGGACGAACAGTGCCACAGGATTCCGTTCCATGCTCTTTCAGGAACTGACTCAACAATGGAGATGTGTAATAATTATCCGTGTACAGAATGTGGTTTCGGTTATAGAAATGGTCCATCAGGTGCTTTACAACAGCACCTGAGAAGCCATGAGGATCATTCTCAGCGATATCCACATCTGAACCCGTATAAATTACAAAATCTAAAACATATCCCGTCTGACAGTCACAGATGACATAAAACTTTATGCCAAATCTGTGCCTCTTAGACGGGATATACTGAATGAAGGACAGTCTACCTCTGAAGAGCATGAGAGACTCGTCGATTACCACTTTCTGGAATGGTCGTAGAAATGCACGGATATTCTGGAGCAACATGGACAATATAGTACGGATTTTCCACAGCCTATCACTCGGGGAGGGACCCAGGTTGTTGGTGAAGTGGAGGTTGGTGAGGATATCCCTGTAGCGGTCCCGTGACATATACCTCCCGAAGATAGGTGTGGATAGTAAGTCATCCGTGATCCAGTAATCCCGCAATCGATGTTTCTTGTTGTGCGGCATCAACATCGTTAGTGCAAGCCACACATATATTTCTGCAACGCTTACATCTTCCCAATCTACCATATGAAAATGTTCCCGGTGCGTTGCGTGGTGCCAGTTATTGATAATTTGATTGTAAACGTTCGTCTCCCGAACGATCCACGACACTACAGCTACGTCAAAAAAGGCGACGAAGTAATCCATCATATTTGACGCAGCTGTACAGGGAAATTCTGGTTGAATTCCTGATTCCCGTGCATCAAAAGCAGGAATATCAGGCTGAAAATCCCTGCCATCAGTCCACACAAACGGACCCACATCTGCTACTCGTCGTCGTGGTGGTTGTGGTGGTGGTTGTTGTTGTTGTTGTGGTCGTGGTTGTGAGGATGGATGCCGTGGTCGTGGTGAAGATAACGGGGAGAGAGTGAGGTCCGCTGAGTCAACAGAAGGATCGTCTGGGTCAGAAGATGGCTCCCTTATCTCGTCCGAGATAAGACGTCCTCTCCTGCCTCCTCTCACTCCTCTTACTCTACCTCCAACTCTCCTACTCCTTGATCGAGTTGTTGGAGGTATATCTTTACCCGACGATGAAGAAGAGGTAAAATGTAACCTCCTCTTCCTCTTAGAGGTTGCTACGGAGCGAGTGGAGGAACCACAAGCTCCACTCGGTCCTGCAATAGGTGATAAATCACCTAAACTCCCCATACTCGTCGACGGGATTTCGACTGGCACAGCAGAGGTTGCAAGTATCCTAACACTTGAAGGTGGTTCACTTACTTGGGAGTGAGGTTGAGCAGGTGGAAAAATATCATCCTCCTCGGTGGTGTAAGTTACCCTCGCTTCGTTATTGATACGAAATTCAGGGTCAGAATCATCTATTTCAAAATAGACATCACTATCATCACTATCACTGTTCACCATAGAGATGGACAATTCTAGTTCTCGCCCTATTGCAGAATCAGTAAGGCGTTGTGGAAGGCGTCGAGTACGTGGAGGCAACGATGGTGTGGAGGTAGCGAGTGGAGCGCGTCGACGCGAGGGTGTAGCGCGCACCGAATCGGACACGGGAGAATTAGCAGTGCGTCTTCCCGTCATCGTGGTGGGTAGCCTACTGGGGAATCAGACTGACTGAACCCTTTTCTGCTATTGTATGGTAGTTGGCTACACTGCTAAATCGCCCAAACCCGCCCAGAATAGCCGCGCTTGGCTCAAAATAGCACTAGATCTCTATGACGATAGGCGCAGTTGCCCGGTTACTTACGTAAGACGGCTTACGACATCAACCGGTCTTTAGGGGTTAAACTATTACTCTGAGACTCACCTTGCTTCCCCTGTGGCACGGATTACCTTAAACTATTATTCTGGCACTCACCTGTCCCTTTATAGTCACATCTTTTGTCCTGGCACTGCACAACCTCAGGCACCTCACTGCATCCTCCACCTGCACCAATAGATTATTAATATTTTATGACAATGTGTGATTTGATTTGATTTGTAAACTTTATTGTTGACAGTGGGTGTTTTCTAGTGTTGCTTCAAATTGTCTGGCATCGGTATACTACAAATGTGTCATCCAAAGCTCAAAGTGTTGCTACTAACTCATTAACTATTTACGGAAAAATTCTGAGTCGAGCACTAGTAAGTTGTTGTTGTATTTAGGTGTGCTTTAAACTCCTAGAGACAGAAAATAAATGCACAACAAGAAGATCTCCATTGGAATTAGTTCGTTGGTGAATTGGACTGTTCAAAGCTTCAACCAAAGCAGTATACCGGTATATACTTATTAGTGCTCGTGATAGTACAGTACATAGAGTACACAGTAGTTCTGACAATATGGGATATACAATAATTAGGACTCAGGAATGGAAATGCATGACTGTGTAGTGACTGCATTAATGAAGGATATAAAGCCACAACTACGTACCAATCTTTACCACCGGAATACTGTACATGTTTGGCCGATGTGGTAACTTGATGGCCTACCAATTAAGGGGGTGATTGGAGTAGGAGACAGGCTTGGGGGGGGGGGGGGGGTGCGGGAATAGGGAGACACGCATGGGGTGGGTAGAAAGCATGCCCCCTATTGCCACACATCCCAAACCCCTCCCCAAGCCTGTATCCCTACTCCTTCACCCCTCAAAACCCGCTAACCTTCCAAGCCTGTCCTCTTACTCCAGCACCCTCTTAACGAGTTGGTTCGGGGTTCGGTTCCCTGCGGGTACACTCGGGAATTTGAATGGATCGGTTTCTGGGTTGTTACAAATGGGTAAAGTACGGAACAGAAAATGGAAAGGTCAGTCCAGTAGAATGTAGCAAACTGTCAACTATAGTGTGTTTTTATCTCAGGCCAACTGACAACATACGCTGAATGTAGGCTACTGTGAACTTAGTGTGACGACTGTACAAAAATACTTACCTGGTTAATAAACATCTGGGATGAAGAGCAGATGAAGTAGATAAGAGTGATAGAGTTGAAATTGGTTAGAAGGAGAGTGAAAAGGAATCCATTCTTGATGATATTGAAGCAGCAGGTGATGAGCATGAAACAGACTGTGATGACTAAACAGGATATAGTTATAATAAAACATCGAGGAACACGGCCAAGTACCTCCTCTACCTGCAATAGTAAGAAAAATAGTCTAAAAAAAAAGGCTCCTCTTTAGAGTACTGTATGTTGTTCCTTAACCGTTCCAATGACTATGAGGGTATCAAGTATAACTATTTGTCTGAGGGTGAACTTCTGCTGCCAAGTCTTACGGTATATTCACCACATATAAATCCATTAAAAATTGTACAGTAAGTCAGCCATTATAGTGAAGGTGTCTGTCTGTACTGACCTGGGTAATCTGACACTCAAGATGCAACAGTCGCTTCATCACAGTTGTTGTGTGGTCCATCAATGGTTTGTCATCACCAGGCCTCCCATCTACTGCCCAGGAAGTGTTCTTTTTAATGCATTCACCGAGGATATTAAGGATCTCTTTATATGTGAAGAGAACCATGAAAGAATCACTCATTAAGATTATTGTGGAGATTGTACTCATCTGCTTCTCTAGAATACTCCCATCGGTAAACTCTTTCCACATACTCACTATTGCACCTATGCATAGAAGATTATGTGTGCAAAAGAACAGTAGTGTCTGATGATCTATGAACTTGAATATTTTCCTGGTGATTGGTGTACATGTTGTCATCGTTGTAAGCTGCTGCTGATCCGAGCAAAATAAGTTGTCAAGGCTGAAAAGTAGCCGTGCCAGAAATGGACTGATACCTATACTTAACATGGACCCCAAATGGAACATGTCTGCAGTGATGAAGCTGGCCAGTTTATTCAATATATCATCAACAGAGTTAGAATCATATTGATACTGGAGTAGAAAATGAAACTTTACTGTTTGGATCAAGATGATGAGTCTGGTGACGATAGACCACAGAGACAGGATTATACTGAACTTGGGAGTTGTTGCAGTGGCTGGCTGAGATGACCTGCCCCAACTGTAAGGAAAAGACCCAATAACTTGAAGGCCTCTCACCAGTTAATGTAAATACCATATTGGATCCCCTGACGACACCATGTTTCTAGAAGGGTACAGTAGTGCCTGGAGAGATATGGGAAATGCTTTATAAGTGTTTTGGCACACCTTCGGACCTCATTTCAACTGTCTCTTCTGTCCTTTGTCCTTGCTGCCCCTTCTCTCTTTGGTGATGTAGAAGGTCTCTTTGGTCAGGCACGCCTCTTTCTCCTTGACATTCACTCTTGTCTTGTAGTGCTGCTGTCACTAAAAGATGACCGGCCAACTGTTCTCTCAGAATCTGTTTATAATACAGTACTCTATATTATTTACTTCCGTCAGCACATATATAAATTGCACCAAGAGCATGATACAAACAAAATCTGTGTATCTAGTAGTCTGCTTTCTATCAGTTCAAAGTTTCTGAACAGATGATGGAGCAAAGTTGATTGAATAATAGAGTGCTTTCTGTGGGAAACAACTTACAGTATTTTGTTTATTATGAACGGTTGAGACGTGCTATGACACTCTTTTTTAATATGACCTTACCTATACAACGGTGAGGCCAACACTACCCCAATAATTGATCCCTCTCTGTCTCCACCACACCTTAATGGTTTTATATAATCACTGTACACACAGCCAATACTCCACTAGTCAAACACATTAAAGTTATTACAAGGTGAGGCATCAGTATTGAAGCAACTATAAGTGCTTCTTACCACTCCCCTCTGGGTGGTACAGTCACAAGTAATAGTTTATTCACTTCTCCAGGTAACTTGGCAAGACCAGAAGGACTATACTGTACAGGCCTAACCTTCCATTTACACTTTAATACACTAAACTTCAGACTTAATGAGTGTCTTTATGCTACTGAACAATCAATACATATAGTAAACAAAAAACATATAGTAATGCACAATACAAAACACACATGTTAATGATTGAATAACTTACTAACATGATTGATTGGCTTGGAAACTATGAGCTGTGCCTATCATTAATAGAACCATCACACCCATCATACTTCATAGTTTTGTTTACCTTGTGTACAATATCCATTAAGGGCATAGGGAAGTGGTGTCCCATCATCCATCATTCATGTGATGATATCCCCTACAATATAGGGGGACACGTGAGGGTTGGGGATCCTACTCTCTAACAATGACCCCATTAAAGGTTCAAATAACATTGGAGCTGGACCTTTTACCTGTCAGGGGTCCTGTACTGATGCTAGAGCCTCCCTACCTCATGAAAATGGTGAAATGGGGTAATAATGATAACAATATATTTGATGATAGTTATACTTCTGAAAAACTGTTATTACAGTACATGTTTATAGAGTAGTGTACTGTGTTATGACATTGCATTTATGGAAATGAAATGTCTTACAGACATTAATTTCAGCAAGTGATGTGCTAACATCCTACAGAAAAAAAGTTGAATTATAGTAAATTGAATATAGGTTGTAGTTAAACTTGTTCCAGTTCCAACAATCATATAATTTGTAAATAATCAATATTTTCACAATAGTTTCACTATTCTATACAATCCATCATATAACACTACCCTTATTCGAATACAGAAATACATACTGCATCATCTGTAGAGTGTGATAGGACATATAACTGATACATAAGTAACTTGTCAAACTTTGTACTCGTGAAATCCTCAGTACAGTTCAAGGTAACACACGCACACACACACACACACACACACACCGAGGATTAAGTCCACAAATGTTGCAGACAAGAAACAGATGACTGGTGTTGATGTCAAGACCAAGAGGTGTCTCCAGAAACACATCTCTTACCCTACATAGCACTAGTAGGGTAAAAGAGGGAAGATGATCAGTAATATGGACTAACTCGCTTGACACAGAATTTTCTTGTGTTGACATCACTGCACTTAAAAAATATAAGGTTAATATTTCATATATTGTGGGGACAACATCCCTGCAAACATTGACATGGGTTGAATTAGGCTGATGTTTTAAGTGACATTTAAATACCACTTCATTAATTCAACATTTAGTGTAGGCTAAGTTAGCTTCTTGTCCAACACTGCTAAGTTTAAGTTTTATTACAAGTTAGACAGTTAAATATATTATATGAGTTAAACCTCGATATATCAGATCCCGCTACAACGGATTTCGGATACAACGGACACAATGACCTGGATTTTTTTTGTTTTAATTTGTCTGAATTTTGGTTTCTCTATTTTTTTCTATTATATTTTTTACATTATACAGTAGGTACAGTTGAACACATGAATGGGTGGTACAGCCCAGGTGAAAGATACTTGTCCCATTTGAGTAACCAGTGTCTATTATCAGGTACTTGCTTTTTATTGCCATCCTCAATACTGACTTCTGCCCCTGATGTCTCCTATTTGGCACTAAGGAACTTGATATAGGGAGAAATTGACCATTTTTCACTTGGGCTGTACAACCCATTCATGTGTCCAACTGTACATTATTTACACATCATTACATACCTATTTATGTTATATAATACAGTTGACTCTCGAATAAATCAGAGGAGTTCTTATACAAAACGAGTGAAATCATAATGAACATTTCAGGAAATGATATCACTCATCTGTGAAGCGTGTGTGTGTGTTGCCACCACTTCTCCCGCGCTTCTTCCCCCCTATCCTTGGTCTCGATTCACCCTATAGCTCAAGGTCAAGGGAATATAGGCCTAACCTGCCCTGTTAATTTGTGTGACTATTTCGTTTTTAGTAATAAAGAGTTAACCACTAGCTTCAACAGTCATGCCAGGTGGTGCATTTACAAAACAGAAGGCCATATCCTTCGATAGAAAGAAGGAAGGTGTTTCTCGAATAGATAAAGGAGAAGGAAACACCAGAGTACAACATGGCTTATAAAATGTAAACAATCGATATCGCATTATCTTCCCCCTTCCCACTACCGCGCATGCTCATCCCTCCACCACACAAGGTAAATAACATTTAGATACATTATTTATACATCACTACATACCTATGTATGTAGATATTTCTGTATTTTGTGTTATTTTTTGTACATACACGTTTTTTTTTTTTTGTACTTTGTAAAAATTCGTCGCTATAACGGTCAAACGGCTATAACGGACACCCTCTCCCCCGTTATAACGAGGTTTAACTGTGTATATATAAATGGTATATATTTTTATGTTATATTTGGTTAAATATAGATACATAGTGTAAGGTTAATTAAGTTAGGTACTGCAGTGAGGGTGTTAATAACAGCAAGGTTGTTGTCCCCAGTTTATAAGGTTGTTACATGTTGTCAAATCCACACATTATTATGACACCACCTGACAACTCAATGGGTGGTATGCATGAACATTCGTGGTGTTGACGATGGCGTTGTACCGCTACCAAGCCATCATCAACACTATGAACGTGCTTGCATACCATCCAATGTTTCATCAATGCTCTTCTACACTGGTTACCTACATAATTATGATACACCTCCCGGGTTTAAGCAAAGAGTTAGGGACCATGGCACAAAGATAATCTTACACTGATATATGAGCAGATTTTAACTTTATGATGAACACAACTGACTGGAAATACAGTATTGATCAAGTGACTGCTGAAGCTCAAATGGATTAATTGGTCATATTTATAAAACTAAAAGACAAATACATAGGAAAATAAAAAATAACATTATATGAACTGCTAAACCATTAAAAACATGAAAATCCTGCGCAAATTAAACTCTTTAATAAGTTTTGAATGAGCTTTAGCACGTCAAATCATAGAAAGTGAAGTGTAAACAATACCAGGCATTCTGTTTTCCCGTCTAGTGAAACCTGACTGCACTGAGAGAGTAACACAGCAGTACAATCACAGTGAAAAGTTCTCTTGCCAGGTACGGTATCTGGAATGGCTTGAGGAACCTGAGGAAGAGAATTTGAATGGATCTGTTTCTGGGTTGTTACAAATGGGTAAAGTACAGAACAGAAAATGGAAAGGTCAGTCCATATGAGACTTGACTGGGACCTGAAGGATATTTTACTGTACTTTACAATCTGAAACAGATTCCATCATTATAGGTGTTGTATTATAGTACAATTTGGATTAGGAATGAGCTTCAAATTTGTTAGTACATCACAGGTCCCTTATAGTACATGACTTTGGAAGGAGACACACACATAACAAAACTACACAATCTTTGCCAAGAGAAAATTGTACAAGTACAATAATTATGTAAGTTTTACAATACCTGATCAATTACAGCAATTTTTTACATCTGTGAAATATAATAACTGGATTCAAACTATGACATTAATGGAATCCACTAAGTACAGTACTCTATGACTATTTCAGTTACTCTGCCAACCCAGAATGATGAGTAAATGTTTCCATGACAATGATGGTATGATGAATAAGAAGAGAATAAGCTACAACAACAACAGTGATGGGGAAATAAGAGAGCACCAGGAGTGGAGATAAAGTAAAGTGAAACCTTGGGACGATTCCAACAGCTAATTCCACTGAGCAGAATCATTACTACAACAATATTTAAAAGACATGACTCTGCTCATCATTTTTATAAATATATTTCTATTTTTGCACTCCAGCAAATAGTATTTTGTCTTTACATGTCTTTGTTAGTAATAATTGTTTTTGTTTTCTTGGACACAAAACTAATATTAAATGGGTGAATTTCCCAACCCAATGGCCTCCCAAACTCACCAGCATCTTTCAGGTGAAGAGAAAAATGGCACAGTTCAATAATATACCTTACAATATTAGGACTGGTTTATAAATATTAATGTTAACTATGAGAAGTAAAAGGGAAAGCCATTAGACGACATTGCACACTCATGGCAAGTGAGAAAACAACATAGGGGAGGGGGCACTAAGGGGTGGGAGGGGAAAGGGATGGAGTGGGGAGGCAGAAACAACACCAACAACGACCCAGTGTTAGTAGTACCAAGCAAAACGGAATAAATGAATGAATGCCTGGGTTGTCTTGTCCCAGCAGTGTTTCCTTGATGTGTGGTTCTCAAAGTCGTATGCAAGAAAATTCAGGGGTTGGAAAATAATCATGAACTAGTGAGTGAGTGAAGGAGAGAGTGAGTTAGTTAGAGAAATGAGAAAGAGAGAGAGAGAAATCTGGTGAACTAGGGAGGGAGGGATAGAGGGAGGGAGGGAGGGAGGGAGAGAGAGAGAGTGAATGAGTTAGAGAGAAAGAAAGAGAGAAATCTGGCTGAGAATGAAAATAGAAGAGGTGATAAAAAGAAATGTGCAAGCATTAAACAGTCATGAGGAAAATAACGGGAAAATAGTGGAAAATTCTACATGAATTGAGGAGGAGAAGGAAACATAGAAGGAAGAGGAAAAAGAAGAGGAAGAGGAAGAAAAAAAAAAGAAGGAAGATAAAAAAGAAGAGAAAAAAAGAAGAGAAGGAGGGGAAAAAAGGAGGAAAAAGAACAGAGAGAAAAAAAGCTACACGATGTATACTAGTTGATTGTAAAAAAAAAAAAACTAGTACGACCATTAACAACTACTGTATGTTCTTATATACGGCTCTTAGACTGGCAGAAGTGTGGTAGTAGTGGTGTTGGTGTTGGTAGTGGTGATGATAGTAGTAGTAGTGGTAGTGTTGGTGGTGATAATAGTGGTGGTGATAGTAGTGGTAGTGGTAGGTAAATACAGTATGGTAGATAACAGAAGACAATGTATTATAAATTTTCTCCGTGCTTAGTGTCGTATACAAGAACATTGGTGGTATTGGTGTTGACTATGGCATGGTAGTGTTAATACCACACTGGCTACACTGTATAGTAATATTTCACGTGTTTTCATCGATCTACACCAACACTGGCAACACTTTACAATTATACTTTGTGTTTTCATCGATCTACACCAACACTGGCAACACTTTACAATTATACTTTGTGTTTTCATCGATCTACACCAACACTGGCAACACTTTATAATTATACTTCACGTGTTTTCATCGATCTACACCAACACTGGCAACACTTTATAATTATACTTCATGTGTTTTCATCGATCTACACCAACAAAGTCTGCTACCACACAAAGAGCCATATTCAAGAACATTCATGGTATATACTGTAACGACTAGTTCCGTCCTGACACTTATAAAAACACCAGTTTAAATAAAAATGAGCTAATTGAAATAATAATACGGGTAGTACAACTTTATGGCACTCCCTGGGGTCAGAGCGTCACTGTCGCTAGCACAAAAAAAAAAATTAGGTTCTCGTGGTCTTTACCGAGTACCAGTATCAGTCAACGAACATGCCAGGCGGATGGAGAATGAAGAGTCTGTTACACTTTAATACTTTTAATTATTTAAGAATTAATTACACAATTTACTATTTACATAAAAAAAATGAAAGATAGATATACTGATGAAAATGAACTATGAATTTTACCAATCTATCGTATTTCCTACCTTACAGAATATAACTAAGAAGAATTGCATATGACTCTGAGAAAGAATTAAACAAAAAAATATATATCACAAGCAATATTATGCCGACACACTCACTCTCGCAAAAATATTGGTCACCGTACACTTAGTTCATCTCAAACATAGATGGAGTTAAAATTTCTCAACAACGTCGACACCCATGTACGAATAACGAACTTCGTGGTTCCCTACGACTCACTATTTCATACCCACACACAATAAACACTTGTCACAGGAATATATATATATATATATATATATATATATATATATATATATATATATATATATATATATATATATATATATATATATATATATATATATATATATATATATATAAATACCAGAGGGAGACACACCGATAATAAGCTCAACCTGACTGACTATTAATAATATTCATTAACTATGACACAGTTCACTGGATATGTGGCTTGACTGGACTTGGCCGACAGACGCCAAGCACAATGGCATCACCTGTTAGATTGGGAGACCAGATGAGACTCTTTTTAAAAATCATAATTTACACACCAATAAAGCCTTCTTCTCAGTTAACACCAACTGAGCAACTAAAACATATATATTCCTACTTCGTCACAGTTATTTTCACTAGTAATTCACTCAATATCACTCTAAATTACGTGATAACACAAGGAGACTATTTGAACTGTATCTGTTAGAGTGGGAGACCAGATGAGACTACCGGTTATTTCCGGGAGTCCCTTCAATGTCCACTGTCCACATACAATTTCTCACCTTCGCTACATACACAAACATCCCTATTTTTACCTTCTCTCCTTCTACTCTTTACATTCTCTCCTCTTATCACAACTATTCTCCATATAATTCTCTCACCTTCAAAAACAATACATCACACAAACAAGGCTACATACGGAATATTTCAATATATAAAAAAATCTGGCAGTTTCTCTCGTAAACATTATGGGAACACATTTGTAACTAAAACCTAATTGTTTTGAACATAAATTTTAGGAATTGTGAGGACTGAATCACTATGAAAATCAAGAGGAGATTTATTTTACCTTTAGCTTTCTCCTGATCCTATACCTTTAAAACAAACCACTGCTATCAAGGCATGACTCAATATCTTAATTAGAACTAAATAGATATTTATACAAATTAATTATACAATTATTCCTACGACAACACAATTTTTAATTTTCTTTTAACTATACATAAACATACAACCTTCTCATTTTCTACTGTAAATCCCAGCACTGAAGAAAACAGCATTTTAAAAGAATAACTAATGTAGAAAATAAATTGGAGCGTTACACAACCTCCAGTTGCTAAAATTTACGGTTGAGACAATTTGTTCATCCTAACCTATCTTACAACTAACCTTAACCTTACATATCACGTACCACAACCTGTAGAGCATTGCAACCAACTCTACTAACAGCCCGGTTCAGACATCTCATCTTAAAGACTTGACAGTACCGATAGGCACGACCTCTCTGAGACATAAGTACCATTTGGCACCCGATTTGTAAGCCATAGTCATCTGACTAACTTCCCAACCTGTAGGCATTATGTCCAGACAACGGGAAATGTATTTATCGGGACCCCAGCCACACTCTTCGGCTGACAAATCAACTTGGGGAACTTCCATCTGGACGTTCCCGCCACTCTCTTACATTCTTCACCTATGGCAGAGGATATATGTAGTCCACATTTATTCTTCATTCATTCTTACATTCACTCACACACTCCTCCAACCGGTTAGGGATAGATATGCGTGTCCTAAAGTGTAACTAAGCGTTCGCCAGTGGGAGTGACTGTGAAGTGAGGGAGTAAGGAGGCCAAAGGCAGTACTACCCAAGGTAACCCTCCCTCGAAGAAAAGACCCCAATATGACTTCCCTCTGGTCTGGGCTTGATTCAGAGATTTATCATAGGTGAGCTCTGTCCTCCAGCCGAGTTCAGATGCTGGTAATATTCCACAAAGTTCACTTTTCAAAAAAAGAAAATACATTACACACAATTCACCCTCTCACCCTTTCCAAAACTGTTCAGTCATTTCTCACTTTGTCCCTTCGGGTCCTTTCTTTTCCATATACCCTATCACTCCTCCAACTGGCACGCTCCCAACACTGCGAAACATCTGAGCAGATCTCCATGGCACAGCTGAGCCTGAATGGTCTTGAAGTCAGGTGCACACTCCCAATGGTGCCGTATGCCAGGGGATGATACGGGGTTCCACTCCCAGCTGATTCACCCACGCTCACATCCTCCATGCAGTAGACCACAGGGCATCGACAGACATTCTCACCAAGGACGACCAAAATCAGTTATGAACTGTGTCATTCTAATCACTATTCCTTGAGCATGCCTAGTCTTAAGAAGATAGTCTAACTAACCTAGAGTAAAGATCAATGATGGAGAAGGAAAACAAAATTATCTCTTACTCTTCAAACCAAAAAAACGCTAGAAAAATAATGATGATAAGAGGTGGGACAGCAAATAGGAGAAAAGAAAAAGAAATGAGGGACAGTTGAAGAATTGAAAGCAAGTTAGCTGGGGCCGAAGGGGTGCCATAACCCTTAGAATATTACCCACATCATTATGCAAGCAACACCCTCCTTACGGTGACTTCTACCTAAATTACATTTTCATTTTACTTGTCCCCTAACACCTGGGGCCGGATACTCAAAACGGGTCGTAACTTACAACGTCGTATCTTATTTGGGACGTCGTATCTCACTTACGACGTCGGATATTAGGAACCGTTTAGGACGTCGTATTTCGTGTCGTAAGACAAGATACTCAAAACAAATTTCGGACGTCCTAATCGGTTCCTAACTACTTGCGACTGTCTTTTCCTCTAGGACATCGGAAAATCTTCAGCCAATCAGGTGGCGTCTTTCACGTGGATCCAGCCAATGAAAAGCAAGGAATGCCACAGTGCCAATATGGACCCCATCAGCTGTGTTGTGTAAACATAAAGTGATGCTGGGACGTGAGAAGCGTGTGATGCAGTGACAACAGTATTATCTCTCTCTTATCGCCTACAGAGAGACTGTCAACAGCAGTAGTAACGTCGCACTAACCAAGGAAAGGAGTGAAATGAGAGTGACAGGTAAGTTCTTAGTAACATCATAGACTATTGACGTTCATAATAACCATTAAATATTAGTTTTTCTATGATATTTATGTACTATATTGCCATTGTGCAGTAGATTGTTTCTTCCATTGTTACTAGTAGGCCTATATAACGGGTTGCCACAATTAAGTCCCAGCTGTAGTCTGCTGTGGTTCTGAGGTTTGGTTAGAGCAGGTTAATTACCAAAATTTGACTTGGGGAAAAACATATTAGAGAACTGCATTAGCTTAAATATTTGTTGTTGTTCTTGCATTATACATTTAAGTGTGCATCAAAATATTTGTTAACTCATCCTAAATACATTAGGTTAGGTTAGGTATGTAATTAAAGAAATGTTGGGGTACAATATGTAGGCTATTCTAAGTGATCATTAAATACTGTATGATGTAGGACCCCCCCAAACGGGAATCGCCTTGACGAGGTGGGGGGGCTTGCGTGTCTCTATGACCTGGCGAGCTAGGCTAGAGGGGGCTTTGGCCCCTGCTCTGCCCCAATTTTGGGGAGAGAGGGTTTCCCATGCTAGTAAGGTCGCCAGTGAGAGACCAGACTAAATGGTTCCTATGCAATAGGCTGCCAGTACGGGCCAACAGTGCTGCCCTCCAGAGGGACTGCCTTCTAGGGGCAGTCCTATGTTGGATGGTTGGGTGTCTGGGCCGGGAGATGTTGGGGAAGGGGGTCTCAGCACCGTCATGGGCAAACTTTCGAGCCATTGGGGTGCTTTTTAAAACGAGTGGCCCCGTGGGGGAAGAGGTACCCCGCCTGCGGCGACCAGCGCTCAGTCCCCCCATCTGCCCGGTTGGTAGTTGCTCTTGGCTCCTGGGGTCAAACACTATAAATCAATGCTATATGGATAAACTAAAACCCAAATCTCTTTCTCGAGCGGTGGTCGACCAGGCCCTCGAGACGCCAAAATCTGGTCGTGGTGATGAGCAGAGAGCTCCAAATATGAGTAGACCCAGCAAGTCGAGTGTAGTGTCAGATAACCGTGTTAGTGGTTGTGACACATTGATAATAACTAATGTACAGGCATCACTTTCGTATCCACTCCATTTTTAAGTGTTTCGGAGTAGTCCTTCGTATCCGAATCACTTATGACTGTGATTGTAGGTCTAATCGGTGTTATATTACATTCAAAACAAATGCTGCTGCCAAAGCAGCATTTGAGGCAAAATATATGACAGTGGGGGATACTCACTGTAAAGTTCAGTTAATGCGGTCTGCCAATGTAGTAGATAGTGATAATGACTACTGTCCTAATGTTTTTGATGACTCTAAAGAGAATGTCCCAAAGGAACGTCAGGTTCCAACACCCTTTTGGTTTGTGGCATATTACAGGGACGGACGTGGTAACCTCATCCATGCTTCCCGTTATTTGGAGAAGGAAGTTGGAGTACTACCAATGGGCCACATAAAGAAATATGGTAAGAGCGTCTTAATCAGAGCCAAAGATCTTACTCAGGCCATGATGCTCCTCAATCTCCCCTGTCCTACTGATAGCATGTTTGAATCTATCAAACCACAGCGAACATTCAATTATAGCAAGGGGCGTATATATAATGAAGACCTATATGAATTTTCAGAAGAGGACATTCTTGCTATGTGCCCAGACAATGTCCAACGAGTAACAAAGATGAAAGGCAGCAAAAATATGATCATCCTCACTTTTTATGGTTCGCATATCCCAGATCGCATTAACATTAACCCCACCTCTTTTGAGGTGAAGCCTTTTGTTGAGCGTCCCTTACAGTGTTTCTGTTGTTATGAGTTTGGTCATGGGAGGAGGAACTGCAACAACCGTTCCCGGTGTGGTAATTGTTCTGCTTCTGACTCGCATCTTATTTCTGAATGTTGGTCAGAGAGTTACTGCTTTTACTGCAGAGATGCTCACCCCTTGCGGTCTCGCCAATGTAAGATGTACCTCCTTGAGCAGGATATTCTCCACTTGGCTAATAGCCAATTCATTAGTATTGGTAGTCCCAGACGGCAACTCAACTTCAGGCGACAGAAGGATGGTGGTGTTAAGACATACGCCTCCACCCTTCGCCCCAAATCAGTTGTAACACCCTCTCAACCCTCTCAAGAGGCAGCAGCTTTATGCTCCAGTGAGAGCGTTTCTAAGGTTACACTACATAATACCTTCTCTGTTTTGGAAACCTTATCAGACACTCATTCTGGTGACCCTTCAACTAATGACAATTCTGCAACTTTAGCTAAAGGTGTCCATGTGGTAGAGGTTCACGCTGCCACACGCTCTCCAAAAAGGAAACTTAAGTCACCTAAACGGTCACAGAGACGTCTTCATGGTTCCTCTGAGGCACTTGACTCAATAGATGTTCCTCCTTATAAGGCAACCATCTCTGAGGACTCATCCATAGTTTCCTCTCAATGTCACCAGAAGCGTTCTCGTGGCTCTGATGAATCTCTTGATTCAACAGAAGTTCCTCCTCGCAAGTTTTCTTCAGGACTATCAGAGGAACGTGAAGTTAATGTGGATGCCACTGATGTCGCGACTTCAAAATATTCAGTTTCTTCTCCGCTAGAACAGCAAAGTGATTCTACCACCTGTATTATGGATGTTGATGTGTCTGCCTGTGTCAGTGATACCACTGCTGCACAGGACAATACCAATGTAAATGCTTCTAAGAATATCCTTGCTCATATACCTTCATCTTTATCAAACATATCAAATGCTTCAGGGACTCGTCAGCGGGTCCCAAATACTACCCCAAGTACTACTCCTCGGGTTCGCTCTTCTAGTGGCCCAGGATTTGACAAAACGTATCGTTTGAGTAGACCCTCAGGTCGAGGTGGTAGTGGGAAGTACCTCCATGAGGCTTCCCATAAACCAGGACCAAAGTAACACTTTTTAAGGTCCTTCAGTGGAATTGCCGTGGCTTGCGTGCTTCTTGGGAAGAACTTCGCATTCTTCTCTCTAGTTTCTCTCCTGCATGTGTTTCTCTTCAAGAGACAATGCTTGGGGACTACATTCCTGCCAGTCCTCCAGCATATTCTGCATTTTATTTAAATTCATTTGAAGGGCAGGGTCACCATGGTGGCTCTGCCATCCTTGTTCGTCGAGATATTCCATGCACGAGCCTGGAGCTTGACACACCGCTCCAGGCTGTTGCTGTTGAGGTTTTTATGGACCGCCCCTACACTGTGTGCAGTCTATACCTTCCTCCCAGTGTTACAGTAGAGAGGGGTGATCTCAACCGTCTTGTACGGGACCTTCCCTCTCCCTTTATTTTATTGGGTGATTTTAATGGGTGTCATCCTCTGTGGGGTGATAGTTCGATCAACCCCAGGGGTGTTTTATTAGCTTCTTTTATTGACGATGAGGGATTAGGGGTTTTAAATACGGGAGATGTGACACATTTTAATAGCCCAACTGGGACTTTTACCGCCATTGACATTTCCCTTTGCTCACCCAGTGCTCTGTTAGATTTTACTTGGAGAGTGTTGCCAGATTTATATGGTAGTGACCATTTTCCTATACTTATAGAAGGTAACAAGTATGAACCTCAGTCTCGTCTTCCTAGGTGGAAATTAGAGAAGGCTGACTGGCAGTTTTTTAGAGAGCTAACTTCTTCGGTCTCTTCAGTAGCCGATTTTGGTAGCTCTGATGAGGCTGTAACATATTTCACTGATGTACTCCACTCTGCCGCTCTCAACTCTATCCCTAAAACTTCTGGCCACTTTCCCAAACGTCCTGTCCCTTGGTGGTCACCAGTCTGCACCACTGCTGTGCGGGAGAAGCACGCTGCTTTCTCTCACCTTCGTCGCAATCGTGAGGACCCAACTCTTTTAGAGGACTTCCGACGGGCAAGGGCACGGGCTAGACGAGTTTTAAAAGAGGCACGACGTGCATCTTGGAAGGCATATGTGTCTTCAATTAATAGTAAAACTCCACTCACCCAAGTGTTCAAGAGAGTCCGTAAGATGGCGGGGAAGTTTTCTCCTAGTTCTCCACCTGTACTTAAGGCCAATGGAGTTCAGATTATGGATAGTTTGACAGTGACCAATACCATGGCAGAGGCTTTTGCTAGAGTCTCCAGCCGTGACTCTCGACCTCTGGCTGTGAGACATGAGTTAAGAGCCAAGGAGCGTACAGCCCTGAATTTCTCAGGGAATGAGAATGAAAGTTATAACCATATATTCACCCTGAGAGACCTACATTCTGCTCTCTCTCTCTCTGTGGGGACACTTCTCCTGGGCCAGACAACATCCCATATGCAATGTTGCGACATTTGGGTGAGGAGGCAAGCTCATTTCTCTTAGCTTTATATAACAGAATCTGGGTGGAGGGTGTCTTCCCTTCTGGGTGGAGGATTGCTACCATCCTTCCTTTCCCCAAGCCAGGCAAAGACTCTAGTGTTGCCCTCAATTACCGACCAATTGCTTTGACCTCGTGTTTATGTAAACTATTTGAGAAGATGGTGAATGTCAGACTGGTATACTTCTTGGAACGGGGTGATTTTCTGTCTCCGTCCCAGTCGGGTTTTCGTAAACATCGTTCCACTACAGATGCTCTGGTCAGGTTGGAAGCTGCTGCATGTGAGGCCTTTGCACGACATCAACACCTTGTCTGTGTATTCTTTGATTTAGAGAAAGCATATGACACTACATGGCATTATGGCATCCTGCAGCAGCTCCATGTATATGGCCTGCGAGGTCGCCTTCCACGCTTTCTTAAAGAGTTTCTTAGTGGTCGCAGTTTTTCTGTAAGGGTTGGTACAGCTCTCTCAGCATCTGTTGCACAGGAGGAGGGCGTCCCTCAGGGAAGTGTCCTCAGTGTCACATTGTTTGCAGTAGCAATTAATGCCATTGCCTCATCCCTTCCGGACGGTATAGCCAACTCGATGTACGTTGATGACCTAGCAGTCTGGTTTGCTGCCTCCCGTATGTCAGTGGCGGAGCGACGCATGCAGCTTGCCCTTGACAGAGTGTCACGTTGGACTGGTTCTTATGGGTTTCGATTTTCTCCTGCCAAGACGGTTGCTATGCACTTCTGCCGCATCCGAGGTGTCCACCCTGATCCGGACTTATTCATGTATGGTCATCGGATACGCTGTGTCGAGGAGACTCGCTTTTTGGGTCTCCTTTTTGACAAACGTTTGACTTGGGTTACCCACTTACGTACACTTAAGGTCTCTTGCCTCAAAGCTCTTAATCTGTTGAGGGTTCTGAGCCATACTACCTGGGGGGCTGATCGGGCCACCCTCCTTCGCCTATACCGTGTTTTTATTAGGTCAAAACTTGATTATGGGTGTGAGGTGTACTCCTCTGCCACAGATGTCCGTCTCAGAGTTTTAGACCCTGTTCATCATGCTGGGATACGTCTGGCAACTGGAGCGTTCAGGTCATCACCAATCCCCAGTCTCCTGGTGGACGCTAACGAACCACCTCTAGATCTCCGTCGCCAGTCCTCAATGGTTCGTTGTTGGCATCGATTACATCGACTTCCCGACTCCCTTCCTTGCTTGGTGGTGTCATCTGATATCATGTCTAATTATTACCTTTCACATCATTGAGTGGCTTGTCCTCCTGGGTCGTCGTGGTCGCAAAGTCACTTTCTGTTGGGTCCCGGCCCATGTGGGTGTCGATGGTAATGAGCGAGCTGATGCCCTGGCTAAGGCTGTGGTCTCCAATTCTCGGCCTCCTGCCGGGCATCATTCTGTTCCTGCAGTGGACCTTCGACCCTATATAGATGCTGCCGTTCGTTCCTGCTGGCAGGACAGATGGGACGCAGTCGGGGCTAACAAGCTCCGTGACATCCGCCAACGCCTTGGTATGTGGAGCTACAGCGGCCTGTCCCGCCGGTGGGAGACGGCTCTTGTCCGTCTCCGCATTGGCCACACATTATTGACTCATGGCTTTTTAACCCTTAAAGGACCGGGGATAGTGAAATTACTGTGCCTCCCAGGACCGGGGGTTGAGCGAAAAACACGTAAAATAGCCTGTTTTCGCATGCTCTGTACTCCTAACCTACAACGAACGAGTGAATTATTTTAGTGCCATGAGAACGAGCAACTCTTCCTCTTTCTATTGGTACCAATGGGAAGTCTGTAGGTTTAATGGTTACAGAATTACGACGAGTTGAATGAGGTACTGTCGCCGTACGTTGAGCGCGTGTGTTTGTGTGGGTGTGGTGACCGTGGCGAGGTAGTAGAAAATGGGGATATGCGCTCGTCAGCTAAGCCACTCACCAACACACTCGGACATAACAAGATCAATAATACCTCAATTTTACCCTAGAAAAGGCAGTGTGTACTCAGTTTGAGCATCCCATCCTACTATAAACCAGTGTAGCCAACGTCTGGAGTAAAAAAAAATGGGGAAAATTCCTTAACCTTGGGAAATTTTAGCAATTCGGCATATGCCGGGCCCGGTCCTTTAAGGGTTAATGGACAGGATTAACCCTCCCTACTGTGATGATTGTCTGGTCCCTTTAACAGTGAGGCATATTATTGTGGAGTGTCCCAGTTTGGGGGACCTGCGTCGTAGGCACCTCTCCGAGTACCGGGTGGGTGACGGTTCTTACAGTCTCTCCCAGGTGCTCGGGGAGGAGG
This sequence comes from Petrolisthes manimaculis, assembly GCA_034508575.1. NCBI lineage: Eukaryota > Metazoa > Arthropoda > Malacostraca > Decapoda > Porcellanidae > Petrolisthes > Petrolisthes manimaculis. Next base: position 94,290 of record JAWZYT010000393.1, on the reverse strand, counting down.
CTTGTAGTGTGGGAGGGAACACCCTCTCCTATGTGGAGGAGGCTGGCCTCCTCCATAAATTGTGATTTTATTATACTTATGGTGTTAAGATAGTTTGATATTATTTAGTCTTGATTCCTTTTTATATATTTGTTAAGTTGACGTGTTCTTTTAGTAATGTTTTTTTTTTTTTAAGTTTGTGTGTAATTTAGTTATGATACGTGTGCCTTTCGGGAGTTTGTGATTTTGTTAGTTGAGGATAATAATTTTGTGTTGGGCGGTATATGACCCTAGCTGTTGCGCCGCCAAATGCCTAGTTGCATCAATAAATAAATAAATAAATAAATACTATGATCTGATAGAGAGCAGCACCAACTGCTAGGCTAGAAGCGTCAGTTACCAGTTGATACACAATTGCAGTCTGAGAAGGGTAGGCAAGAGTGGGACAGTCGGTCAAGGCTTGCTTCAAATTGTCGAAGGAGTCCTTGGTAACATCTGTCCATGCGAGAGATTTGGAAGAAGGGTTATGCCGAAGTAGTTCCGTCAGTGGATAAGCAATTGTAGCAAAATCTGGAATCATAGGTCTGAAAAAGTTAAGCATGCCCATGTAACGGCGTAAATCAGTAGAAGTCTTAGGTACAGGGAATTCTGAAATTGCTATGATACGCTCTTGGGGTGGCTTGATCCCCTGTGAACTGATGTTATAGCCAAGAAATGTGAGTGAAGGCTTGAAAAATTCACACTTACTTAGGGAAATTCTCAGGTTGTGATTTGCTAAGGTAGAAAGAACATTCTTGACATCAACAACATGTTCTTCCAAATTCTCACTGGCTACCAAAATATCATCTATGTAAGTGAAGGCATTATTTACATTAACAAGTAACGTATCAATAAAGCGTTGAAATGTGGAGCCTGCATTTTTAAGATCAAAAGGCATATACAAAAATTCAAATAGTCCAAACGGCGTGCACACTGCAGTCTTAGGAATATCATCTATTGCTACAGGAACTTGCAAATATGCACGTTGTAGGTCTATCTTGGAAAATACAAACTGATCCTTAAGTGACATGGTGAGACAACGCAAATGAGGTATAGGATATTTATCATTCACTGTTACATTGTTAAGTCCTCTATAATCTCCGCAAGGTCTCCAAGTGCCTGGCTCTTTCTTAGGAACGAGGTGAAGTGGAGACGCCCACGGAGAGTTAGAACGCCGTATAATCCCGGCATTCAATAAAAACTGAAACTCCTCTTTAGCAGCCTTGAGCTTCTCACCAGTCAATGGTCTCGCTTTGAAATACACAGGTGGCGAGTCCCCCGTATCTATGTGATGATGTATAGTTTCATCTGGGTGGTTAGTATATGACAGCTGCAAAGGTGATGTGAGTACTGGAAACTGAGAAAGTATAGAAACTGCTTGAGGATCGACCCCCTCATAGTTTACAGTGTATGAAAATAAAGGAGACTCAGATGTCTCTAGAGGAATTTGAAGTTGAGTAGAAGAATCCACTAATACTTTACTCTTACAGTCTACTATCAATGCCTTTGCTGCAAGAAAATCAGTGCCCAAAATGGGATGAACAACGTCAGCAATGACGAAAGACCAAGGGAATGGACGTCTAATGCATCATATTCCAAGGTCCACGTCAACCTCACCATAACATCTAATGGGTGTACCTGAAGCGTTAGTAAGGGTAACTGCAGTTGGTCTTAGAAAAGGTGTAAAATCTGATTCAAAAGGAAGAAGTGATAGTGATGATCCTGTATCTATCAGACATTGGTATGTCTTGCAACCAACTGTGGCAATTAATTTAAGCGGCAATCCGACGGTTGCAAGTGACACCACTTCAGATTGCCCTTCTAGTTTCCCGACTGATTAGTTACAAATGTAGGGGAAGTAGAACGAGAATTAGGGCGAGAATCAGGCAAAATGTTAAATGAAGTAGAAGAAAGTATACACCATCTCTTACATGATTTAGCTTTATCACCATAATATAAATGATACCTGCATACCCTAGGGCGCTGACTTTCATGAAATGCGAGCACCCCCACTGGTATGCTGGATCTGGAATATGAATTATCATAACTACTTGCTTTGGAATTTGAGCCTCTATGAAAATCATCTTTGTTACGGTTCACAGACCTTCATCCCGGTCTATATTCTACCACAGAAATATTTGCATCACTAGTTTCATATTTGTTACTGGCACCATATGCTAACAATGTTTCAGCTACCCGAGCTAGTTCCTCAAGTGAAGTACTTTCACCATAAGTCACCAAAAGAGGTCTAATATTACTGGGTAGGGCCTTCAAAAACTTGAACTTTATAAATGCATCATCTACCCCTAACTGGGCAGCTATTTTACGTAACTCTCTTAAGTACATGGAAGGCTTGTCACACATGATATTATGTCTGTTCACTAAAGAGTCAAAGAGCTCTGGTTTAGATCTAGTAAATAATGATATCAAAGCTTTCTTTAGTTCATCATAATTTGAGGAATCTATAGCCTCATCACTGAGCTGATTAATCACTTTTAGTTGCAAATTAGACAGAATATGGTGGAATTTAGTACTTGAAACAGTAATATTAGCTAGAACAAATTGAGATTCTACTATTGTAAACCAACGTATTATTGATGTTTCATCAAATACTGGTGGCTTAACTGCAACAGCCGCAGTCACAGAACTTGATGTTAATGGTGATGGGTTGCTGGTGGTTAAGGTCCTGCTCTCAGGGTCCATTTTTACAGAAAGGTTACATTAAGATACCTGAATAACCAGCAGCTTAGGTGTTAAAACTGTAGAAAACTGCCAATCCCTACACACTGCAGGTGTCTTGCTCTCACGGTACTGTTGCTCGTTGTTCTCCAAGGCCGATGGGTCACTCCGGGGTCACCAATTGTGGGAAGTAGGGAGTATGGAAACAGCCGTCTAGTTGCAGTGGTATATGTATTGGCGAGTTGACAGTGAGTGAACATCAGTGGGGCTGGACAGCCGGCAGGTAGTCAAACAATAAGAGAAAGAGGCCTGCAGACAATCATCACAATAAATACATTTCCCCAGACACCTTGCATACATATATACATTAAATATACAACACAATACTATACAACAATTGAATATAAATGTAAGGGTCAAACATTCCCTATCTAGGTCTGCCGGTTAAACACCCAAGTTCTAACAATAACTCCTTAATACTAGCAATTAATACAACTTATCACTGTCCACACATTAAATACATATTATATAATCAACCTTATCATTGATACACAAAGAACATATAAATGCTTACCCAAATTCCAGAAGAAAGAATTAAGAATAGAGTGACAGACAGTAGGTGTTAACATTAGCTGAGCTGCCAGCCGACTGAGACAAACATGGCGTCCTCAGTATTGTAGCAGAGTTGATGAACCTACCAAAACATTATTGGAACCACAACTCATGACAATCAAGTAATTTAACACATGACATATTATAATTATATACAATTACACAATATGAAATTACACTTATTTTATATACAATCCTTGTTTCATTACACACTAATAAATTATGCCAATACATTAATAATTTACATACACATATTTCACTACAATTTAATTCTGGCTGGCCAAAAAGGAGCTGAGATCCATGACATATGGCAAAAACAAAAATTGTATATTGTACTGTATATTACCAGTATATAACAACTTATGTTACAATAAGTATGACCAATTTATCTACCTACAAGTAGCAGGTAATCACAGCTGTCAACCTTTAACATCAATTTTATACAAAGTTTGTCCATTAATGACACAAATACTCAATGTACCGTAAGTAATATATTTTCCATGAATGACAACTGAGGTGTTAAAAACAATCAGCTGTTAAATTTTTAAGAGCAATTAATCCCTAATGATCACAAACCAACACTACCAAACTAATTCACAACAAATGAACAATGACCACCTGTTTATACCAATACAAACTTTCAGTAATTAATCACAAATAAATCTCTGGTCACTGATAAAAACACTAAACCTCAATCACCACCTGTGCCTAATGAATTAATAAGCAGTAAGAGCACTAATGCCAGCAAGCCAGGGTGGTGGTGGTGGTGGTGGTGGACAGATCTAAGACAAGCAAACACCACTATGTAGCCTATCACAGCACCATTATCTCTCCCTTAGCTCCCATCTGGACCTTTAATACTCCCATTCAGGAGTCTTTTGCCTCCTTACATGATACTCCAGCTGGTCACATGCAGAGCAAAGGGTCTATTTTATGTGTCAAAACAGCCTATTAGCAAGTCTCTCACTGACTGACAGATGACATTATGCACCTGCTATAAAATGGGTCCCACAGAAACTTTCATCACAGTAGAATAACTTGGAAAATGAAGCATTACTCACACCACCATTTAGAAATAACAATGTAACCAATATACTGTACAGAAAAATGATATCTGTATATAATACTGCAGTACTTTTCCACTCAGATTAAGTTAAAGTAGTATGAGGCCACTGGTCTTACCCTGTGATTAAACCTAATGTAGTACAGTACACCTATGGATTATAACATATTGAAATCACAACATTAGCAACAACAGTCATTTTTATCACTAGAGATATCCTAAAATAATGGACACATGAATTGGTGGTACAGCCCAGGTGGTGAAAGATACTTGTCCCATTTGAGTAACCAGTGTCTATTATCAGGTACTTGCTTTTTATTACCATCCTCAATACTGACTTCTGCCCCTGATGTCTCCTATTTGGCACTAAGGAACACACACACACACACACACACCATCCTCAATACTGACTTCTGCCCCTGATGTCTCCTATTTGGCACTAAGGAACACACACACACACACACACACACACACACACACACACCATCCTCAATACTGACTTCTGCCCCTGATGTCTCCTATTTGACACTAAGGAACACACACACAGACACACACCATCCTCAATACTGACTTCTGCCCCTGATGTCTCCTATTTGGCACTAAGGAACACACACACACACACACATTATCCTCAATACTGACTTCTGCCCCTGATGTCTCCTATTTGGCACTAAGGAACACACACACACATACACACACCATCCTCAATACTGACTTCTGCCCCTGATATCTCCTATTTGGCACTAAGGAACTTGATATTGGGAGAAATTGACCATCTTTCACTTGGGTTGTACCACCCATTCATGTGTCCAACTGTACAATATGAAACACAATAAATAGCACAGAATATTATTACTTCATATTACATCACCATCACATCTGTAAGAAACCACTACACTATTTATAATACAGTCTTCTTGCACCACCAGTACAATACAGTACTAATATAGATTACACATTATTATTATAGTTATTATTATTATTATTATTAACAAAGCTTTTTAAGTTTGCCTTCTTTTTCATGTCAAGTCTATCCAAGCATTGACTAACGCGTTACGAAAATTCCGTCTTTTATTTTCTCCTTCCCTCAAGAGGCTTGTGTATTAACATGATTTGTATATGAATTAGTGATTCGTTTCTTATTTTTCCAAACACAGCTATGAGTGGATGGTCGTGGCCTCGTTGTTGCCATACCACCCCAAAGTAAAGTAAAAATTAGTAATAATTTATATAAGTAAATAAATATAATGCAATGAAAAATACAGATGGTCGTGGCCTCGTTGTTGCCATACCACCCCAAAGTAAAGTAAATATTAGTAATAATTTAAATAAGTAAATAAATATAATGCAATGAAAAATACAAACATCCACCCGAACTTACCCTTCCATCGGCCAGTTGGAAAGGGTGAACCATTGTCAAGTGTCCACTGTACTTTGGGTGGAGGTACAGTCGGCAAAAAAAGTAATGGAACCACCTCTCCATTAATTTTAGAATTTTTATCTCGGTAAGGTTGGTACACCTGCTAAGTCAGCCCAAGTGTACCTATACAGGGACAATAATACACCCATTATACACCAATATACACCAATAATACACCCATTATACACCAATATACACCAATAATACACCCATTATACACCAATATACACCAATAATACACCTATTCATAACACATATTATAACTAAAGTATTATACAATAAGTATAAAATAAGTATACAATAGGTATTATCATCAGTGGAACAGGCTTACCAACTCTACATAGCACTGGCAATAGGGGTGGTTCCATTACTTTTTTTGCCGACTGTACAGTCGGCAGCATATATTCGCGTCCATCTCGTGTACTTAATAATGCTAATATGACCAGATAGTTGCATTCTGACCCAGTGTTTATTCCAACAACATACGTAATTTACCACATGAGAACTATATCTGTCAACTCTGCATTAAAATTGTATCACAACATCACTATTTACTATATCTATTCACTTAGGTCTATTCAGTATAAATTCCCCCTTTCTCAATTTTCATTATTTTTACATTTACAGTACCCTGTATATAGGTACTATATATATTTTATATTGTTACATTAAAATACACAGTTCTTGACCAAAACCAAACCAAAACCTTAACCAAAAAAATGAAACTATTGACACATACACATACTTGCACATAGATAGATATTTGATAAAACACAAATTGTGGATCACTCTTGCTGTTTTGGCAAGGTTAGCTAGAATGCACTGAAACAAAAAAAAATGAAAATGAAAACATAAAATACCAAAAATGAAAAAGAAATATTTGATACATACTTAGGTGAAAAATGAAGCGAACTTATGCTGCCGACTGTACACCAGCTGAGTTACATTCCAGTTTCAGGTTGTCCCCCTCCTGGACGATGATGGAACCTCGTTCTGCCCATCCTGGAAACGTGATACTGTACCAACAACTACAAACATGGCCTCTTTATCTTTAGTTTTCCCCAATTTCTATCTATAGGGTCGTTGTATCTCACTGGCTGTTTCTATACCTTGCCGCCAGTTACTCTACTTCTTCTTCGTCTGGCATTTTTTTCTCCGTCTCTTTATTTATTTATTTTTATTTTTTTATGCAGTCCATCCATTCTCTTCTTGATCTCACTCTTTTCATTATTCCCTTCATCTCCATTCCCATTAGTCTCTTCCTACATAGCTATCATCCCTCCTCACATATATACTGTATATCATTATGCCTGTAGGTGGGAGGGAGGGAGGGAGATATAAACAGTAGGCAACCACCTTCTGTAATTAATTAATCATTATTATACAGGGCAGCCAACACACTGCATTATTCATTATATTTACTGTACTGTATGTATTTCTTTTTCATTTTTGGTATTTTATGTTTTCATTTTCATTTTTTTTTGTTTCAGTGCATTCTAGCTAACCTTGCCAAAACAGCAAGAGTGATCCACAATTTTTGTTTTATCAAATATCTATCTATGTGCAAGTATGTGTATGTGTCAATAGTTTCATTTTTTTGGTTAAGGTTTTGGTTTGGTTTTGGTCAAGAACTGTGTATTTTAATGTAACAATATAAAATATATATAGTACCTATATACAGGGTACTGTAAATGTAAAAATAATGAAAATTGAGAAAAGGGGAATTTATAATGAATAGACCTAAGTGAATAGATATAGTAAATAAGTAAAAAAATATGAACTGTGGAAGAGAAAATGTGGTAAAATACGAGGATGCTCTCTGTTTCAATTTTTTTTTTTTTTCCTAGATCACTTTATATAGCTGTTTTATAGCATTTAGAGTTGTTTTTAGATGGCAGAAATCACTTGTTATGCCCATATCCCTTACCCAACAATCTTGGGGGAGGCGTTGGGAACCGGGGGTTTTGGGTGCGGGAAAAACGCGTAATCCGAGCCAACTTAAAAAAATTAACCTGACCTGACCTGACCTAACCTAACCTAGACTGGGGCAGACTATAGGGACCTAACCAGGACAGACTACCGGGACCTAACCAGGGCAGACTACCGGGACCTAACCGGGGCAGACTTCCGGGACCTAACCAGGGCAGACTACCGGGACCTAACCAGGGCAGACTACCGGGACCTAACCGGGGCAAACTACCGGGACCTAACCGGGGCAGACTACCGGGACCTAACCAGGGCAGACTACCGGGACCTAACCGGGGCAAACTACCGGGACCTAACCGGGGCACACTTCCGGGGGTTAAAGTATATAAGCAATCCTTCTAATTTAGGTTAATGTCAATATGCAAACATATTAGTTAATTTTATATACAATACCGGATTGAAGGTTTAAGTTGGGGCTCGGAATTGGTTTCGTCACAATATAAAATTTCATGTCTGCACCGCGCCCTCATGTTCTCTAAGTCCGAAATGTAAACAAACATGGCGGATAGCACCGAGCGACGACTCCTATTAGGACCAGCCTGCCATAATTAAGGTACAGCATAACTCACGTTTCGCTCACGACCGCTCATTTATATTTGTACCATTGAAAAGGTCATGAACATGACATTATTATGTATTAAAATTATTACCTAGTTTTAGAAGGGCGGTTGCTCGTATACAACCTTAAAGTGTCGTATTTTTGTTGTCCAAGCGACACGAAGCTCGCTTGCTTTTCACCAAGCGAGTTTGCTCTGTACTGTTTTTGTTGGACGCTTGATACCAAGCGGAGCCAAGCGGAAGCAAGCCGTCTTCGACATTTTTTCAACCTTGCTCGGGAGCAATCTTGGTGCCGCTTGCCTCGCTTTTGGTCACATGACAACAACAATATGGCCCACAGGTAATTGAAATATGCTAATAATAATAATAATAAATCATTAACTTATTAAATGATTATTGCATGTAACTTGTAATTAGTGCTAGATTAACCAAAATAATGATGTAATAAGATGTATTATTATTTAACGAAGTATAGGCTGTTTTGGATATTTATATATTACAGGTAAAACAAAAAAAAGGATTATTTATTATTCATATAATCATTTATGTAATCAAAGTTGCCGTATTTTACCTTCTGCAAGCCAGTTGTTCGGGTCCACGTAATCTGGACTGTTTTTGTTGTCAGATATGGTTGGACAACAAAAATACGACTTATTATGTATTAAAATTAGTACCTAGTATTATAAGAGCGCATCCTCGTATAATACCGAAAATGTTTATGGTAAATTATACTCACTGATGTCTATATAAATAATTAAGGGGAGATTTTATTTTAGCTAAATTGGAGGGCTTCTGATTCCTCCAAACTATACCAGGAAACAAACAATATAATCATCTCTATGTTACTAAAAAATAATGGGGGATCTGTTGTTGCCTATCATTATTGGTAATTATACATACATAGGCCTACACTCCTCCTACCTGTTTGTATGTCATTGGAGTGTTCAAATACAAAGTATAAGTACCGGTAATATTAATTGCTTGGTAATGTTGAACTTGCTGCTGTTTATTTTGGTCAAAGCTTTGTAATTGTCAAATGAGCTCTTGTTGTTATAATGTTTATTATAAAACTATATATATAATAAATATGATACATCTCTCTCTCTATATATATAATTATGAAGGAATTATTATAATGTCAAAATCATAATTTTATATCTCATGTAATGCTATATTTCTACTAATAATGTTAATATTTATATACAGTCTCTATATTGACTTATATTAGTGTTGCTAGATCTATAGATATGGTTTTAGGTAATATTGAAGTCCACATAGGGACATACATACATACATGCAACATTCATACATTTATATACACACATAACATACATACATATATGTACACACATAACATACATACATTTTATTATTATATACAGTCTCTACATTGACTTAAGCCGTCATCTGGCGTCCAATCGGAGGATTGGGGTACCTATACCGTCTTGGGAACGCTTGGTTTTAGTGACGAGAACTGACCAATTACGTAGAAACTGTGTTCTCGTCGTCCAGATACGGATTGGGCAGAAACAAAAGAAAGTTTGTAAACAAAGTCGTAAGAAAATACTACAAATTGGTCTACTTTTCCTTCACTTTTCTCATATTATGAAGCAAATTTGTGTCCTAAGTTGCATGTATTATACACCAAAAGATGCAGAATTAAGAAACAAATAAGATGATACCAACTAAAAGTCTCTTGATATGATCTTTTGTTGAAGACTTGCGATTTTTATTACTTTATTCTCGATTTTCGGTGAAAAATTTACTATACTTGCTAGAGATAGGTTGCCAAAAAGGTGATTGATTAGCTATATTTCTGGAATGCCCATCAACCATTTAGCAACACTTCAGACATCCACCTTGCTGAAAGTGCACATGATATTTATTCACCTTTTTGGTACTCTCTGAAGTTCCAGGCTCAGCTCATGGACTAATAAAGTGTTTGTGTGCCTCTCATCATGTCAAGATGATCCTTGATTTTGGTTTTATGGTGTGCAGCCTGTGATTATCTTTAGGGCTCTATTCTGTATGGGTGTGAAGGGTGTTGGAGATGAGTCTCAGTAAGGTTGGTGGTCTGTAGGTGTGGTAGCTGTGCAGTCTGTCATTATCTTTAACGTTAGCGCTCTATTCTGTATGGGTGTGAAGGGTGTTGATAGTCTCAGTGAGGTTTGAGGCTGAGGCAGGACTTACATAATCCATCATTAATCGAATATAGTAATTGTTTGCATATTGTAGTTGTGGTTTCTTTGTTGTGTCCAAATATTGAGCTGGCAAGTGATCTGAGGGCTTTACATTTTTGCATGCATTTGTTTTTGAAGGCCATTATGTTAATTGAATGTCATGGATGTGTTGTATATTATGCCAAGTATTTTGCATGTGTGTGTGTAACGTTGCTATTTTTATCCCCCTTACTTTACTGGAGGAGGAACAAAAAGCACGGCCTTTTACAATAAAAAAAAATGACACACCAGTGTATGATACTCTATCCTATACTTGATCAACCTGGTCTGGGAAAAAAAAGGACTGAGGACTGAACTTGCCTTGCGAATACCATAAAAAAAATCATACAAAGGCAAGTCCAGTTCCTCGTCAGTGAATGTAAATTACTTTATTATATAACTGAGTAATTTTATCCTATTCATTTAACACTTAGTAACAGGAGATAGAGAGAGAGATTTGTAGGCCTCTTAGTGGTCAGCAACAGACGTGGCAGCACACCGGAAATTCCTACTGCCTGTCGACCCAGCCAGACCGGCCTTAACCTGTGAGGTGGACTATAGTATAATGTACAGTACAGTTGTAACATATAGTCATTGACCAGGGTGTGAAGGAAAGTCTGTTCAATGACTATGTGCTTTGACTGTACATAATGTGTATATGTGTAGAGGCCTAATGTACAGTCGGCGGCAGAAGTCCTGTCGCTCCACCTGCTTCACCGAGACACGCAGTCTTCATGGAGTCGAGATATATGCACGTTTTCTACACCTAACAATTTCGAGTCTATAAACATCGCGTGCCTCGGTGAAGCAAGTTAGGCGACAGGACTTTTGCCGCCGACTGTACATAATGTGTATATGTGTACAGGCCTAATGTACATATAATGTGAACATTTGTATTAATATAACTGTATTCAGTGAAATACAATACACACACACACACACACACGCTGGCTATGAGGATGCTCTTGCAACACTTAACCTGCCAGCCCTCTCTACCCACCATCAAACAGTTCGCATCCAAACTGATTGTAAAGTCATGGTCTAATGTACAGTCGGCGGCATATGTCCTGTCGCCTCACCTGCTTCACCGAGACATGCAGTGTTCATGGACTCGAGAAATAAGCACGTTTTCTACATTTAATAATCTCGAGTCTATGAACATCGTGTGCCTCGGTGAAGCAAATGAGGTGACAGGATTTCTGCCGCCGACTGTACATTAGACCATGACTTTACACTCGCCAGCACTGCCCAGTGTTACAGGAGCTCGCACGTTTTAGGAGATGTGGCACCACTGTGATGTTTTGCCGGGAAAAATGCCGCATGTGGGATGGAGTAACCTCGATACAGTGGTGCATGAAGTGAACTTTGTTGTTTAAAACTTCGAACCACAATGTATCATTTCAGCCCGAATTTGTTTAACCTTAATGTTCTATATTAGAAAGTATTCAGTACTCGTCATTATGTAATGCATTTAAGCTGTCTACATTTTTGTGATTACGTTCTGTTTCTATCTTATCACCTAATACATGTATGGATCCCCAAATCTGTTGTCAGAAAAAGGGAGTTGCCATAAGCCTCGCACATGGCATGCTGTGATAAGACCACATATGCTTCAATATTCATAGAACGAATCACAAGAATAGTGAACATCCATGATATTGTCGAGAACTCATTGGAAGAAGCTTCAGTTTCCAGTCATAACTGAAGAGACGAGTTTTCTTCACCTTGTCGGTGGGGCTAGCATATTTATTCTCGCCATCATAACGTAATACTTTCCCTACTGCCTGGCCGGGCGCTTTTGGCCGATTTTTCCAAAATCGCTCTATTCCACTTACTCTGTACGTCTAAACTACGATACTGAACAACTTAAATTTGGTCTTGTTCGCACCATCAACTCTTCCTCTTTCCAATAAAATCAACCTCAGCTCTCTACAACTCTCCGTTGCCGAGAAATTAAGTGAGGAATGAAGGGTACTTTCTCGTGTGAGCGTGGCTGCGTTCGCTTAGGTGGAGTGGCTCTGACGACAACTGAACGTGGCCCGCGCGGGTGGCAGTCAGTGTTGTAAGTAAGCATGGCGCAACACAGAATCGGACACGCACGAGAAATCTAATCCACATCCATCCATGTTTACAGTCAGTAACACACTGACTGACGATGGTGATTTGTAGGGATGGTGGTGAAGTATAGCCAAGTAAAAAAAAAACCGCCAAATTGGGCTCGCAAATGCCGACATTGGCAATAGCGGTGCTTCATCCTGCCCGGTCACCACATGGCAGGGGTGTAAGACACGACCCGGCCGCTTCCTGGGGCCGTCTATGACCGCGGTCCGGACGTTAAGGGTTAAGACATTGATCGAACCCCCGTTAGAGTAATTCTGGGTTGCTTACGCACGTGCTTGGGGTTCAGGCTACGTTACCCACCCAGTGTGTGATAGCTTGGTTCCTGTGGTCTGGTGGTGGCAGCGTTACTGACGAGGAACTGGACTTGCCTTTGTATGATTTTTTTTATGGTATTCGCAAGGCAAGTTCAGTCCTCAGTCCTTTTTTTTTTTTCCAGACCAGGTTGATCCAGTATAGGATAGAGTATCATAGACTGGTGTGTCATTTTTTTTTATTGTAAAAGGCCGTGCTTTTTGTTCCTCCTCCAGTAAAGTAAGGGGGATAAAAATTGGTGGTTGCTTAAGTGGGATAAATCAGACCCAGAGAAATTGTTTTAACGGAGATCCGTGGAATTGGGTCTGATGTTTAAAGTAGGAATTGTAAGACACAGTCAAGTTCCTCGAGAACTGACAGTTGACGGAGCTCAAGTAAGGCGCGGCTTCCACTAGCCCGTCAGCGTCATCACCGTCACCGTTAGTGACGTCACGAACGGAGGCTGAAATGGAAATCCAGGGCCCGGGAGCTCCGGCCCATCACGCTGACGGCCACCAACAAAAGATGAATAATTTCATCTTTTGACGGCGGCGGTGTTGACCACCATCGATGGTGTTGGATATCTTGGTTATTATGAAAATATGAATATTAAGCAATTGTACACGGAAAAAAATATGAGATCACATTAGTCATATAAATATTTAAATTTATTTACATAAAGTGTGTGTATTCATGGATCGTGACCACTATTTTATAGATGAATCTGGAAATGTGACAACACCGCACATTCTTGCGCATCTCGGCTGCGCAGTTCATGTAAAAAAAACACCGTGTAGGCCTACTGGTACACACTACACAGGCAGTCCTCCTCATCACTTTACTGGTGAATATATTCCTCACAGCTCCTCTTCTATAAGATTCCAACTAAACGATATTGCCAATAGAGTCCAGCAGGCCCACGTAATCGGTAGGGTAATTGCATTTATTAACGATGTAAAGAGGGAACTAAATTTGATTTCCTAAACTGATGAATAAAAGATGAAAATAAATTAAACTAGAAAATGTGTTTTTGTTTTGTATCCTGAAGCCGCTGTACCCTGCACAAAAGCATCTACAAGGAACAACAGATCAGATAGCAAAGTCGTTAATAGCCAGACAGATATAAGACACTGTAGGACAGCTGTCCGTCTTTTCTCTCTCCATCACACACACAACACTCCCTATACACACACGACCACGTGCAGTGTGGACCTGACTGGTAGGTCCAATTCCACATACATCCATACACACAGACTAATTAACTACTTGATCTGACTGAGATTCAAATATCACTTTCTCTCTCTCCAACAAACATACATACACACGTACACAGAGTGACCCTAGCTGACCGTCTCCAATGACGCAGTCGTGTTTACAGTTATGGTAAGAGGAGAGCAGAAACCATTAACCCTTTCCTCTCTCTCTAGCATCACAGAGAGAGAGAGAAAGGGAGAATAAATGATTAAGGAAGTAGAGAGAGGAGAATAAATGTAAGAGAAGGAAAAGGGGTGTGGCCATAAACTAGACCGCCCTCTTTTCAAACGGGAAATAAGACAACAGATATTATAGTCATATATGTCAACTCTTGAGTTTTGAAATAGATATAAGCAAGGGAAAGACGCATGTTTTTCAGGATTATTTAAACTGTCTCCAAGGGCTATAGGCTTGTCTCCACAGAGAGAGACTATATACATATAAGACCAGGCACATCAATATCATTCCCTGTGTAGATATAAGTGTATATAATAAACTATTTAAGCCTTTAATAAGAAACTTGTGAAATCAATTACCTAAGAACACCACTCCGCCGAACTCGCTACCAACAACCAACAACCAACTACAACAACAAGGTACTGTACCAGATTCTTTGAAGAGACCAAAATCAGGACTGGTACATTGCGATTACATTTTTTTTTTCTATAAATACAGTACTTCCCCTCCTGGTCTTTCCTCTCCCCATTCAGTGTTAAATAACCTTCCATTTATACCTCCGTTGCTATGAAATATTAATTCAAACTTTGATATATATTTTGATAATACGAATATTTCGTCCCTGTTGTGATTTAACATTTGTTTAACACGGGTAATACAGTGTGACAAATACTCTTGTTTCCATTGTCTTTATCAATCATTCCATCTTTTGTTCCTTCCTATTACCACACTGGATTCTTGTTTCTTTCTTGTCATTCCAATCCCCAATATCTCGTATCAGTTTCATTTCATTGACTCATCTTCATTATGCCTTACTCACTCTGATTTATTCTATTTTTTAAGTTTTCGTTGTACTGACATTTAAATAGAAATAGGTGTAAACCTTATAGTTTTAACACTCACAACCATACTCAGATTAATGTATCTATAAAATATTATACCAGCAGAAAACATATTCCTCCGGCTCTCTTCCTTCGTATAGCTACATAGTAAATATCTCCGAATAATGGAAGATAAAAGAGTGACGTTCATATCTACGTAGGATATGCATGTGTTCATTATATTTCAATTTTAATGAATGAGTTTGAGTATCTTTAATTAAGTGAGTGAAAAGAAAGAAAGAAAGCCCTACTGTTTCTGGAAGACACTAACACGAAAACAAATAAAGAAGATAAACAGTAACCAGAAGGAAACAGAAGGAACAAGAACATGAAGGAAAACCCTTCAAAAGCTCAAGCTCTTCATGATTCAAGTGAAATGAGTGAGTGAGTGAGTGAGTTGAACCCCTTTTAAGAAATGGTCGACCCAAGAAGAATGAGTGAGTGAGTGAGTGAATGAGTGAATCATTTGAAGCATTTTAGAAGTTGTCGCCCCAAGAAGAACAAGAACAAGAACAAGAACAAGAACAATAATTACGATAAGATCTTGAGCTTTCGGCTGAGGCCGGAGCTAAAAATGGAAATAGAAGATTTCCAAGGGAATAATAGCTTGAGTCCTCAGTGGGGCCAAACCTTTAAATGTATCTTTAAAATGTTAATATATTACCATGTTATGCAATGAATCCTTCCACCATCTATTCATTGTTGCAATATATTACATGTAAGCCAATTTTGTTACTTGACCACAGTCAAGACATTTTCTGATTCATTACTTTGTGTTACTGGTTACCAAGGGATACTGTTTTGTAGTGGAGGGTGACTTAACTACCTAATGATCACTGTGTCACTTTTACACACCCTGTCCCACACCTCACCCACATAATCTTTCCATTAGCCTTCTCCTTTACCCATTTCCAGTACTCACTCTACTCCTCCACACACAGCTCTCTCTCTCTCTCTTGTAAAACAACATAAACTTCCTGTTCACCAATAAATACAATTTAGTAAAAGTGGTCACTCCATGATAAGTAAAGGTTGAGTCATTACTACTGTCACCATTCAGTGTGTGTGTGTGTGTTTATGATGATGATGATGATGAAAGGTTTATTTGTTACAGGCAGCCAAGGGCTTGAAATATACAATATAAATTTGTGATGCAATTAGGTGAAACTTAATAGATACATATAGATCAGTGGTTCCCAACCTTTTTTCTGTAATTTCCCCATGCACCTAATTCAACCATCCAGATTTCCCCCTTCATGTACCAGTGTTGCCAACCTAATTATTGACGATTTGATCCCAGCCCGTGGTTTAACTACAATTAAGAGCTCTACCCTATAATGAAGCCAAGAATGTCCCCAACCAAATTAGGTGAAAAATTCCACTGTAAACTACATGTGAGCAATACAAGAGCAAATTATATCTTTAATCACGAATCAGTAACCGCTTCATTTGAGCGTGGGAAAAAAAAATATCTCCAAGGTTAACTATACCATCTCCCGGGCGTTACATAACTACTGATAATTTCCAGAATTTTAATTCCATACTAGAATTTCCCCCCTGAAACATCCAAATTTCCCCCCTGGGGGAAATTTCCCCCCGGTTGGGAACCACTGATATAGATGAACTGACATACACAAATACATTCTCACACATACACACATAATATTCATTCACACACGCCATCACATAGACATACACAATTAAAATGTTCACTCACACATGGACATACAGTATGTTATAATATAAATATTTATATATGCCTTTGGTTTATTAAAGAGACTATTGTGGGGATGGGACTATTTTTGTATATGTCTGTCCTAGCTCTGATGGGTTTGAGTAGGTTGTAATGACGGACGTGGCGTGGTTTGGGAATGGTGGGTGGGAGGAGGTCTCTATGGTGTGGGTGGATTAGCAATTGTTTACTGAAGTCCAAGAGGAGCTGCTGGTGTCTGGTGACAAGATATGGTATTCTGAGGATATCCAGGACTTGTTGGTAGGTGGTGTATGCCATACCCAGGATGATATGATATGCTCTCTTTTGTACCCACCCCAGCTGCTGTCTCTGTGTTTGGTTGTTGGATGAAGACCAGACGGGGGAGGCGTATGTCAGCTTGAGGATGATGAAGGTGTTGTGGATTCCTTCCAGCTCATTTTGGGGTGTACCTAGGGATTTCAGTTGTCTAAGTATGAACAGTCGGTATGTGGCTGACTGGATGATGGTGATGATATGACTTTTACAGTTCAATTTGTCATCCTCAGAGAACACTGAAGAGAAGTACTCATTTAAGAGGATAGCATTTTCTGCACCAGAGTGCATCAATAATCCATCCTCATTCACCAAGGGACCGATCCTGCGTTGGATTGGTGTCCTTCACATAACTGAAAAACTCCTTGGGGTTCTCTTTGCAGAATCTAGCTACACGGACCTCCTCAGCACGCTTAGCCACCCTTATTTTGGACTTCACATTTCGATTCAGTCTTCTATGACCGTCAAAATCCCCAGATGTCTTTGCTCGACGGTACGCTGTTCTCCTTTCCCTTAGTAGGTTACGGATTTTTTGATTAATTAAACCACTTCGGTTGAATGAACTTCTGACCTGTTCCTTTCAGAGGAATAAAGCACAACTGAAGCTCCATGAAGAAAGATAAAAATGACCTCCACAGATCATCAGCACTCTCTCCCTCCTCTAGTTCCATTTTAGCAACGCCTTCACGAAGACCTGCAAAGTTCGCTCTCCCCATGTCTAATTTTTTATGCACCAGGGTCACGGTCTCCATATTAGGGACCTTAACTAAAAATCTTATAAGCTTGTGGTCGCTTCCGCCTATTTCTTCTTTTACAGAGAGGTCTTGAATGATGTCATCCTCAGACCAAGTCGAGTATGTTATCACCTCTTGTTGGCTCCCTTACCCACTGAATGAGGAATTTATCATTTACAAACTCCAAGAGTGGTGTGTTCTCGGCAGAGGGCTCTCTGGTTTCCCAGTCAACATGTGTGTTGAAGTCACCCACAAGGATGTACAGCTCCGGACTAATCAATGGTCCACACTTCTTCCACCCTTGCCTTGGTGTGGGCCTCAACGGATATGGTATCACTGACAGGTGGAGGGGGGAGGGGACAAATGTGGGCGGAGTTATATAGGGGGGTTAGCGTTACCAATGTTGAGCCATCCAGAAATTTGAATCCCGAACCACTTGTGATCATGGATGTGAACCACTCACTTGAAGGTGGTAGGAGAGGAGGGGTTGGGTTGGGGAGAGGGGGTAAAGCTTCACCAGTGATCGAGATGGAGAGAATTATTGGATCAAGTAGCTAAATGTTTTCTTCTGTAATCTAAATCCAACTCTGATGCTGCATTCCATGGGATATTCTTTATTATTTGAAATGAATCCAGATTTTACCTAATATAATTAATACGACACCAGTTTTTGATGACTAATATATCAAGCGATGCACCACCTACCCAGTGTTAAGTTACATTTCAGTAAATCCTTTATTTTTATCCTGTATCATTCATGACATTTTCTAAGAAACGTTTATTGTGTAACTGGTTACCAAAGGATAATAGTTATAGTGTAAGATGTTAATTACCCAATAACTACTCCATATGTTCTTCCTCACCCCGTCCTCCCTTATTCATTTCACTGTTTCCTCTCCCTCCATCCCACCATTCCTTTACTCTCCATTTTACCACCACCACCATCATTCTGTGTGTTGCTGCATAATCTGTTAATGCGCAAACACGACCAGAATAGAAATAATAGTGATATCTGGTATGCAAATACAATCCGTTATATATGACGAATATATTTATTACCTTTATTTATTTATCTGAGGTCAACATCTAGGCCAGACATTCAGATGCCCAGTGTTAGTGAACCAATCACAACATTTAGAGGATATTGTGTCACAACTATTGTTATTACTAATTAAAATAGGGAAACATTGAAATCAGACATTTATTGGTTATTGTTTATATGACTTTGTCAATTTGTGAAATCTCCACAAGTCCTCGTCACGAAGCATTCAAACCCATAATCCAACTGGGTCTGTAGGCACCACACTGTAATTATAATAACCACAATTATAATAACTGTTAACTTATTATAACCTGAAGTTTATACTTCAACCTCACGTTTGCATTAAGCATGTGTAATGTTTGTTTTGTTTTCTTATTATTATTATAAGCACCGATATATGTATTGCTTTAGACCCTTAGCCACGATGATATACAGTGTATACACTATTTATATACACTTCTATGAAGATATTAAGGCTTGAAATACTGTAGATTACATATTTCATTTCATTACTCATCAATTTGTTGCTAGTATCGTGTTCAACCACCCTCCTTCTCAAGGACAGCCTGCAGTCGCTCGGGCATTGAGGCACCATGCCTCCTCACTGTATAATATATATGGTTTTCCCCGAAAAATCTCCCACTGTGTTCTGGAGTGACGTAACAAATCTGCTGTGGTTCTCTGTCGTTCTGGCTCCCACGTGTTAACGATAGAACCTCATCGATTTTCTATAGGGTTCATATCGCAGTCTTAAATAGACAAATCTATCACCTGCAAATAATCATGAGCAGTAAACCATTTTTGAACTTTCCTCGCCATATGGATAGGGCATCGGTCGTGTATAGGACAGATAAGGGTGAGTAGTTGAAAAGAAATTAAAAACATTTAGAATATGTGCTTCATTATATTGCATTTGATCGATCTATTAAACAAAGACACTGTCTGTTGTTCACCCCCGTAGAGAGATACTGATTATAATTATTATCCTTTGGATATTAAGCAACAAATAACGGAGCCGAGACAATTAATTTTCTGTCTTCAGCTTTAACTGTATTCTTTTCACCCCTCATGCTGGTAGTCCCCCTCTTTATCACCTTTTCTCGCCGTAAAATAAACTTAATACCTATATCTTTCAAGTAACTGGCAACCTCACACAACCTCCTCTCCCCTGTCTTCTCTCTCTCTCACTCTCTCTCTCTCTCTCTCTCTCTCTCTCTCTCTCTCTCTCTCTCTCTCTCTCTCTCTCTCTCTCTCTCTCTCTCTCTTTCTCTCTCATCCTTCCTTGCCTTTTGTAGTATTCTTTATCGTTTCTTTCTCATAATTTTAACCCTCTCATTCGTTCTTTCAAAGTTTAATGACATAGGCCTTTTTCCCTTATCACCCATAGTCCTTCAAATTTATGTAAGCGAAAGGATATGATAATAGTTATGTAGAACAAAGGTGTCGGCAGATACGCATTCTTGCCTGCATAATCCCACCCACAGCATTTCGCCTTCTTAAATCAGAAGGAATATTGGTTTCATGTATTGCCATTTGCCAGTATGTTGCTAGTCTGAATTATGGCCATTTGTTATCAAAATATATATGTAGATATATAAACTTACTTTTACTTACATCCAGCATTACTGTGCAGAACATGTGACACAATATGGACCACAAGGACAGTAATGCTAGTCAACGTAATTCTCATGTATCTCTCTATATGCTACTGAAAACAATGTTTTATGCTCAACTACAAAATTATGTTCTCAGAATGATATTGATAACCAAATATAATGAAAAAAAAAAAAAAAAAAAAAAAAAAAAAAAAATATATATATATATATATATATATATATATATATATATATATATATATATATATATATATATATATATATATATATATATATATATATATATATAAATTGCACAACAAAGATGAAACTGCCTTGATGCTACTGTTTCAATGGAGTAACCAGCCCACACTATATATGACGGTGTGCAATCTTTCAACATGTTTTCCATACAGTGTTGGCTACATAGGACAAGCTACTCCCACAGGATTTCAAATTACATAAGCTTACAATATTCATGCATATTACAATACCAGCTATGTCTTAACACGGTCGACTTGGATGTCATACCGTAGAGTTTAAGGAAATATCAGGGATGACGACGGTGATAATTATCGCAAGCCAGTGAGATGAAAAGATGAATTTTCTCTACTTGAAGATAGTACTAATGAATAGTAATAATTCTAGACCCAGCTTATTAACAATAATTTTATACATATGCACGTCTGCGTTATTGCGTTCCAGAACATTTCGGTAGGTTATGAGTTGAATTGATAAATGAGTATTCTCTTGATCCTGGGTAGAGATATCCTTATCGTCTATATTACAAGATAAATATGATTTCGTAAAGATAATCTATCCACATAGAGTAAATCTTGGTGTGACGCAAGGTAATTTTGTTAAGGGAACTAATTTCTAACCACAGTAGGCTATACATTTAAGGGAACACTATATCTTCTTGTAAAATTGAAGTTCCATGAATAATCCAGACTATGCCAGAAAGCAGACGACCTTGGTGTTTCTTATGAGGGATCAGTTTCGTGGCAAAGTTTGGAGGATGCATAGAGCTCCAATTTAGCAGACAGCATCCTCTTAACTTCCCACCTCTTCCCCCACTTCCCGAAACTCAGACATGGATTGATGAGGTAAGAATAAAACCATAATGACTACTACACCCTAAATACATAAGATATTTATACATCAACGAGAAACGACAGTGGTTCAGTTGTCTTTTATATGGATGACAGTAAACATTGTTACTCAGGACAGACCAACAGTTCCATATTGTGTCAACTGTTGAAATGAATGAATCTGAAAGTACCTAATCACATAGTTCCTCTCCGTCAACTGAGACGGTGGCGTACTGACATGAGTATTATTTGTCAAATCTGTGAACTATATAGTTTTAACTGTAGCGAAGAAAACACAAAATAAAGTAGTAGAAGATAAAGTTGTGTCACGTGACACTATACGCAGCGGTTAGGGTTCCTGCCATGAACACAGAGGTATCAGCCACCTCGGGGCATCAGTCACACCAGGTCACAATGGAAAACATGTTGGAAGATTGCACACCGTCATATATATATATATATATATATATATATATATATATATATATATATATATATATATATATATATATATATATATATATATATATATATATATATATATATATATATGTTGTGTGGGTGGAAGGTAAACACAGGATAGAGCTTCGAGTTATTTATTTCTCTTACGTTTCAGACTACACAGAGTCCATCTTCAGAGAGAAATGACATAGGGAAGAGGGTACCAGAGCTATATATACCGGTGGTGGCCTACACTGCACCTGCCACTACTTAATCTCACCTGACCTCACCTCACCTGACCTCACCTCACCTCACCCCGTCCTTTCTTTTACACTCCAGGGCTATATTGGCTGAGTAACTACACCATTTCATAAATCCTTCCCTATGATTATGAACATTCTTTGTACAAATGTATGCTGCTTCTAATGCCTTCCTCATTTTCTTTTCCAAACCACTGTGAATGATTGATGAACCCTCCCATCCGGGTAAATTATTACATTCTTCAATATGTAGTACCAATGAATTAGCTGTGTTGTGTTTCCTTACGTCAGCTTTATGCTCATATAATCTTTTCTTTATACCTCTTCCTGTTTCCCCTATATACACCTTGTCACACCCATTACATGGTATACTATATATCACGCTGTTATTATTGACACGCTTTTCCTTGTTTGCCTGGGTTATTTCGCCGATTCTCTTTCCAGATGATGTTGCAATTTTTAAACCAACCTTGTTCATTTGTCTATCAATTACCGAGCCAATATTAGAATTAGGTACACATATAAATCTTTTCTCGTTTTTCTCGCTGATATTAGTTTCATCTTTCTTTCGTTTGATTATCTTGAGTGCTTTGTTTTTAAGTTTAACTAGCAAACCTACAGGGTATTTTAATTTCTTAAATGCCTCTATTATATACTCAATTTCATGGTCCAAGCTGTCATTACTACATATCCTGTAAGCTCTTAGAAAAAATCCTATCACCACCCCAGACTTAATCCTAGCATTATGAGCAGATAGATAGTGAATAAAGTCATCTTTGTTAGTGGGTTTTCGGTATACCGAGAATTTTACGCCTTGCTCCGTTTTTCTTATTACAGTGTCTAGGAATGGTAGCATGTTCTCATTTTCTTCCTCAACAGTAAACTGGATATCCTTCTGAACATTATTTAGCATCCTCAATTTATTGTCTATATTGGTATTATTCGGTACTACTACAAGGACATCATCAACATATCTATACCATACACTGTTCCTACCTATTATTCTAGTATATTTATCAGCTTCTAGTGTCTCCATATATAAACTAGATAAGACAGCACTGAGTGGACTCCCCATGGCTAGACCCCTGTGTTGCACATATTCTTCATTATTAAAGGTAAACACGCCGAATCGTACGCACAATGAGACCATCTTGATATAATCCGTCCTGGGTAGTGAGAGAGAGAGAGAGAGAGAGAGAGAGAGAGAGAGAGAGAGAGAGAAGACAGGGGAGAGGAGGTTGTGTGAGTTGCCAGTTACTTGAAAGATATAGGTATTAAGTTTATTTTACGGCGAGAAAAGGTGATAAAGAGGGGGACTACCAGCATGAGGGGTGAAAAGAATACAGTTAAAGCTGAAGACAGAAAATTAATTGTCTCGGCTCCATTATTTGTTGCTTAATATCCAAAGGATAATAATTATAATCAGTATCTCTCTACGGGGGTGAACAACAGACAGTGTCTTTGTTTAATAGATCGATCAAATGCAATATAATGAAGCACATATTCTTAATGTTTTTAATATCTTTTCAACTACTCACCCTTATCTGTCCTATACACGACCGATGCCCTATCCATATGGCGAGGAAAGTTCAAAAATGGTTTACTGCTCATGATTATTTGCAGGGGATAGATTTGTCTATTTAAGACTGCGATATGAACCCTATAGAAAATGTATGAGGTTCTATCGTTAACACGTGGGAGCCAGAACGACAGAGAACCACAGCAGATTTGTTACGTCACACCAGAACACAGTGGGAGATTTTTCGGGGAAAACCATATATATTATACAGTGAGGAGGCATGGTGCCTCAATGCCCGAGCGACTGCAGGCTGTCATTGAGAAGGAGGGTGGTTGAACACGATACTAGCAACAAATTGATGAGTAATGAAATGAAATATGTAATCTACAGTATTTCAAGCCTTAATATCTTCATAGAAGTGTATATAAATAGTGTATATACTGTATATCATCGTGGCTAAGGGTCTAAAGCAATACATATATCGGTGCTTATAATAATAATAAGAAAACAAAACAAACATTACACATGCTTAATGCAAACGTGAGGTTGAAGTATAAACTTCAGGTTATAATAAGTTAACAGTTATTATAATTGTGGTTATTATAATTACAGTGTGGTGCCTACAGACCCAGTTGGATTATGGGTTTGAATGTTTCGTGACGAGGACTTGTGGAGATTTCACCTAATCTGACAAAGTCATGTAAACAATAACCAATAAATGTCTGATTTCAATGTTTCCCTATTTTAATTAGTAATAACAATAGTTGTGACACAATATCCTCTAAATCTTGTGATTGGTTCACTAACACTGGGCGTCTGAATGTCTGGCCTAGATGTTGACCTCAGATAAATAAATAAAGGTAATAAATATATTCGTCATATATAACGGATTGTATTTGCATACCAGATATCACTATTATTTCTATTCTGGTCGTGTTTGCGCATTAACAGATTATGCAGCAACACACAGAATGATGGTGGTGGTGGTAAGATGGAGAGTAAAGGAATGGTGGGATGGAGGGAGAGGAAACAGTGAAATGAATAAGGGAGAACGGGTTGAGGAAGAACAGATGGAGTAGTAATTAGGTAATTAACATCTTACACTATAACTATTATCCTTTGGTAACCAGTTACACAATAAACGTTTCTTAGAAAATGTCATGAATGATACAGGATAAAAATAAAGGATTTACTTGAAATGTAACTTAACACTGGGTAGGTGGTGCATCGCTTGATATATTAGTCATCAAAAACTGGTGTCGTGTTAATTATATTAGGTAAAATCTGGATTCATTTCAAATAATAAAGAATATCCCATGGAATGCAGCATCAGAGTTGGATTTAGATTACAGAAGAAAACATTTAGCTACTTGATCCAATAATTCTCTCCATCTCGATCACTGGTGAAGCTTTACCCCTCTCTCCCCAACCCAACCCCTCCTCTCCTACCACCTTCAAGTGAGTGGTTCACATCCATGATCACAAGTGGTTCGGGATTCAAATTTCTGGATGGCTCAACATTGGTAACGCTAACCCCCCTATATAACTCCGCCCAAATTTGTCCCCTCCCCCCTCCACCTGTCAGTGATACCATATCCGTTGAGGCCCACACCAAGGCAAGGGTGGAAGAAGTGTGGACCATTGATCAGTCCGGAGCTGTACACCCTGCCGTCGACTAGTTCACCCAGCAACTGGTATAGGTCCCTGTCCATCTCACTGAGTTGTCCAGGGGGTCTATAAAGCAGCAGGGTTCTGTATTTTGCAGTGCCTATTTCTAGGTCAACTCCAAGGAGCTCGTGGTTCGATGTGATGATGCAGGTCATCGATTTGATGGAGTTCTTCACATACAACAGCACACCACCACCCCCTCTGTCTTCTCTATCTTTGTGGAAGAGTTGGTAGCCTGGAATCACGAATTCCCTTTCAAGATCTCTGAGGTTCTCAACCATGACTCCGTTATGGCCACCATTTCGGGTTCCTCTGTCGCAACGAGGGCCCGCAGTTCCAAAAGCTTGTTTCGGATGGACCTGGCGTTGAACAATAGAACCTTTAGGGAACCCCCAACTGCAGGGCTCCCTATACTCTTCCGTTTCCCAGTTTGATCATTGTCTTGGTAGTGCTGGGGATATCCTTCTTCAGGATCTCAGCGAATGTCTTCTCTGGGGTCACTCTAGCATAGCGACGAGGGCTCTCCTCTACGCTCGGTCGAATGCTCCTGAGACATCGTCGGACGGCGTCTTCCTTTAATTTGGAAAGGACTTATTTCTCCTTTGGTGAGAGATGTGTGCCATCCCTCTGGTAGAGGTCGTCTCTACCAAAGCATGAGGTGTAGGGGTCCACAAAGAACACCCCCTCGGCAGTACACAAATCAGCCAGGCGCTGATTTACTGCAATGTTCTTTGACAGAGCAGTCCCTGAAGGGCCTCTCCTTGGGAGCATGCCAACAACTATCCTTCTGCTGTTTTTTAAACCACAGTCGTCTACTGCACCGACCATATCCGACCATATCAGGTAGATGTCATTACCACTCACCATGAGTGCAATGACAGCAGATCTGGACGTTTGGATCCTCTCAGCTTCCTTTCGGAGGTCAGCATTGCCACAACCTGGTAGACAATTCACCTTCACAGAAGTGTAAAGGCGACCTGCCATTAGGAGTTGCAGCCCTCGTGCCTGGGAATCACCTACAATGTGTATATCCACAGGTTTCTCCTTGGTAGGAGCACGAGATGCCTTGTGAGGAACCCGAGAGTGTTTGGAATTCCTGCCGGGCTTGTCACTTCCTCCAGGTTGCTTCTTCTTTGTCTTCTTTTCCTTCTTCACTTTATTTTCCTTCTCTGTTGCCTTGTTTTCAATTTCTTTGTTCTTATTTGATTCCTCACTTTCCTCTAATCCCTCCTCAACTGTCTTCTTTGGTTTTTCTCCCTTCTCTATATTCCCCTCCTCTTCTTTATCACACTTTTCTGCAGTCTCTTTTCCATTTTGCTTTTCTGCAGTCTCTTTTCCCTCTTCATTGTTGTTGTTGTTCTACTTGATCGTCTTCTTCTTCTTCACCGCCGTGGTGGAGCTCTCCGGTGAAGAAGCTCCTTGGACTGCCTCGTCTCTCACGTGGCAGTCACACCTCTGCGACTCCATTCGGAGAACTTTCTCCTTTCGGGAGTTGTTCTCCTTCATGAGCAGTGCGATGTTTTCCATCAACCTCTCCTCGAGTTTGCAAAAGTCGCAGACACTCGAGGGGTCTAGGTCGCTCGCACTCAAATATCCACCGACACTTTCCTTCCATCGTAGTAAATATCTTGGTAATAAAGAAAAACACATGTATGATTTTACAGCACCTCATAACAATAATTGAGAGAGTTAAGTTGACGTAAGGTATTGTATGATTATATTTTGATATGATACTGATTTATTTGCACGATGGAAGGAAGGTGCCAGTGGTTATTTGATTGTGGCTGTACAGTTAACTGACATAGTAGTTAATTAAGCGTTCAGTGTGCCATTTAGGGCTTCACAAAAATTGCTTCAACGTTCACAAGACGAAAAGTATCAATGTCGTTTTATAGTGGAGTAATCTGACATACCAGTGAACCAGTTAAGGACCTCTGTGATCGTGGAGACTTCTTATTCCTCCTGACTATACCTCGAAACAAGCTCCTTCCCTATAGGGGGTGTTTCGTGGCAATATTTGAAGGACTCATTTATCTCCAATTTTCTTACTATAACACAGGGTCCCTTAACAACGATTATCCTGTTTCATGAACTGATTTCATGTGATGGATTTGTTAGTGCCTTAATCCTCACATATATGAATTTAATCACGTATATCAATATAGTTACCTTAATGAATTTTGTAACGTATATGAATACAATTACATAATATATAAATTTAAATACATATATAAATTTGGTCACATATATGAATTTATTTACATATTTCATTAACATATATGAATTTAAACACATATATAAATTTGGTCACATTAATTTAGTTACATTTATGAATACAATTACATATATAAATATTGTCAGATATGTAAATTTAGCTACATATTTGAATTAAACATATGAATTTAAATACATATAAGAATGTACTGACATATATGAATTAATCTCATGTATATACTGGGCTGGAAACCAGACCCCCTTGTAATATACTGAGGAGAATCAGTATATATATACACACACACACACACACACACACACACACACACACACACACACACACACACACACACACACACACACACACACACACACACACACACACACACACACACACACACACACACAAACAAACAAGCAATTATCTGAGGAATCAGATAACTTCAAATTTACTAATGTACAGTTGGACACATGAATGGGTGGTACAGTCCAGGTGCAATATACTTGTCCCATTTGAGTAACCAGAGTCTATTATCAGATACTTGCTATTTATTACCATACTCAATACTAACTTCTGCCCCTGATGTCTCCTATTTGGAACTAAGGAACTTGGTATTGGGTGAAATAGACCATCTTTCACTTAGTCTGTACCTCCCATTTATGTGTTCAACTGTACACAGTGCACTTACTACATGCATTGAACTAGCGTTTCAATCCATTCTATTCCTTCTTTCTTTTCCTTTTATTTTGCATTCCTTAGCACCATTATTTACATCTCTTTCTCCCTCCTTCTCCTCTCTCTCTCTCTCTCTCTCTCTCTCTCTCTCTCTCTCTCTCTCTCTCTCTCTCTCTCTCTCTCTCTCTCTCTCTCTCTCTCTCTCTCTCTCTCTCTCTCTCTCTCTCTCTCTCTCTCTCTCTCTCTCTCTCTCTCCTTTCTAAATTATCTGCCATTCCCTCCCTATATCCTTCTCTTCCTCCTACTTCTCTCCTTCCATAACGTTCTTTTTCTCCTCTTTCTCCTCCTTCCCTTCCTTTCCTTCCCTAAACTCCACTTCCCCTCCCTACCCCAGCCTAAGCCAGGTGACTCGTGCGATTCCCCCGAGAGCGTGGCCATACAGTATGACCAACCAGCCAACCTCTTATTTGACTACACCATCCCGGGTTACGCTTGTACTCAACACTCCTGGGTATTCGAGCAACATTCACAAGGACTCACAAGGACTCACAGGTACTTACGTGTGTGTGTGTGTGTAATTAAAAGTCAAAATAACTCTTTTCCTCTCTCTCTCTCTCTCTCTTCATTTTCCTTTAATCCACTTCATGCATCGTTTGCTTCTTCATCCCTGTTTCATTCTGCCCCTCTATACTCTATTCCAAAGACTGCCACTTCGTTCTAGAATACGAGACTGACTTTAAGGGGGGCTTGAGCTACACCGCGTATGAGCCATATTATAAGTCCTTCAAACACTGCGAGAGATTAAACTGTGCTGGATTGGTCTGCTATAAAGGTGGTTCTGGTGAGTCTTCTTGTGTCTTGTCTCGGTTGTTTAAGGGAAAAGTGCTGGAGGTGTGTGTGTGTGTGTGTGTGTGTGTGTGTGTGTGAAAGATGATGTTAAGGAAATTTAAGTAAATATGTAGAGTGAGAGAGAGAGGAAGAAAAAAAAGATAACTTGTGTGAATGTGGGAAAGAGCAATACACTACCAGAAGGGAGAAAGTGAATCATGGATGGGATAAGGTAGTCAGGAGATAACAAACAAAATACCATTAGTTATAGAGTAGATGAGTAATATGTATGGAAAACAGACGATGTGTGCGTCTGCACAGATGATAATACAAGTTTGTATAGTACAGGTAGTACAACCCCAATCAAATATCCACCAACACTTTACTTCCATCATACTAATTATCTTGGGAATAATGATATTGTATGATTTTGCTGCACCTCATAATAATAATAATTGAAGGGGTTATGTAGACTTAAGGTGTTGCATGATTACATTTTGATATGATACTGATTGATTTGCACAATGGAAGGAAAGTGTCGGTGGGTATTTGATTGTGGCTGTACATAATATTTTCCAAACAATATTCTTTGCAATTATAATACAGACGTGGTATCATTGTTGGTCTAGGGGGGATAATGTTGATGGACGTTTTTTTTGTTTGTTTGTTTAATTCCACATTCATTCAAGTCTTAACGTTGAATGAATTACCCGCACTATGTGTCGTATAAGGTAAGGCCAGATAAGGAAGGATAGAAGGAGGCAATTCTTGATTAGGATTCCCTTTCACAACAACTTCTGCATGTCAACAGGAACTATGTGACTGAATATTTGTCAACATTAAGGTCCCTCTCAGGCACAGCAGAGACAGGGCCACTTTTCGTACATATTAAAGCAATGTCAGGACATAGTTTGTAGAGGCAAGTACAGCCACAATCAAATAACCACGAACACTTTCCTTCCATCGTGCATATAAATCAGTATCATATCAATATAAAATCCTACAACACCTTACGTCAACTCAAGCCCATCAACTATTATTATGAGGTGCTGCAAAACAATACACGTGTTGTTATTTATTACTAAGATATTTACTATGAAGGAAGGAAAGTGTCGTTGGTTATTTGATTGTGGCTGTACAGTCGCCGGCATAAGTCCTGTCGTCTTATCTGCTTCACTGAGACAAAAAGTGTTCATGGACACGAGAAATACGCACGATTTCTACATCTAATAATTTCGAGTCTATGAACATCGTGTGCCTCGGTGAAGCAAGTGACGCGACAGGACTTTTTCCGCCGACTGTACATGCTTCCTTATGCTCTATGAGGGGCTGCGTTTCAGGTGTGTCTGTTACATGTATCCACCACTGTGGAGTTCATTCATTCTTTCCCGATCCGAGACACAATATGAATCTCTATCAACTGAAATTATTCCCAAGGAGTGGGAGCCTGAGATGTTGGTAGATATTTATATTGTGTCTGGGATCAGGGCCAGTATTCCAAACATATCTTTCAGAGTTTAGATTTTTTCTTATGTTTGCAATACTCACCTCACCATAATGTTTCAGGCTCAATTCGAAGCAGTGAATGGTTTTGTTATTATGTTAGTATGAATTTGTATTATGGTTTCGAAGCAGTGCCGGCTCCTTGCCATAAAAATACGCTTATGAACAAAATTTTACCTAAGATGAAACATTACTTATGTGAATACTGGCCCAAATGACCCCAAATCTACAGTCACGAGCACTTATAAGTATACAGCTTTAGTTGAAGCATTGAACAGTTCAATTCATCAACGAAATAATTCCAATGTAAATCTTATTGTGCATTTATTAACTGTAACTAGATGTTCGAAGCACACCTGAGTACTTATTAGTGTTCGTGACTACATAATTCACATGTAAATCTTATCTGGGCATGAGTGTTGTTTCAGATGGAATGCCTTTCAGGTGTTGGATCAAGCTTGACACCCATCTCACCCAGAACAAAACTAAGAGGTCACAAGACAGTCGTTGTCTTTTCTGGTACGCCAGCTGCAAGTCTCCTTAGTTCCCTCATATAGAGGCACTATCTCACTATGTGGATAACTTTACCTATTTTTTTTTATTGCGCCGTAGAGTCATTCAACAGGCAGACAACCATACATACAGGTAGGCAGAACTCATGGTACTCAAATTACTTCAACAGTCTCGCCCTAACCTTCCTGGAGTGAAGACGTGTTATTGGCGTTCTCTCTGTGTTGTTGTTTGTATTTTTGTTTGTGTTGTTTCTGTATTCTTGTTTGTGTGTTGTTGTTTCTGTTGTGTTCTAGGTGTTGTTGGTCGATTCTATATCGTCTTTTTTGTAGTTTTACTGTTTGTGATATTGTTGTTTGTGGTTTGTTTGTTTTGTTGTGGTTCTGTGTGTGTATGTTCGTGTGTGTGTTTGTGTGTGTTTAATTGTTCGCTTCCCATCTTGACCTCCTGCCTGGAGGCTGACTTGGCCATGTCGGAAAAAGATGAGTCTATCATCGAGGATCACTGGCCTGAGCTGCCTTCTCGCAACCCTCCCCCCCTCTCCTCGGTAACTCCGCAGCTCAGGTTGCAGCCTTCCACCTCCTCAACCTCTACTAAGCGACCTGTTGATAGCTCGTCCGACTCCGATGGTGTGGATTGTCTGTCTCCGGCTGCCAAGACTGTAAAGGGTGCTTCAACTGTGCATGACGTACCTTCTCTGCCTCAACCTGATGCTTCATCTTTGTATATCAACTCCTTGCCCTCGTCCAACCTTCCTGATTTTGCCCCAAGAAATGCCTATGTTAACCTATCCTTCCCTGGGAATCCATCTACAGACACAAAGCTGCATTGGTTGTCTGATGTCAACAGGGCCTTCCAGCTGCAGTGTGAACTGGCTGAAGTCAAAATGGCTGATGTCACCTCCCGGTTTGTCTACATCTCTAGGAAGCGTCAGGACATTTTTGATAGAGTCAAGACTGGTGATTTTTTGTCTCTGGCTCTCATTCTTGAAGACTCACCCGAGAGGCTTCGTGAGTTCCCCACCCGTTATCCTATTGATGTTGACCCAAAACTTGCCAAGGAATACCTTGGTGTGTACTCTTCCCGTCAGTTTTTACAAGATGGTTCCCCCATTGGCCGTATTGTTGTCTGGGGTCAACGTGATCCACCTCCAAACGAGATTTCCTTTGATTTCCTCCCATATCTTCCACCGTGTGAGGTGAAGAAACTTCATAATGACTAGCCTAGGTGCTACA
This sequence comes from Petrolisthes manimaculis, assembly GCA_034508575.1. Lineage (NCBI taxonomy): Eukaryota > Metazoa > Arthropoda > Malacostraca > Decapoda > Porcellanidae > Petrolisthes > Petrolisthes manimaculis. Next base: position 61,669 of record JAWZYT010000393.1, on the reverse strand, counting down.
GGTGCTGGGGAGTTTGGCAAATCTCCCGGTACTGTTCTGCCAGGCCAAAGTGTGCATGGTGTGCCAAGGAACATGATTCCAAGACATGTCCTGGACGGCCACGTGCTGCTGGGAAAGCTCTTCCCCTCTCAGGTTATGTGCCATATGTTCATCTGGTAAGGAATGGTCTCCTGACTTACATACATAGATTCTTGCCACATCGCCTTCTCCGTACCTCCACTGATCCTGACATGACCTTTCAGCTATTTGAGGTTTTACCTGGGAATGGAGTTCTCCAATTATGTAATATCTATTCTGCCCCAGCTAGACTCACTCTTGAGGCTCTTCCTTCTCCAACAGTGCGTGGTATGGTGTATATGGGATATTTTAATGCTCGGCATTTTGATTTGGGTGATGGTTCTGGCTCTATTAATTGCAATGATGTTCGTCTCCATTCATATATCCGCAAGCATCATCTGACACGCTGGGACATTGGTGGTGCCACTCATTGCCGGGGAGGTACTCTGTATTACATCCTCTCGTCTGGCCTGATTGCATCTCGGGTCCAGTGCTCCTCCAAGCCAGACTTATTCTCTAGTCATATTGCTCTTCAGTTTCATTATTCTCTCCCTGCTGGATCAAGTGCTTCAGCTACTCGTTTGCGTATTGCTGTGCCTCCTAAATATTGCCCGACTTGCATCATATTTATGGTCCATGTATTACCTACATTAGATATATCATCAGCTGAACAGTTATACTCTGATCTTGTATCTGCTACTCATGACTTTTATAGACTATATGTCTCCAACAACACTTCCAGCATCGCCATACTGCCCACTCCTGAAAGCTGGATGCACATATACAGGAGGCAAAGGAGGAGGCTGAACGTGATGGCCTATTATTTCAAGCCAACCCAACCCCTGACCTGCTCCATCGTTACCAGATGTCTAGGGATGCTTTAGTTGCCCTGCAAGAGTGTGCTCACACTGAATCTTGGCAGCGGTTCATGGACAGTATTAACCAGCATACAAGTGTGGTTTCTATGTGGCACTTAATTCGCCGGGTTGTTAAAAAGACGCCGGCCACTGCTCGTCATCACACTCCCGCCGACTATGCCAAACAACTTGTCAATGTCTGGTCATAACAATCTACCCCAGCCAGTCTACCCATCCACATACAAGATGTACTCGCTTCCCGTGCTGCTATCCATCGTATACGTCTAATGTCTGCTCTGTTGTAAGATGATGACAATGATGCAGAGCTGATAACAGAGGAGGAGTTGCGCCGTGCTCTCTCCCGGGGTAAAGCTTCTTTCCCTGGTGATGATGGTATTACTTATGCTATGTTGGCACCTACTTCAACAAGTTCCTGGGAACCCCCTACTTCAAGTGTACAATCTTTGTGTTTGTGACGGTTGTGTACCACAAGCCTGAACCTGCAGCACAATAATACCCATCCCTAAGTCCGGCACTGTGAAGTTCAGGCCAATTTCCCTTACTTTCTGTTTTTGTAAGGTTATGGAGAGAATCTTACTTAATTAATTGTCTCATGTACAGACTGCAGGATCGCCTTTCTCCATGGCTATTTGTTTTTTTCTCTAGCAGAGCTCACACCACTGCCTAATCGAAGTGCCTTCGATGTTGCTAATAGAGACATCATTTTGAATCAACTGGTTGATTTTGGTATAAAGGGTAATCTACTACAGTGAATTCGGGGCTACCTCAGTAACAGGACCTCCCGTGTGTTTTTCATTGGTGCGCTCAGTCCTTTGCGCAGTTCTTAGCCCATTGTTATTTAATATTTTGATGTATCGGCTGCTCACTTCTCTTCCTGACATCCCTGGTACTACAATTACGTGCTATGCTGATCATAGCTGTGTTCATTCTACCTCACCAAGGGATCTCCAGCGGTTTCTTGACTCCTTCTCTGTGGCCTCCTCTCACTGTGGTATTATTGTCTCACCAGATAAGAACAGAATATTCTCCTGCCGCCTTCCTTAAGTGTTCACCATCGGCTGGACTATCATTCCCATGTGTTTCTAGTACTGTTATCTAGGCGCGCCAGTCAATATTTGGCCGATTGTAGTGTTGGACGTCCTCTCTCCCTGACATGTTACCTTTCTAGAGTCCACTCCATTGCTCTCCTGCCTATACGGCGACGCAGGGGAGCATCATCAATTACGAGTCTGTCTGCAGTCACAAATATTCCTACCGTCGTCGAGGCCTCATGGTTCGGAGGCACTATTTAGTCTCTGCTCATTTGAGGCTTGGCTACTGGCCACCATGGTAGGTTGCTGGGAGGCAGGGTGAGCCTCCTTTCACTGAGTGTCACTTGTGTCGAGCACCTCGTGCTAACACTATAGAGCACTATTGCCTGGCCTGCCCCACTGTCCTACTGTTGCTGCCCCGAGGCCTGCCACTTGATGTGATTTGTTGACACCTGCTGAACCATCAGGTTTTGGAGGATTTAAGTAGGTCATAATGTAGATACTTGTCTGTATGCTTGTGCTTCATTCTGTTATGTTTTCATGATGTGTGTGTATGTGTGGTTGTAGTAATTTGATTATCATGGGTTCTGCCTACCTCTATGTATGGTTGCTGACTGACGCTACAGCGCAATAAAAAAAAAAAAAAAAAAAAAAAAAAAACATGCTTTAATTAAATACTAGCCACAAACACATACACTCACACTTTACTACTAACCAACCACTCACTTGTCCATATTATCCCTTAATAACACCTTTACTACCTTCATCTCTGGTACTCTTGCGTTTCTCACCTCACATTGCCAATGTCAGAAATTCGAATTCCGATCCACAAGTTAAAACATTCGAAACATTCATATCCTTAGAGTGAAATATATGAATTTTCGAATATTTTAACTTGTGAATCAGGATTTGAATTTCTGACTAGCCCAACATTGGCAACGACAGGGGAGAAACGCGGGAGTGGAGCCAACAGTACCATTTCCTTCCATCTCTTGGAATTCTCCTTAATATTCTTTTCCATTTGTGTAACCCTTTTAATTTGAAATTCATAATCTCTTACTTTCCCTACACTAACTTTCCTTCCTTCACCTTTCTCTGTTTTATCATCTGATGTTTTTCTCTGCCTTGTATTTTTCCCAGCAATGTCTAAATTCACTTTCGTCACCTACACATTCATTACTTTTTATTTCTTACTTTAAGGATATCTGTGTTGTAGTCAGAAAATTGGAGGTTAGTGAGTCCTTCAAACATTGCTATGAAACACACACACACCTATATAGAAGGAGCTTGTTTCGTGGTATGGTCAGGAGGGATCAGAAGCCACCAAGTCTTATACACAATCACAGGGTCCTTAACTATCGCCTTTCCTTTTAGCTATTGTCATGCCCCTTGACAGTGTATATTGTATGGTATGTATTTCTGTGTATTGTATATTATGTATTTCTGTGTATTGTATATTATGTATTTCTGTTATTATGTATGACTGTATAGACCCCAGCCACTTACGACCGTCCCCGCACCACTTCCTTCCCCTTTAACTATCAACGAGGCAGTCTCTCGTTCGCCTCACAAGAGAGTCGAGTGACTTCACTCCCTTCATGAGGTTCGAAGGTACTACTTCGATCAAGCCTTCGAAGCAGGCCGGGCTTCACCCGCCTGTATAAAAGGCGCCCAACTTGCCCCAAAAAGGGGGGTGCTGATGGTGTAATGGTTAGCACACTCGCCTGGCACGCGAGAGATCCCGGGTTCGATTCCCGGGTCAGTGGAATTGTAGGACAATTTTCTCAAGCCCCTATGTCCCTGTTCACCTAGCAGTAAGTAGGTACCTGGCTGTAAAAGGCTGGGGGAAGATATGTTGATGTAATAAGACTGACTGCCTTAATGACCATTACGAGTCGATAGGCATAAAGCCCTAAAATCCTTCTTCTTCCCAAAAAGGCAGTCTCATCAGCAGCTTGGCTGCATCTTGACATCAGGGCCTTTTCTCTCTCCCAAAGGTAAGGTGGTGGTCCGGGAACGTGACAAAGTGTATTATAAGTGAGCTGCCTCCACTTCACCCAGATAAGTTTTATATTGTATTGGGTACTATTTGTAAGGTATGTCCCTGTCCTCATTTGTGTTGTGTCTCTGTTCATTGTCCTGTTTCAACTCGGGGGTGTTTATATTTATATGTTATGTACTGGAGTTGGTGAAATTTACTCAGGGGTTATACCTTATGTTCTGGAGTTGGTGAATAATTATTTTAACTTAAACTAAACCTGGTTGTTTCCGGATTACCTTAACCAACTACTGTGACGAGTGGCTTATCACAGTGATACTGAGCCCCTAGACGGGCACTTATTGCTCACTGTCCATTACTGTGTTAGGCTAGAACGTTACACTATAAACTTTTGGAAACAGGATTTCCTCGCCCACTCACCCTTATAATAAACTTTACCAGGTGAGCAAAGTTGAGAATGTAGCCGGGCTCCACTGATTGTCTTCAATATATCCCGAAGCTCAGAGACGCCTACACAAACACGTCCGTTCACTACCACTGTAAGTAAGTAAGTAAGTAAGTAAAGGTTTATTGCCCTTAAATTTATAATACATTAAGGAGCAGGAAACATAATTATAAGCAATGGCATAGCCTGTCAAGCCGAAGCTTCCCGACAGACTTGATTACAATTTATAACATTTGAATGTTCACACTGCAACACACAGCTAGAGCATAATATGAATAATAATGAGCAATGCAATATTTGTAGTGATATTTACAAATCATAAGACAATAGTTATAGTTACATTTACAAATCACAAAATAACAATGAAAACCATCAACAATACCATCATCCATACCACATACCACACCATACTATACACTATAGTAACACACCAAATATATAATATATACAGACTTACACACTGTGTGTGTGTGTGTGTGTGTGTGTTTAAGAGTGAGAGAACATGTGTGTATGTGTGTGTGTGTGTGTGTGTGTATGTATGAGAGAGAGAACGTGTGTGTGTGTGTCCTTCATCATCTTGGTCAATACCCATGTTTCATAATCATAACCATAATAATACCAACGTTTATATTTTATTGTATTTTTTATAGAGTAATGTTATTTATCATCAGTTCTTTATTACTTCTATGTATATATGTATGTATAATTTCACCCTTATTGTCCATCACAGATAAACATACTTTAAGGGACAGTGTAATATAGTAAGCAATTTGGAGATAAATAAGTCCTCCAAATATTGCTATGAAACACACACACCTATATGAATGGAGCTTATATGTTTCGTAACATAGACAGGAAGAATCAGAAGCCTCCAATTTTCATACACGATCACAGAGTTCTAAATAAACAAAGGATATAATAATAAAACATTGATTTGCAACAAATGCAAACTTTTTGTTTTTATTAAATCACAGGTTACAGTCAAAGCAAATAATTCCAACAAACTATTCCCAGAAATATCAGGTACAATTATTTTTACTCATCTGGAATTATTTCCTGACATACTTTGGGTGAATCAAGGCATTTCAATGTACACTCGAGCTCCTAAATTCGCGACCACATCCTCAAAATGTTTATGTCATCTGAAGTGGTAACACTGTGTGGGGAAGGTGTCGTTGTAAGTGAAAGATTGTATCATGTCCCTCTACTCTGATTCCTCCCTAAATAAATGTTACCAGCTCAAATGACATAAACATCTAAGTACGTGGTCACGAATTTGCGAACTTGGGTGTACAGCCACAATTAAATATCCACCGACACTTTCCTTCCAACGTGGTAAATATCTTGGTAATAAAGAACAACACCTGTATGATTTTGCAGCACCTCATAATAATAATAGAGGGAGTTGAGTTGACATAAGATATTGTTGTATGATTATATTTTGATATGATACTGATTTATTTGCATGTTGGAAGGAAAGTGTCGTTGGTTATTTCATTGTGGCTGTACCAAAAGTATAGGCTACTATATAATTAAAATGCAGGTTATATTCAAAGTAAATTCCAGTACAAAAAACAGTAAAGGTCTGTGTGTGTGTCAGTCCAACCACAGAGTGTCAGAATCACTCATTCATTTTATTATAGATATTATAGAACACACACACACTTTCTCTTTCCCCCTCTCTCTCATACACAAGAAACAAAAACACACCAACTCTCTCTTTCTCTCTCTGTATCCAACTCACACACACACACACACAAAAAAAAAAAAAAAAAAAAACAGAATAAAAACACCAGCATATATAACATCAGTAAGCATCAGATATAAACAATGAATGATACATATTCGGTTACATTGTAACCTACAGTTGTGGTCAATAAATCATCCATATAAGAGTAACTCACGTCAGATTTTAACAGCTTCTCTCTGTTCTTTAGCTTATAAACTTTCCAATAAATAGGTTGTTAAGTACCATCGTTTAATTTATTACAAGCAGCTACACGCTACTTAAAACAATTATTACACACACACACTCACTTTAAGTACCATCGTTTAATTTAATACAAGTAGCTACACGCTACTTAAAACAATAACATTACATGTGAACATGAAAACATTAAACAGCAAATTGTTATAAAGTTACGTATAAGAGGATGATTATTATTGACCACGACTGTACATAGGGTCGATTCCACAGTGGTTCATAATGGTTTGTTAGCATGCAAACGAAAGAATCTTAGCCGTGTAGATGACTTTTTGCAACACAACATTTATAGGACAACTAAGTGTGACTTTTTAATCACTACTAGTATTATGGTCAAAGAGACAAAGTATGATTATTGTTTACTGTGAATTGATTAATTACTTGAAGGCAAAACAAGAACATTCTGAAATTGTATACCTCTGTTAATTAAGGACCCTGTAATCGTATAAAATTGGAGACTTCTGATTCCTCCTGAGCATGCCACGAAACAAACTCTTTCCATATAAGTGGTGTTTCGTGGCAATATTTGAGGGACTCATTTTTCTCCAACTTTTAAACTACATCACACAGGATCCCTTAAAGGTGAACATTGAATCAATCTCCCAATATGTTGTGACAGACTATGTGGAAAATATACACCATTATTATCATCCTTATTCTTAACACTGTATAATTATATTATATAGGTGTTGTGTTAACATACCTTTAAACAAACTCAAACAAGTAAAACAAATGGAACCAATCCTAATATAACCTTCCTGGAGGTGGTAATTAATAAAAAAGAAATATCTTAAGGACCCTGTACTCGTGTATGAAAATTGGAGGCTTCTGATTCCTCTAGAATCTAGATCATGCCACGAAACAAGCTCCTTCCCTATAGGTGGTGTTTCGTGGCAATATACGAAGGACTCATTGACCTCCAATTTTCTGACTACATCACAGGGTCCCTTAATGATTAGTATTGTATTGTTCCATTGTTATAAGTAAATATGGAAACTGGTGGTAATTCTTTTATTCATTAAGAGAATTAATTAAATGTTTGATTTTCTTGTTGGTGAAGGACTCTAGAGATTCTTGTAAACTATGTCATCAAACAACTGATACTTTATTGGTACCATTGAGGGAATCACTACCACTACTATCACTACTACTACCCACACTACCACCACCACCACTACTGCCACCACCACCACTACTACCATCACCACCACCACTACTACCATCACTACTACCACCACCACTACTACTATGACCATTACCACCACTTCCACTACTACTACTACCACCAACACTACCACCACCTACACTACTACCACCACCACTACTACTACTACTACTACCACCATCATATCCACTACTACCACCATATCCACTACCACCACTACTACCACCACCACTACTACCACTACCATCACTATCTGGTACTGGTGCTCGTCTAAAAATGAGAGCCAGCCTACGACACATTGGGGCAAGGTACAGCATAATGTTAATGTCCACAAACCTAATCCAAGAGAAGTATATAAATGCAGCTATTATTGTGGCAAAGACCAAGGTCATTATTTCCAGCCTCGGCAAATACAAGGTCACACTCCGGATTTCTGCCTTCCACACCTGGTCACACAACGTCATGTTCTGTGTTGAGTTTGTATCTTGTTCAGAGTCAGTAGTGTTGGGTTCAAGGTCAGAAATTTCTTTTTTAATTTCCGTGATATCTTTTTCGATGTCCGTAACATCTTGCATAATGTCTGAAATATTAACACACACGTTGAGTATAAGAGAAAAAGAGATAGAGAGAGTGAGAAAAATATTAACACTAATGTTGAGAGAGAGAGAGAGAGAGAGAGAGAGAGAGAGAGAGAGAGAGAGAGAGAGAGAGAGAGAGAGAGACATAATAACGATATAATTTTCTTATCATTAAATTGATATTTACTTATACTGTGAACAAGGGATTATTTCTTAACACTATAGATACTCTTTATGTGTGTGTGTGTGTGTGTGTGAAATTCAATGAGTTGTCTGTTGGTTGATGTGTGTGTGTGTGAGTTTGTGTGTAAACTAATGAAGTGTGTGTATAAATCAATTATTCGTCTGTTAGTTGATGATTGTGTGTGTGTGTGTGTGTGTGTGTGTGTGTGTAAACCACTGAATTACTTTGTTGGTTGGTGATTCCTCTTGTGTGTATGTGTTTCTGTGTGTGTGTGTGTGTAAACCATTGAGTTTCCTCTCTCTATCTGTGTGTGTGTGTTGATAGGTCAGATTGTATGTTATATTGTGTTAGGATAACTTTGGTTACACTCACCAGTGGGACAGGGTTGATTCACTGTACCACACTCCTTCATAAAAACACAATTTAGAGTAATTGTGAGGTTGGGAAAACGAGGAAGTGGTCGGGTACAGTTGTGTTGTTGTATAGTCTGGTTGTGTCCTGGTGTGGTCTCAGTCACCCTCATCCAGTCTATTCCCACCTGTAAGATTAAATTATGATTATTACACATTCATAAACACACCTAGTATAATGTACAGTACAGTTGTGGCATATAGTCCTTGACCAGGGTGTGAAGGGAAGTCTGTTCAAGGACTATGTGCTGCGACTGTACATAATGTGTATATGTGTACAGGCCTAATGTACAGTTCCGGACTCATGAAACAGAGACACCCCATTCTGTGAGCGAGGTTGTGTGGGGCTCTGCACATCTGGTAATACTGGCAGGAGGAGGGAGGGACATAGGAGGGTGAGATGGGTTACCCACCCTCACCTCACCCTCCCATGTCCCTCCCTCCTCCTGCCAGTATTACCAGATGCGCAGAGCCCCACACAACCTCGCTCACGGACGGGGTGTCTCCGTTTCATGAGTCCGGAACTGTACATATAATGTGAACACTTGTATTGATATAACTGTATTCAGTGAAATACAATACACACACACACACGTGGAAATATTACCCAAGAAAAAACTCAGAGAGGTGCACACACACATAAATACATACATGGAAACATCATCCAACATAGAACACACACACACACACATTTCCTGTTGGGTTCACAATATTATAATTTTAATTTGTCTGTGTGTATGTAATGAGTGGGTTGATTCGAAGGTTACTGATTCTTACACACACATACACACACACACACACACACACATTGTTATTGTTATGTGTTCCTGAATTATTATTAATATGTATGTATTGTTGTGCTATTGATTTGACTGTAAGCTGTGAGTTGTGGTAGTGAGGGCCTACTTCTGACAGTGCTGTGTCCGAAGACAGCTTACCTATTTCACTCCATTTTCTTTGTGTACTTATGTTATAAGGCCGAGAGTGTCGTGGCCTGTTATGTTTTCCAGATTCGTACACATCCCTTCCCCCTCTTCTGGGTTGGTGGGAAAATTGTCCGTTTCCGTTTCTACTGACCACCAATAGTAGTTAATTAATGAGAGCATGTGTGATGGGTGTTTAAGTCTATGTTAACGGAACAGTTCGGAGACGTTCCTATGACTCTGTTGTAACATGTTCACTCTCTTTGTCTAGCCAACTGTATATAAGCAGGGGAGTTGAGCCTGTGGGTTTAGATACTGGGTTTAGATAGACTTGGGACGACAAACAGTGTGGGTTTTGTAAGTGAATGAGTGTGGTAAGATTCGGGACGAGACACGCAGACCTATCGGATAAGTATAATTGTATTTACTTCTACATTTTTCTCACAATGAAATAGGGTCACACTCTCTTATATATTGGGGTAACTATTACTATTATTATTATATATATTTGTGATTGTTATTATTATATTATTACTTGTATGTTGTGATGCATTAACCCCTAAAGGACCGGGCCCGGCATATGACGGGTTGCCGCTAAAGGACCGGGCCCGGCATATGCCGGATTGCTAAAATTTCCCAAGGTTAAGGAATTTTCCCCAATTTTTTTTACTCCAGACGTTGGCTACACTGGTTTATAGTAGGATGGGATGCTCAGACTGAGTACACACTGCCTTTTCTAGGGTAAAATTGAGGAATTATTGATCTTGTTATGTCCGAGTGTGCTGGTGAACGGCTTATACTAGGGTCACACATACCCAAACTCGAGTCCGAATGCATCCCGTAGTGTGTTCGGTTTGTATTCGGGATGCATTCGGGCAATGATTCGGAGTGTTCGGGAATAGTTCGGGAAGAGTTCGGGAATGGTTCGGGGCCATTTGCAAAAGTTCGGGATTGAATCGGAAAGCTTCCCGAATGTTTGGTGTTGCATGAAACATTCGGAACCAATTCGGAATGGGCAAAAATTCGGGGAGAGATCGGGATATATTCGTAAACAATTCGGGAATACTTCGGAACATTCGGTATCTGTTTGCATTCGGTTTGTATTCGGTTTGAATTTTGGCCGTTGGAGAGAGGGGGAGTAGCATCATACACACACATATACACATACATATACATACATACATACATACATACATACATACATACATACATACATACATACACACAGACACACACACACATACACACACACACACACACACACACACACACACACAGAATACATACATACATACATACACACACACACATAATAATACATACTTACACACACAGAGAGAATAATACATACATACACACACACACACAGAGAATAATACATACTTACACACACAGAGAGAATAATACATACATACACACACACAGAGAATAATACATACATACACACACACAGATAATTATACATACATACACACACACACACAGAGAATAATACATACATACACACACACACACACAGAATTATACATACATACACACACAGAGAGAGAATTATACATACATACACAGAGAGAGAGAGAGAATAATACATACATACACACACACAGAGAATAATACATACATACACACACACACACAGAATAGTACATACACACACACACAGAGAATAATACATAGATACACACACACACACAGAATAATACATACATACACACACACACAGAATAATACATACATACACACAGAGAGAGAGAGAATAATACATACATACACACACACACAGAGAATAATACATTCATACACACACACAGAATAAATAAATAAATAGAGTGATAGAGAGAGAGAGAGAGAGTAATATAATATAATATAATATAATATAATAGTAACAATATAGTGTACACCAACTATATATACAATCTGTCAGACTTCGGTTGGCAATCGGGTGGGGTTCGGTTTGCATTCGGTATGGCATCTGTTTGCATTCGGTTTGTATTCGGTTTGATTTCGGAACGAAAACAACACATTATATTTTGAATTTCAAACTTCGGTTTCGATTCGGAATGACTTCGGTATGACTTCGGTATGTATTTGGTATGCATTCGAAAGTGCGTTTCGAATGCATACCGAATACATACCGATGAAAACTTGACTTTGAAAAAGTTCTCTGAACATGCCCGAATTCGGGATGCATTCGGACTCCAGTTCGGGAATGTGTGACCTAGGCTTTAGCCGACGAGCGCCTACCCCCATTTTCCACTACCTCGCCACAGTCAGCGCACCAACCCAAACACTAGCGCTCAACGTACGGCGACAGTACCTCTTTCAACTCATCATAATTCTGTAACCATTAATCCTACAGACTTCCCATTGGTACCAATCGAAAGAGGAAGAGTTGCTCGTTCTCATGGCACTAAAATAATTCACTCGTTCGTTGTAGGTTAAGAGTACAGAGCATGCCAAAACAGGCTATTTTACGTGTTTTTCGCTCAACCCCCGGTCCTGGGAGGCACAGTATTTTCACTACCCCCGGTCCTTTAGGGGTTAATGTTCCATTATTATATATGCCAGTGTTGTGCTAACTTCCCATTATTATTGATTGATTAATTCTGTGCTTAAGTGTATTGCGTTATTGATGTGTGGTTATTGAAGTGATGACACAGTGGTAGTGATTTATTGTGTGATTATTGCAAGTGCATTATTTAATCTGGGAATTCTGTCTCATATTCAGCCATAGTTGGGAATCCTGATTTCATTTATTAATTATTTTAATGTTAATTGTTTGTCTTTGTGTTTGTTCATATTATTAATATATTATAGAAAGTCAGAGTAGTTTCTCTATCATATTTATTCATTATACCTAAACCTGGGTATATGTTTGGACGGTCTCTTAGGGTTGTGCTATCATTCCTTCATATAGGCTGGGTTTGTACTTTTACTTACAATTCATAACTCTGATAGTCAGATAACTGCCACCCAGTGCTACTTTATTCTGTTGATAGCTAACGTCGGGGCAAGAATAGCCTAGTGACTAGTATAGTACCGTATCTCTACCCTCCGTCCGTAACAATATGTATATATATATATATTATTGTAAATATGATTTTTATAATTATAATTTTTATAATTATAATTATTATAATTATTATAATAATTATTATTATCATTATTATTATTATAATCATAATTATTATCATTATCGTTATAATTATTATTATTATAATTATTATCATTATTATTATTATAATAATTATAATTATAATTATTATCATTATTATTATAATAATTATTATCATTATAGTTTTTATCATTATCATTATAATTATCATTAATATTATCATTATCATTACCGGTAATATTATTATTATCATTATTATTATTATTATCATTATCATTGTCATTGTTATTATTATTGTTGTTATTATTGTTATTATTGTTGTTATTATTACTATTATTATCATCATTATCATTATTATAATCATGATCTTTATTATTATTAATATAATTATTATTATTATTACTATTATTATTATTAATAATATCTGTAGGCCCTACTATTACTATTACTATTACTATTACTATTATTAGTATTAGTATTAGTATTAGTATTAGTATTATTAGTATTAGTATTATTAGTATTATTATTATTATTATTATTATTATTATTATTATTATTATTATTATTATTATTATTATTACTATTACTATTACTATTATTATTACTATTACTATTACTATTAGTAGTAGTAGTAGTATTAGTATTATTAGTATTATTAGTATTAGTATTAGTATTAGTATTAGTATTAGTATTTTATTTTTATTTTTATTTTTTTTATTATCATTATTATTAACATTACTTTCATTATAATTATTATTATTATATAATAATAATAAAAAAATATTTGTATTACTATCATTAATATTTTTATGACCATCATCATTGATATTGATAATATTGTTATTATTAATATTATTACTATCATTACTATCATTACCATAAATAATAATCAATAATAATAATAATTAACAAAAAACAACAACAGCAACACCAAGAGTAACAAGAACAACAACATCAAAAGCAGCAGCACAACAACAACAACAGCAGCACAAAAACAACAACAATAACTACAATAACAGCACAACAACAACAATAACAACAGCAACAACAACAGTGACAACAACAACAGCAGCAGCAAGAAGAAGATATTAATAATGATAATATAAATAATAATGAGAGTGTTAATAATAATAATAATAATAATAATAATGAGAGGGATAGTTAATAAGTATACTAATGAGAGAGAGAGAGAAAGAGAGAGAGAGAGACATGTCCTCTTAATGAAGTAAACTGAACACAACTAACCTGAACCAAGTAGTATCGTGGAGGTGATGTGGTTGAAGGTGTGTCATTGTACACCTTAACACGGGTGTAGTCAAGAAAGTAGATACCACACCTCACCTCCAGCCACACGTGTTGACTCAAGGTGTTGTTTGGAGTGTGATACATTAATATATAGGCACCAGTAACATCATTCTCAACATCATCACTAGAGTACGACAATCCAATACTCCAGTGTTCGTTTGGTAGGCCTTTGAAGGTAAGTCTGGTCTCCTGTTTCTTCCCTTCCATCACATCTATTATCATCATAGGTGATGATGACTTTAGTTTGGTGTACTCTGTAGGTGAGACAATGAAATGATAGTGTTGTGTTCACCTTCATAACCTCCTTCTCTACCCTTCCTTATCAATGCAGTTGAGTCTCTCTCAAGAGAGAGAGAGAGAGAGAGAGAGAGAGAGAGAGAGAGAGAGAGAGAGAGAGGCCTTGTAGGATTTAGTCAATAACGAAAGAGAGAACAAAGGAAATATAATGAAAGGAGGGACTGGTAGCAATTACAATAAATAAAATAATAGTTAGTGCTTAATTCGTTTTCTCTGGTGACTTTGTTATAGAAAACGATTAACAAGCACAGTTTTATATGGGTAAGTTTGATAAAATAATTATTTTTAAATTACACCTACTTTAGTCATTTCTCTTCTTGTAACCCCTCTCTCTCTCTCTCTCTCTCTCTCTCTCTCTCTCTCTCTCTCTCTCTCTCTCTCTCTCTCTCTCTCTCTCTCTTTGTGTGTGTGTGTGTGTGTAAAAAGATGGATATAAAAATATATTATAATATTATACTGATAGAAGAATATTGGTGTTACTGACCTGTTATGGAGGGAGGTGATAACACACAAACACAGGGATCATCTCTCTCTCCCTGTGTGTCTGTGTGTCTGTATGTGTATGTGTGTAAAGAGATAGATGTATGAATAGATATATGGTACTAATAGAAGTGTATTGGTGTTACTGACCTGTTATGATGGGAGGTGATAACACACAAACACAGGGATCATCTCTCTCTCCCTGTGTGTCTGTGTGTGTATGTGTGTAAAGAGATAGATGTATGAATAGATATATTGTATTAATAGAAGTATATTGGTGTTACTGACCTGTTATGGTGGGAGGTGATAACACTTGACCACAGTAATCACCGTCAATACACAACACACTCAGCTTCTTGTAAGGGAAGCCAAACACACCTCGGGGACACTGTTGGTCACCTACAAGACTTTGTTGATTCCCTTTTACTTCATAATATGCTCTTATCCACCATTTTGTAATCTGTAACATCATTAACACTATTAGTTTCACACACACACACAAACACTATTAGTTTCACACACACACACACACACCATTTCTAATCAGTAACACCATCAACACCATAGGTTTCACGCACACACACACACACACACAAACACACACGCACACACACACGAACACAGATACATTATACCTACATTCACTAATTTGTCATACACAAACACCTTATACCTTCATCAACCAAATGGTCACACACACTCACACACACAGACACACACGAACACAGATACATTATACCTTCATCCACTAATTTGACATACACAAACACACACACACACACACAAAGATATATTATTCCTTCATCCCCCAATTTGTTACACACATCACTTTGTAATCTGTAGCACCATCAACACCATAGATTTCACACACACACACACACACACACGCACACACACTATCTTTCTATTCCCGCACCCCCCAAACACCCCGCAAGCCTGTACCCTACTCCCACACCCACCTAGACCCCCCCAAGCCTGTCCCCTACTCCCGCACCCCCTTAAACTTACATAACCAACATAACATAATTATCCCCTTACGAAGAAAGAGAGAAAGAGAGAGGGGGGAGAATATAAAATAAAGAGAGATAATAAAATAAATAAAGAGAGAGAGAGAGAGAGAGAGAGAGAGAGAGAGAGAGAGAGAGAGAGAGAGAGAGAGAGAGGTTTACCTTGAGTATGATACTGATGGTGTTGTGTGCTGGTGTGATATTCCAGGGAGTCACCACACGACCAACATAATCCTGGAGACAATAGAACACCAGATACTCATTACCCTCAGATGGAAAGCGTTGGAAATCTATCCGTCCCACAGGGGTATTATGACTATCTGGAGCACTAATCTCCAGAATTACACCGATGTCATCCTCAGTGCTTGGTGGAGGTGTGAGGACGAACTCCGCCTCCAACACCTCCTTCATCATCATCATCATCATCGTGTTGTTGTTGTTGTAGTGGTAGTGGTGGTGGTGGTATTGTAGTGGTTCCCTGTAGCCCAATAGGTGTGGTATATTCATTATGTTACAGTTTGTTGGGTTCTTCACTGTTGTTGCTTCACTCTCTGATGGACAACAAATAGACATACACGTTACCTTTAATTTTATATGGTGCAATATATATTAAGGGGGTACAGGAGTAGGGGAGAGGCTTGGGGAGTTTTGGGGGGTGCAGGGGTAGGGGGACAGGCTTGGGGAGTTTTGGAGGGTGCGAGAGTAGGGGGACAGGCTTGGGGGAGTTAGGGGGGTGCAGGAATAGGGAGACAGGCTTGGGAAGGGTTTAGGGGGGTGCGGCGGGGTTTTGGGGGTGCAGGAGTAGGGGACAGACTTGGTGGGGGTTAGGGGGTGCGGGAGTAGGGGGACAGGCTTGGGAACGGTTTAGGGAGATGCGGGGGGGTTTGGTGACAGGACTTTTGCCGCCGACTGTACAGTTGCCGACGAATGGATAGAGGACAAGTACAGTCGGCGGCAAAAGTTCCGTCGCCTCACTTGCTTCACCGAGGCACGCGATCTTCATAGACTCGATATTATTAGGTGTAGAAAACGTGCGTATATCTCGAGTCCATGAACACTGCATGTCACGGTGAAGTAGGTGAGGCGACAGGTCTTCTGCCGCCGACTGTACCTTACAAATGTGAGGGTAGTAAGCCTTTTGCACTTGGCAACACTGCCGTTCATATCATGTGGTTTATTGGTCTGGAGGATCGAAACGAATATGAAGATTTGTCGAGATAAAAACAAGTCGTGAGCTGATGGGATGGAGACACGAGTACACTCATCATGGGGTCATTTCTACCTGACGAGATATTGAAGGGTGAAGTGAGAGAGAGAGAGGAAGAGATGGGAGCAGGTTGTGGAGGGTCTGGTGGAGTGTTGCCATTTTTGACTGATATAGAACTATCGCACCATACACTGAAATTTTCGAAGCATTCACTGATGGGAGGGAGAGACAGGAAGGAAAAATGATTGTGGTTGGGGATGAATGTATGAGTGACGTGAGTGAAGATATGGCAGGATGAATTGAATTAGTTGTCCATACGAGTTAGACGGAGATAATGATATGCAATAATTGTTTAATGCTTTCGAGTTGGATATATAACTGATATTATTTTGCCACACTAAACTCACCATAGTGAACTATATGAGTGTTTGCTCAAAAGTTACAATAAAAACATTGTTACCCATCGCAACAAATTATTCATCAATAATTACATAACCAAATTATTAAGTTAAAGTTTACCGCAAATCCACTGTTTCTATTCAACCTGGAGAATCAAAGGTGACAAATATATATTCTCTTTGTCGGGAGAATAATATGTTACAGTTCTGGCCCTCAAAATGCATTGGTTTGCTAGATTGCCAACATTATTAATTAAGTCTTGTTGGTGATAACTACACATATATAATATAGGATGCATCTAAATTTAGAATAAAAAAACTAAGAATAAAGGAAGACAATATGTAATGTTTCATAGAAATGGAACTGAAATTTGTATTTCTGTATATTGTCTTTTACTTTAATGATGTCACTATTAAGAGTTTTATTATATGAATATTGTGGCATACAAGGTGAAGTAATATAATCATAAAAGTAATAGCAAGATGCTGATGGTAGCCTTCTATTTCCTTTATATGCACATAAATACTCTTCATTATAAACATGTAAGGTTTGCTTCAACAAAATAAAACAAAACAAAACAGAGCAATGAGTAACACTCTGCAATCAACAACAATATAATAATTTAATGTTATTTGTTACCGGTACTTGACGGTAGTCATCATTTTCAAGGAAAAATGCACACAGTATCTAGAACATTTATTGGATATGTAATAACTTTTTGAGTCTCACTAACTTTGCCATGAAAGCTGACACCTCAAGGTTGTCACCACTGATTATCATATGCTTCACAAATAGTAACTAGCTTTATTCTACTATGTCTATGGGTTAATGATGTCCTTGTTATGGCCAGAAATTTACTTGTAATCCAATAATACACTATATGTAATGGAGAACATTTTTTTTTCCCCGTGTGTTACGTTGGTAAGCCTGTAAAAGCTACAAGATGTGGGATTGGTGTGTGTGTGTGTGTGTGTGTGTGTGTGTAAAGGGAACTGTGGTTCACATGACTCGAACCTTCACTTCACCAGAAATAAGCCTATATTCTGCAGGAGAGATTCGATTGTCTCATTCCGTTCCACAGAATATTCTTTTCACATAAAATATATGGATAATTGTGGTTCTCATAATTTTGTGTAATAATCATTATTGTTAAAACACATTTATCACTGAGTATAGCAATTTCATTAAATATGTCAAGTTTTATAGATTCCCATCCCATCTGATGTCATTACAGTTTTGATATCGAACAATACTTATATATGAGAATAGTCTTAAAAGTATGATGACCATACTAAAATTCAACACATAGGTTTGTTATTGTGAACTCCATCTCCAATAGTCATATACATCATTAAAATAAAGATTGACCTACAGCCACGGTTATTGGCGTCTGTCTTGTTATTTCTCCCTCCACCAGCCCCTCCATACCCTCCCTTCTTCCTCTTAAACTCCCCCATAACTCGTCAGGTAGAAGCGACCCCATGATGAGTGTGCTCGTGTCTTCATTCCATCAGCTCGTGACTGTACCAACAAAATCCCCAGGTTTCGATCTTCCAGACGAGTAAACCCCCCAAAATAGATGAGAAACAGTGTTACCAAATGCGGAAGGAATCCTACCACCATGTTTCTGATAGGCCTGTCTTCGATCCATTCGTCGGCAATTGTATGTATGTACTCGTATGTATGTGTGTTTTATTATTATTATTAATATTGTATGTGTGTGTGTATGTGTGTATGTGTATGTATGTATGTGTGTGTGTATGTGTATATGTATGTATGTATGTATGTATGTGTATATGTATGTGTATATTTATTTATTATGGTATATTAGTATATTTTTATATTTGTTTATCTGGTCCAGTGTGTGTGTGTGACAAATTAGTGGATAAAGAAATAATGTATATGTGCGAGTGTGTGTGTGTGTTTGTATGTGTGTGACCACTCTAATGTACCACAAGTGTATAACCTCCTTACCTTGGTGTTACGTGCTTAATTTTCTTATATTGATATTTAATTGATAGTTGTTAATAACTTTTCATTAATTATTAGTGCTATGAAAATCCTTGTCTGACATTCAATATAATACTAATATAGTCTATAATTTAATTAAGTAATAAATTATAAACATAAGTTGATGGATTAGACTAACCGGTGTTGCAGAAGTTGATGGTTGCACATTGTTCAACATCATCTGGACACTTGACTGTCAGTTGGAGTTGTGGGAACTCTGGTAGGTCGTAGGGACACTTGTATTCCATCAACTTCTGGTTCTTCTCCTCCTCATCATCATTGTTAGTCGACAACTCCACCCAACACTCTCCTCCCTGAAATAATAACACACATCATTATTTACATCATTATTATATTCATCTGGTAATAGTTAGGTTAGCTTAGGTTACTATATGTTAGATTACTGCAGGTTTGGTTAGGTTAAGTTAGGTTACTGCACGTTTGATTTAGTTAGATTAGGTTTAGTTAGGTATGGTTTGGTTAAGTTACTGCATGTTAGGTTAGGTTAGATTAGCTTTGGTTAGGTAAGGTTTGGTTAGGATAGACTAGGTTAAGTTAGGTTTGGTTAGGTTAGAGTTGGCTAGGCTAGGTTAGGTCAGGTTATGATAATAATTGTCATGGTTTTACATGTATGAATTGCTAATAAAGAGTACAACTGACCTTCTTCTTGATATGTTTAGGTTGTTTTTTCCACTTGAAGCTGGTGAATGACAATGGGAAGGTGATCTTGTTGTCGGTGTCGTAATAAAGATGCCAACATCCTACACGCAGCTTGAGAAAGTCTTGAAGTGCCAGCTTGGTGATGACGTCTGGTCCTGTGATGGTTTTGACACTGGAAAGAGCATCTTCACTAGTACAGGAACACTTGATGTTGACTTGGTTATGAGGTCCGGTAATATGTTCAATGTCAAGTGTTGCCAGAGTTTGATTATCCTCTTGATTCATGATGTGGAGACTTGTCCCCCACGTGGTATTATTATCAGGTGGAGACAACAACTGAAAGCGAGCCTCCATGAAACCTTCACCGATTTTGTTCATCTCTAATGGTTGTTGAGACACCATGGATGACTGATTGTAGGCGGGACATTCTGGTGACAGAGGAAAGTTGTTAGTGATGTTTTTAATATTGGGTATTTTTAATATTGAG
This sequence comes from Petrolisthes manimaculis, assembly GCA_034508575.1. Classification (NCBI taxonomy): domain Eukaryota; kingdom Metazoa; phylum Arthropoda; class Malacostraca; order Decapoda; family Porcellanidae; genus Petrolisthes; species Petrolisthes manimaculis. Next base: position 41,048 of record JAWZYT010000393.1, on the reverse strand, counting down.
TAATATTATGTTTGGGTAATTTTAATATTGGGTATTTTTAATATTGGTGTAACAAACCTTTTTGGGGTTTATCAACAATTATTTATTTTACGTAGGGCCCTTCGATATATATGCATTATAATTCCCACGTACTCACCTTCTCTCACGAGTTAGCTAATTTTAAAAGGAAACTCCCCTTTTCCACTGGGTTTTTATTTGGTAACAAAGGGTAAGTAATAATATATTTATAATATTCTTCTCATATTCCTGCACAGCTTAAAATTCGTATATCAACTTTATAGTTAACCTGGAAGGAAACTTGGAATATCCCACAACAGGAAAGCTAACCTGGAACATTAATTAACTTCGTAATTACATCACAGAATAAAGTAGTGACATCTTCTATCCAATAGTAAAGATGTCACTAAACATAATGACAATAGTAAGGATGTGTAGCAGAGATAATCATCTCCCACTTAATAGTGAAGATGTTGAGATGTGTATTGGTTAGTTTGCACCAACACATCTCCCGCACCAGTGTGTGGTGGGTAGTTAAGATGTGTTAGTTTGTCTGTTTACACCAAACACATCTGCCGCACCAGTGTGTGGTGGGTAGTTAAGATGTGTGGTGGGTAGTTGAGATGTCACACCATAGTGAAGATAATCATCTTCCACTAAATCGTGAAGATGTTAACGTTTACCTCTACTGAATATATAGGACGATGTGACACAATATGGGTAGTGAAGATGTCATCTTTCACTTATCTCTGCTTCACATTGACTAATATGTCACGAGTCAATTTTTGACTCGTGACAATAGGGTAATATTATTTTTGGGTAATTTTAATATTGGGTAATATTATTTTTGGGTATTTTAATATTGGGTATTTTTAATTTTGGGTATTGTTAATATTGGGTAATTTTAATATTGTTTTTTTTTAATATTGGGTATTTTTAATATTGGTTAATATTAATATTGGGTAAGATTAATATTTTGGGTAATTTTAATCAACAATGTCTCGATGATTTTTGTCTAATGTATAGTACATTGTTTGATTATTATAAACTATATGGTTATTACAACACACACACACACACACACACTCACTTATACTTCCTTTCTCATTTTAACACACACACACACACACACACACACACACACACACACACACATTTATTCCTCCTTCTCTCTTACGTTCACACATCTCCATTTCCCTTCCTCTCTCTTTCTTACACGCACACACCTATTCCTCCTTCTGTCTTTCTTACACATACATCTTTCTTACTCTCTCTTTTTTTGCACACACACACACAAATAGTAACAAATAATAATGACCCAACTTACCAGTACGTATACGAGAATCAACAGGTGGTGTGAGAGCCAACACCATCACCACCATCACCAATATTACACTCCATCCACACATCATGTCTGTAATATAATAACAATAATAGACTCTGTATAGACACACACACACACTATTAATGTACACACACAATACTCTATCAATCTACACACACACACACTACCATATTAATCTACTGTTACGTGTGCCTGAATTATTATTGATATGTATGTATTGTTGTGCTATTGATTTGACTGTAAGCTGTGAGTTGTGGTAGTGAGGGCCTACTTCTGACAGTGCTGTGTCCGAAGACAGCTTACCTATTTCACTCCATTTTCTTTGTGTACTTATGTTATAAGGCCGAGAGTGTCGTGGCCTGTTATGTTTTCCAGATTCGTACACATCCCTTCCCCCTCTTCTGGGTTGGTGGGAAAATTGTCCGTTTCCGTTTCTACTGACCACCAATAGTAGTTAATTAATGAGAGCATGTGTGATGGGTGTTTAAGTCTATGTTAACGGAACAGTTCGGAGACGTTCCTATGACTCTGTTGTAACATGTTCACTCTCTTTGTCTAGCCAACTGTATATAAGCAGGGGAGTTGAGCCTGTGGGTTTAGATACTGGGTTTAGATAGACTTGGGACGACAAACAGTGTGGGTTTTGTAAGTGAATGAGTGTGGTAAGATTCGGGACGAGACACGCAGACCTATCGGATAAGTATAATTGTATTTACTTCTACATTTTTCTCACAATGAAATAGGGTCACACTCTCTTATATATTGGGGTAACTATTACTATTATTATTATATATATTTGTGATTGTTATTATTATATTATTACTTGTATGTTGTGATGCATTAATGTTCCATTATTATATATGCCAGTGTTGTGCTAAATTACCATTATTATTGATTGATTAATTCTGTGCTTAATTAAGTGTATTGCGTTATTGATGTGTGGTTATTGAAGTGATGACACAGTGGTAGTGATTTATTGTGTGATTATTGCAAGTGCATTATTTAATCTGGGAATTCTGTCTCATATTCAGCCATAGTTGGGAATCCTGATTTCATTTATTAATTATTTTAATGTTAATTGTTTGTCTTTGTGTTTGTTCATATTATTAATATATTATAGAAAGTCAGAGTAGTTTCTCTATCATATTTATTCATTATACCTAAACCTGGGTATATGTTTGGACGGTCTCTTAGGGTTGTGCTATCATTCCTTCATATAGGCTGGGTTTGTACTTTTACTTACAATTCATAACTCTGATAGTCAGATAACTGCCACCCAGTGCTACTTTATTCTGTTGATAGCTAACGTCGGGGCAAGAATAGCCTAGTGACTAGTATAGTACCGTATCTCTACCCTCCGTCCGTAACATACAAATTGGCGACCTCGTCAGGATTTCTAATTTTTGACGAACTGAGACTGGTGTTCCGTCATTGCATTACTGTTGTATTATTCTTGTATTGCATTTTTCCATTTTTTGTGTACCTTTGCCTAATAGTTAGTGAGCAATGGAGACTCAGGGTGTGGCTAGTGAGAAGGTTGCTCCATTACATATTATCTCTGAGCAGGATGCTACAGAGTTTATTAATTCAAGTCCTAATCCCGAGAGAGTAAGAGCACTGAGGAGAGAAGAATTATTACTTGTTGCACAGAAGTTGAACATTGCCATTGAAAGTTCCAACACATTTCCACTAGCTAACCTGATTTGCCAACATCTATGCGGTACAGATTTGTATGATTTTGTTGAGAGGAAGGATAATGCTTCTGTCGTAAGTGACTGGTCTGCACCTACTGACTTGCTTGAAGCCACTATTGTTCAGAATAATCAATTTGCTAATGACCAAGCTGCATGTGACCATAAGTTCCGAATGCTACAATATAAGATGCAGGTGGAGGATAGGAGAGCTCAGGTGGAGTCTGAGAGAAAGGAAAGGAGAGCTCAGATGGAGCTTGAGGTAAGGAAACTGGAGTTGGAGATGGAGAAATATAAAGTGGACCATGAGCCACGACGACCTGTTATGTCAGGGGCGTCATCAGAACAGCACAGGTTGGTTCCTAAGTTTGATGAGGACCATGTTGCTGAATTTTTCCAGAGGTTTGAGAAGGTTGCAGAGGGTAGTGGGTGGCAGAAGGAACGATGGGCAACGCTGGCACAGTCAGTCTTTTGTGGTAAAGCTTTAAGAGCATTTGATGCTCTCAGTTTTGAGGAATCCTTGGATTATGAGAAGCTAAAGTCTGCTGTACTAAGGACATATGAATTAAGACCAGAAGCTTACAGACAGAAGTACCGTAATAGTAAGAAACGCCCTAATGAGACATGGATTGAATTTTCAAAATATCAGAGTGGCCTATTTCGAGCATGGATAAGAAGTGAGAAAGTAGAAGATAATGATTGTAGGTTGGAGGAGGTGGTTAAGTTGGAGCAACTACTGAGCCAGATGGAGCCAGATTTGCTGATGTTTATAAGTGATAAGAGAGTAAAGACAGCTGAGGAAGCTGCAGTTTATGCTGATGATTACGTTTTAATCAGGAAGCAATTTAAAGCCAGAGACAAACGGCACAATAGACCCCTTCCAACCACCAATAATAAAACTCATGATATTGATGTCTCCCCGAATTCTAAAAGCACTCATGTCACTAGTCCCAGTCTCCCAGGTATCTCACATGCACAAACACCTACACGCACCCCGCACAAACCTTGGACACGAATTCTCACATGTACACATTGCCACAAAACAGGGCATACTGTAGACAGATGTTGGAGAAAGGTAGGAGTTATTAGGCCAACTAATTTTGTTTCTTGTGACAGAGCTATTGTCACAGTTTCTGAGCCCCGAAAGGATAGTAGGGATAACTCTGTTTTACCCACTTCTAAAGATGGAGTTCTTTCAGAAGGAGGGAAGGGTGCAGTGGATGCTGTTTCCATGTCTGACGTTACAGGTGCAGTTGTCCAGTCGGTAGCTACGGATACTACGGCTGAGGATTGTTATGCTCCGTATCGGTCTGATGGGTTGGTCAAGCTTGGGGAATCCCAGTATCCTGTTAAGATACTCCGAGACACTGGTTCTACAATTACTCTGTGGGTAAGACCGAAACATGTTGAGGTGGGTTCCAAGAATTTTGTTTTGCTCAGGGGAATTGGAGGCTCCCTGACGGTTCCTTTGGTGGAGTGTAGGGTGAGCTGTGATTTATTTAAGGGGACGGCACAGGTTGGAATGGTGGAGTCATTGCCTGAGCCCGATGTGGACCTGATACTCGGGAATGATTTGGTTAGGGGTGAGGAAGTGAGTGCCCCAATAATAACCAAGGATCCTGTACCTGCCGAAGTTGTGGAGGAAGAGGACCAAATGAACTTTCCCGTATGTGCCGCGACCCGATCGATGTCAAGGGTGGAGGAGAGCCGGCGTGTGGAAGCAGCCGAGGCACTTTTAACTCCTTCCGACCCACCGGTGGAGGACGTCGACGGCGATGGAGAATCACCGGATGACCTCTCTTTAACTAATCTTTTTTCAGATACCTCTAGTGACCAGTTGTCTTTAGAGTGTGTCGATGTTGACAAATTTAAGAATTTGCAAGGTAGTGACCCAGGTATCCAAGAGTTAAGGAGCCTGGCAGTTGAAAATGTGGGGGAAGAGATGGGATCATGTTTATATGAGAAGGATGGAGTTTTGTACAGGAGGTGGAGACCTCCTCATACTAGTGTGGATGAGGGATTAAGGGATGTACACCAGCTAGTTGTGCCGAGTGTGTGCAGGCAGGAACTAATTAGGCTAGCTCATGATATTCCTTTTGCTGCCCACCTAGGAGTAAGGAAAACACTTGAACGACTTAGGACAGAATTTTACTGGCCTGCCATGAGGGCTGATGTGTACCAGCATGTGAGGAGTTGTCATACATTTCAGGTTGTGGGACGGCCTAACCAGAAACCATTTAAGTCTCCCCTAATTCCCATCCCTGCTATTGGACCACCTTTCTCAAAGCTAATCATAGACATAGTGGGTCCACTTTCTACTACTTCTACTGGATTTCAGTACCTTCTTACCATATTAGACCCTTGTACTAAGTACCCTGAGGCAATTCCCCTCAGAACTATGAATGCTAAGGCTGTTGTGAAAGCATTGTTGGGGTTTTGTACAAAGTTTGGGTTACCTAAGGAGATACAGTCTGATAGGGGTTCTAACTTTTTGTCTAATTTGTTCCAGCAGACGTTGGAAGAGTTAGGGGTTAAACATGTCAGAAGCAGTGCTTACCATCCAGAGTCCCAGGGTGCCTTGGAGAGATACCATCAGACCCTGAAGAATATGATACGAAAGTACTGTTTGGAACACACCAAGGATTGGGACAAGGGAGTTCCCTTTCTACTGTTTGCAACGAGGGAAGTACCGCAGGAGAGCCTGGGTTACTCTCCGAATGAACTCGTCTTCGCACACCATGTCAGAGGTCCTTTAAGCATCGTCAAGGAGGCATGGATTAGTGACGATGACACCAGCAAGAACCTTCTACAATATGTCCTGGAGTTCAAGACCCGTCTGAGTGACACTAGAGAAGAGGCGAAGAAGAATCTTGAGGAAGCCTAAGGGAAGATGAAACAGTGGTATGATCGGAAGGCCAGATGGAGGGAGTTCCAAGTTGGTGATGAAGTGTTGGTGCTTCTGCCACTTCAAGGTCAACCCCTGGCTGCCAAGTTTCAAGGTCCGTACGTGGTAGAGAAGAGGCTGGGCGAGGCTGACTACCTTGTGAAGATGCCCGACCGGCGGAGATCTCATCAGTTGTGCCATGTAAATATGCTAAAGCCGTACTACCGCCCTTTGAAGACTCCAGTGACAACACAGCATGTTGTGGCTGTGGAAGAAAAAGCTAATGATGTGGCAGATGTAACCTGTGAATTTCAAGAGTGTAGTTGGGTGGACAACGAGGAAGCAGAAATGACTCTTCGGGAGAAGGTGTCACATTTACCTCCAGAGCAAGTGGCGCAGTTGTGGAAGCTGATGTCGAACTATGGCAAGGTGTTCGCCAGTGTTCCCGGAAGGACTGACTGGACTCAACACGACGTGGACGTGGGCGAGGCTACGCCAGTTAAGCTGCCGCCCTACCGAGTCAGCCCACGCCATATCAAAGTGTTGCGGAAGGAGCTGAAGTATATGTTGGACCACAACATGATAACTCCGTGTGCAAGTGCTTGGAGTTCCCCTGTGACATTGCAGCCTAAGCCTGATGGTTCTGCATTGACTACAGGAGAGTAAACGCCTTGACGAAGACTGACACGTACCCGTTGCCACGCCTAGAGGACTGCATTGACCAAGTGGGTTCCTCTCGTTTTATCACCAAGATTGACCTGAAGCAGGGATTTTGGCAAGTACCTCTGACAGACCGAGCAAAGCAGATCTCGTGCTTTGTGGCCGATGGGCAAACGTACCAGTGTAATGTGATGCCGTATGGTATGAAGAATGCACCAGCCACCTTCCAACGGCTCATGAATGCTGTGACTGGTGGTATCAAGAATTGTGTTGTATACATCGACGACGTCGTGGTCTACACTGACACCTGGGACCACCACCTCCAAGTGCTGCAGCAGTTACTGTCTCGCTTACAGGATACCAACCTAGTCATCAACGTCAAGAAAAGTGACTTTGTGTGTGCCCGTGTGCAGTACCTAGGGTATGTGGTAGGACATGGTTTGGTCTGCCCACCTAGTTCGAAGGTGGAGGCCATACAAGGTTTCAAGAGGCCTCAGAACAGACGGGAACTCAGACGCTTCTTGGGATGTATTGGGTACTACAGGCGATTCTTGAAAAACTTCGCGACTGTAGTGGCACCCTTGACAGAGTTACTTAGAAAAGAGGTCAAGTATGAATGGACAAACGAGTGTGAGGAAAGTTTGGAAAGTGCCAAGGACATACTCGTTCACTATCACGTGATGACCGCACCTAACTTTGGCAAGCCATTCGCACTAGCAGTTGACGCTAGCAATGTGGGAGCAGGAGCTGTGTTGATGCAGGAGGACGAGCAGGGGGTGGAGCATCTTGTCTCATATTTCAGTAAAAAGTTCTCCACCAGTCAGAAGAACTACTCAGTTATAGAGAAGGAACTCCTAGCCTTGATCCTCGCCCTGCAACACTTTGCTGTGTATGTACCTGCATTTGGACCATTACTTAAGGTGTACACTGACCATCACCCTCTGAAGTACTTGAACAGTTTGGGGGCCAAGAACCAAAGGCTTACCCGTTGGAGTTTGTTCCTCCAACAGTATCATTTAGACGTACGTCATGTAAGAGGTGTAGATAATGTGATAGCAGATTGTCTATCTAGATGTTGAATGTTTTGTATTTGAATTTTTTCATGTTGTACATAACTTTTGTAAACTTAAGAACGAATTTTCCTGAGGAATATTCTTTCTTGGGTGGGGGCGTGTTACGTGTGCCTGAATTATTATTGATATGTATTTATTGTTATGCTATTAACTTTGACTGTAAGCTGTGAGTTGTGGTAGTGAGGGCCTACTTCTGACAGTGCTGTGTCTGAAGATAGCTTACCTATTTCACTCCATTTTCTTTGTGTACTTATGTTATAAGGCCGAGAGTGTCGTGGCCTGTTACCGTATGTTTTCCAGATTCGTACACATCCCTTCCCCCTCTTATGGGTTTTGGTGGGAAAATTGTCCGTTTCCGTTTCTACTGACCACCAATAGTAGTTAATTAACCCCTCCGCGACGGGATAATTATGAATAGCCAATCTGTCAGTCCGGGGCTAGTCTTACTTTCCCTACTGCCTGTCCGGGCGCTTTTGGCCGATTTTTCCAAAATTGCTCTGTTCCACTTACTCTGTACGTCTAAACTACGATACTGAACAACTTAAATTTGGTCTTGTTAGCACCATCAACTCTTCCTCTTTCCAATAAAACCAACCTCAGCTCTCTACAACTCTCCGTTGCCAAGAAATTAAGTGAGGAATGAAGGGTACTTTTTCGTGTGAGCGCGGCTGTGTTCGCTTAGGTGGAGTGGCTCTGACGACAACTGAACGTGGCCCGCGCGGGTGGCAGTCAGTGTTGTAAGTAAGCATGGCGCACCACAGAATCGGACACGCACGAGAAATCTAATCCACATCCATCCATGTTTACAGTCAGTAACACACTGACTGACGATGGTGATTTGTAGGGATGGTGGTGAAGTATAGCCAAGTAAAAAAAAAAACGCCAAATTGGGCTCGCA
>JAWZYT010000393.1:0-27500 GCA_034508575.1 Petrolisthes manimaculis | reverse complement strand
TTCCCTTCACACACCCTACCCTCCATCCTTCCCCTCACACACCCTACCCTCCATCCTTCCCTTCACACACCCTACCCTCCATCCTTCCCTTCACATATCCTACCCTCCATCCTTCCCTTCACATATCCTACCCTCCATCCTTCCCTTCACACACCCTACCCTCCATCCTTCCTCCATCCTTCCCTTCACATATCCTACCCTCCATCCTTCCCCTCACACACCCTACCCTCCATCCTTCCCTTCACATATCCTACCCTCCATCCTTCCCTTCACACACCCTACCCTCCATCCTTCCTCCATTCTTTCCTTCACACACCCTACCCTCCATCCTTCCTCCATCCTTCCCTTCACACACCCTACCCTCCATCCTTCATCCATCCTTCCCTTCACATATCCTACCTTCCATTTCACAGTATATACGACTGCCTGCAGGACTTACCACAGGATGTACCCCAAAAATAATACATTTATCATTTGCACATTATCAGGAAATTTCCACTGTCACAAGAGAGAGAGAGAGAGAGAGTTAAACCCTCTATCACTTTGCTATAACAGTAAAAAATATAAACTATTTTTATCTAAAATAAACGATGTTACTGACAGAAAATATAAAAATAAGAGTGTCATATTATAAACAGTGATTTAAAAGAACAGACATACTACATGCAAGGAGTATTATGTTCTTACTAAAATGTTAATTAATACTTAAATAGAATATAATGATATAAGTAATCATCTTTTTCTCTCATGACTGTAACACCCCCATTTTATTATGTATGTTATTTAGGATGTTTTTTTTAATGTATAATTACTAACTTCACTCTCCATAAAATACCTGCATTTATTTCTGGTAACTTACTTAGAAAATTAGTTGAGTGAGGGATGGAGTCCCAATAAAAGGACGTGATATTTTCGTTGGCGGAACAATATTTGTAAGCAATATCAGGAATAATTGTATGCTATGTGACTGAGAAAGAGATAATGGGTTGGAGTATTAAGGGATGTTAAATAATCATTAGTGTAACTAAAGGAATGTATCAGGGGGGAAGGAACACTTAATATAATAGAAAAATGTAGCAGAAGGAACTAGTTTGTGTCCGTGTAGGAGATGAGATTGGGGGGGGAGAGAGGCGAGAATGAATTGTGGCAAGGATTCACAGTCAGTCTCGTGTCGTCTTCCACTGGATAAAGGTAACTACTAAAACAGCTGCTACAAAGTGACTTCACGTGTTAATATTGAGGTAAATATTTATTATACATTTGATATTGATTATTAATGAGTCTCGTGTCGTCTTCCACTGGATAAAGCCACATAGCACATTCCGGCAAGGCATAGCAATATTAATACTGGTGTACAAAACTAATATAAATACTTAGGAGAATTGTTGGCATAGTCAAAGAAATCTAGAGTAACATTTGTTTCGGCCATATTTTTTTTTGATACTATTATATATATGTATGTTTTTTTTTATATAACTATTGTATGTATATGGGGATGTATTTTTTTTTTCTTATTGATGGGGGGGAGTAAGTAAATTGTGTTTTTTTTATTATCTGTTTGTTTAGTGCTGTTCCCTAGCGAAACTCGGAATTATTCCAGTTCTAGGGACAGCGGGAGTAGGATTAAGGGAGGGGGGATTGAAGGTTAGGGAGTATATATATATATATATATTTTTTTATGAAATGAATGTTAATAAATTAAATAATAAGTAGTTGAGTTTTCCGTTACCGTATACATACTAATAGACTGTGTCCATACTTAGACATTTTTGACTTGATTTAAGACATTGATCGAACCCCCGTTAGAGTAATTCTGGGTTGCTTACACACGTGCCTGGGGTTCAAGCTACGTTACCCACCCAGTGTGTGATAACTTGGTTCCTGTGGTCAACCTGTGGTCTGGTGGTGGCAGCGTTACTGACGAGGAACTGGACTTGCCTTTGTATGATTTTTTTTTCTTTGGTATTCGCAAGGCAAGTTCAGTCCTCAGTCCTTTTTTTTCCCAGACCGGGTTGATCAAGTATAGGATAGAGTATCATACACTGGTGTGTCATTTTTTTTTTATTGTAAAATGCCGTGTTTTTTTTATCCTCCTCCAGTAGAGTAAGGGGGATAAAAATAGCGACGTTACATGACAAACTCAGGTGATATAATAATCAGGTTATAATATGTGTTCTTTGTGGAACTCTTGTCAATTAGTTTACCATTTCACCATAGAATGTTAAAACAATAAATAAAAAGGGTTTGAGTTGTGGTATGTATCTGTGATGGTATACTCTGGTGAACGTGAGCCAGGCCAGCCCAACTCCCCACCATGGTACCCAGCCATGGTAGTAAACCCTCAGTAAACAGTTTTAAACTCACGGACCTGTGCGAGGCTACATCTGCCAACGCCAACACGTTACCACTGTACCAGCCAGGGACTTACTATACATTCCTAATATTGTCATTATTATATTTATTAAAACTAAATTGGTCTCCAACAACTTATTATGATCAATATTAAATATTAAACTATTACCTGATAATGTGATGGTTAATGTTGGTAATGTTGGTTCACAATGTCCAAGTGTACCTATTATTACTCAAAGAAGAATTGAGGGAGCATTGCAAGGTGCAACTGTTCACTACAGAAAACAATGTTGCCACAGAAGAAACCTGACCAAAGAATATAGGAGAGGAAAGATAGGAAGTGATAAAGAGAGTGCAGGATTTAATTAATAGTAACAACAAAATACTTTACCCAATATGTGGAAGGTTCTTCTTGATAATACACTCCAGAGGTTGAAGCACTGTTAAGGCTAAATTTGAAAAGGATTTACACAAACTGTGACAAACACAACACTACAAGATGGATACAGATCCTGTAGTGATCACACACACATAAACACACACGTACACAGGAAGTGTCATGGTGGCACCCGTTGGGACAGTGGAGGAAGAGATAAAACATATTAGATAATAAACTCCAGTGTACTGCGAACAACTTAATGCTTTGTAAAATATTGTGTTCTTACCTTCTGCAAATCATTGAGGTATATTTTATTTTACGCCTGACAAGTGTTCCAGATTTGTGTAACAATTACCAAACAACTTTTCTGTATCTAGGGAGAAATACAAGCATTTCAAATTGTTATATATACACACACACACACACACACACACGTTAACCACAGAAGAATTTATACCTGCTAGCAATAGTTCAAGTTATTATTTAATAATATTATTTAATAGAATTTAATGATCAATGATTTTACTGGTTAATTCTCTGATATTCAAAGTTTATTATGCTTATTATCAAATTACAGGAATCACCAATTCCTAAATCTGTGTATCCAAGTTTATTTCAGACGAGACAGGACATAATATTATACAATAAGTGTTGGTATTGGGTGTACCGGGTGTGCTAAGGGCATTTGTACTACAACTTTCACCACAAACATAATATTATGTTGAAGTCGGAATTAAAAAAGCATAGGCAATGATAACACGTCAGTCAACGATAGGGATAGTACGAACCCAACACACACACACACACACACACACACACAGACGTTTCCTGTCACATACACATATATATAATTTCTCTCTCTTTCTCTCTCTCTATCTCTCTCTCTATCTCTCTCTCATGAACTAAGAACAGAGTGTTATTGTCAACACCTTAGTATAAAACTTTCTAGCATAAAGCATCTATGAATGGGCGGTACAACGAAGTTAAAGTTGTGTCTGGGAGACAAATAACTTGTAAAAAACATGACTGGCAAAGAAAAGATCAGAGTATAACTGGTCCAGCAAAGAAAGGTAAATAGTAAGTAACATATGAGTCATAAATAACATGTCTATCAGGTTATATTTAGAGTAGGAGCAGGTAACATCCGGCACACAGAGGCCTATTGTGTGTACCGTGAACATACCCGGATTTAATAATGGAATCCTGCCTGCAAGAGATGGTCAACCTCTACCTGCAGACGTGACACAGCCCATGATGGCCTATCGTTCAGCTCGAGACAATCCTCGGCATTAATATTACAATCCGGCCAACGATACTCCAGCCAACTGTACTAAGTACTCTGTTGACGGGTACAGCTCTCAGCGTGTACTCAAGGCTTTCAAATACATAGGCCTTGGACTGCAATCAGGTTAAAAATGCAGTGTTGAACAAATTTAACTAGAGTGAGGACGGTTATAGGGTCAAATTTAGAGATGCTAAACCAGATGTGGGTGTGAGTCCTGAACAATATATTGAAAGACTTCAGAACATATGCATTTTTTTTTTTTTTTTGAGACGTGGTGTCAATCAAAAGACAGACAACTGAAGCATTCGCTCGTAGAGCGAAGACTTGGCGAAAGTATGGCAGAAAAAAAGTCATGGCCTTGACCTTTGGCATTTGACCTTTAAAGTCAATAGGTGAGATCGGCATTGTACATCCTACTTGTGTTTGTAATTTCGTCGAAATTGGACCAGAAGTGAGTCCTACAGTGACCAAAACGCATTTGGAGAAATTGACCAGAAAATTCAGACCACTTGATTTTCGACCTAATGCTCAAATCGCGAGTTTTAGGAATACGGCCATCGCCCAAGTACCATTAGAAGCAGAATTGAACATAGATTATTACAGAAAATGTCTGATCAATATCAGATCTCTACAACCGAAATTAATGCGGTTTTATCAATCTTCAGTTTTTTTTATAATTTTGACCTTGATTTTTTACTTTTGACCTTGAAAAACATTAGGTGACCTAAATATTTTGATGCCTACCTGTGTTTTTTTTTTTTTAGCAAAATCGGACATGAATTGCGACCTGTAGACCGCAAAGCTACAGACATAGCCACAAACACACAAGATCGTAGAACAACATACTTGGGACCCATGAAAATCCAATTACTACAGTCACACATACACACACACACACATAACGATAATATAATAGAATGAAACACGAGATTTCAGACAAATATTTACATATGACCTATTTAAATCCACTAAAATGAGGATGATGCACCAGAAGTTCCTCTAACACCTGGTGGTTCAGCAGATGTCAACAAACCACATCAAGTGGTAGGCTCCGGGGCAGCAAGGCAGGCCAAGCAATAGTGCTCTATACTATTACCACGAGGCGCTCGACACAAGCGACACTCAGTGAAGGGAGGCTCACCCTGCATCCCAGCAACCTGCCATGGTGGCCGGTAGCCAAGCCTTAAACGAACAGAGGCTACTTTGTGCTCATGAATCTTAAGGCTTTGACGACGGTTGAAATATATGTGATGGCAGACAGACTCGTAGAAGGTGATGGAGATGTTGAAGAGCCTCTCTGCATCCCTGTGTTGCTGTACAGGGAGAAGAGCGGCAGAGCGGATTCTATAGAGGTAACATGTCAGGGAGAGAGGACGTCCAACACCACGAGGAGGCAGATGGCAGGCTTCCTTTACTAGTGTGTCAACTGTACCATTGTGACGTAAATCTACATGGGATGTCACATATGTATATCTCGGGATAAAAGCAGGAAGGTTAGACGAGAGCAAGAAATGGGTATACAAAGTAGAAACAGCAGGGTGAGGCAGAGAAGGTACGTCGTGCACAGCTGGAGCAAACTTTGCAGTCTTGGCAGCCAGAGGCAAACAGTCCACACCATAGGAATCCTGCGAGGAATCGGACGAGGCTCTAACTGGTCGCTTGATCGAGGGTCATGAGGTGGACGGCTGCAACCTGAGCTGAGGAGTGACCGAGGAGAGGTGGGGAGGGTTGTGGGAGGGCAGCTGAGGAGTGACCGAGGAGAGGTGGGGAGGGTTGTGGGAGGGCAGCTGAGGAGTGACCGAGGAGAGGTGGGGAGGGTTGTGTGAGGGCAGCTGAGGAGTGACCGAGGAGAGGTGGGGAGGGTTGTGTGATGGCAGCTGAGGAGTGACCGAGGAGAGGTGGGGAGGGTTGTGTGATGGCAGCTGAGGAGTGACCGAGGAGAGGTGGGGAGGGTTGTGTGAGGGCAGCTGAGGCCAGTGATACTCAACTGGAGACTCGTTGTCCTCTGACATTGTCAAGCAGGAATCCACGCTCTTCATTAGGCCAGGCAAGGCCTAGATAACAAGCAAACAACTAAACACGAACAATCTATCCACCACACACACACACACACACACTGTATATGTATATGTACTGTATATGTATGTATGTGTGTATGTATGTGTATATGTTTGTACATGTGTGTAGATATGTATATGTATGTATGGGTATATGTCTATGTGTATGTATGTATATATGTATGTGTATATATGTGTGTATCAGTATATGTCTATGTGTATGTATGTATATATGTATGTGTATGTATGTGTGTATGTATGTATATATGTTTATATGTGTGTGACAGCGTAATGAATATATATATGAATTATGTCTGTACAAATTATATACAGATCATATGTTTAATTGTATGTTTGTTGTGTTTACACTATAAAATAATTCAATTCAATTTAATTCATGCTTCATACTCCATTTCATTTTTCATCAGTTATTTGTAAATGTATATTTTCAGCCCATGGCTGCCCTCTTCTCAATAAACCGTTTATTATTATTATTATTTTATTATTATTACACACACACACACACAGAAAGATTCACAACAAAACAATACACAGAACCACTACAGACAAAAATACCAGCAAGACCACACAAACAACAACACACAAACAACACACAAACAACAACACACAAACAACAACACACACCCGTCCTGACCTCTGAATGGTCAAGTCGGGTCACCAGGTGCTCCTCCAAGCAGCCAAGATCAGCTGTTGATCCCCACCACTCTCCCTCACATCTCATATCTCACTATTCATCTACTACTCTACAAGTACATTGTGAATATTTTGTGAAATGCAACCATGTATCGGTACGCTACACATCAACTCTACAAACTTCGCCCAAAGACTGGCCACCCCACACTGGATACCATTGCAAGACTCAAGCAATGCGGATTGTTTCGTAACCGTGGACGTAGGGGAGGCCGAAACATCCAGAAACCAATTCCTGTTATCCACCTGAAGAAGAAAACATCCAAACCGAAGCCAAGCAAACCATATAAACACTTTGAAATCCCAAGGCTGTGGTATAACCTTCCGTCAGTGCTCCTCTCAAATGTGACATCTTTAAACACCAAATTAGATGAAGTGATAACCTCAGTGAAGTCAGTGAACCCAGACATAGTGGCCATCACTGAAGCATGGCAGGTGGTCCCTGAAACTTGTATTATTGAAAATTACAACTTGTTTCACCACCTAAGGGCAGACCGTAGAGGTGGTGGCTTAGTGATGTTCATACGTGAGAACCTGTCCCCATGTAGCCTTGGTGTAGAAGTCCCCAGGGAGATAGAGGCTATGTGGGTCAAAATCACACATCCATGTCAGCCACGCCACACCGCAGCTGTCATCCTCTGCCTGGCCTACCATCCACCACGCTCACACAGTGGCCTACAACTCATCGACCATATCATCACCACTACCGACACCTTGAAAACCAGATTACCCTCCAGCAGGTTGATTATATGTGGTGATTTCAACGAACTTGATATGGAGACATAACTGATCACCTTAATCTCCGCCAAATAGTAGACTTCCCCACTCATGGCCAGAACACCCTAGATCTAATCTTGACTGATATGACGGACCTGTACCTCCCTCCACAGCCACTACCCCCCATGAGACGTAGCCCTCACCTATCTGTACTGTGGTCTCCCACCCCCATGCACCACCTCCCTACCCCAAGTGTGCACTACCACTACCTACCGACCACTCACAGATTCTTCACTACGACAGTTTGGACAGTGGATTACGAGATACCCATGGATGGAGGTTATAACACCGGAAGATGTAAACACCAAGTGGAAGAATTATCATTCATCAGTCATGGAAGCCTATCACCACTTCTTCCCATCCAAAACATCCAGAAGACATCCATCTGATCTCCCTTGGATTACCCCCAGAATCAAGAGACTCCTAGAACATCGTAACCAGGCCTTCTATACCAACACAACCCTCTACCGACAGCTGAGGAACCAAGTAATAAGAGAAATTCGTGAGGCCAAGATGTCATACTACCCCACCAAGATTCACCATCTCCTCCAAAGTAATAAGAGCCAGTGGTACACGAGTCAAAAATTGAATCGTGACATATTAGTCAATGTGAAGCAAAGATAAGTGGAAAATGACATCTTCACTACCCATATTGTGTCACATCGTCCTATATATTCAGTAGAGGTAAACGTTAACATCTTCACGATTTAGTGGAAGATGATTATCTTCACTATGGTGTGACATCTCAACTACCCACCACACATCTTAACTACCCACCACACACTGGTGCGGCAGATGTGTTTGGTGTAAACAGACAAACTAACACATCTTAACTACCCACCACACACTGGTGCGGGAGATGTGTTGGTGCAAACTAACCAATACACATCTCAACATCTTCACTATTAAGTGGGAGATGATTATCTCTGCTACACATCCTTACTATTGTCATTATGTTTAGTGACATCTTTACTATTGGATAGAAGATGTCACTACTTTATTTTGTAATGTAATTACGAAGTTATGTAATGTTCCAGGTTAGCTTTCCTGTTGTGAGATATTCCAAGTTTCCTTCCAGGTTAACTATAAAGTTCATATACGAATTATAACCTGTGAAAAAATTATCAATTAAGAAGATTATAATTATTATTACTTACTATCAAATAAAAAAAAACAGTGAAAAGGGGAGTTTCCTTTTAAACCTAGCTAACTCGTGAGAGAAGGTGAGTACGTGGGAATTATAATGCATATATATCGAAGATACCCACATAAAATAAATAATTGTTGATAAACCCCGAAAAGGTTTGTTACATACAAAAAAATTAGAGACATCTGTGGTCAGGGTAAGAAACTAAACCCTATTAATTGTCTCACTAATGTGTCAGCAGAGGAGGCAGCAGAAAGGATTAACATCCATTTTGCCACAATCTGTCAAAGATTTCCTCCACTTAACCTCTCTCTCCTCCCAGCTTACCTTCCCCAATCATCCCCCCCTCCCACTGTCGAAACATTTCATGTTGCCAAAAAGCTTCTCAGCCTCAAATCAAAAAGATCCACCACCCCCATTGACTTTTATAAGGAATTTGCCCCAGAATTAGCAGTACCCATCACCTCAATAATCAATGCCTCCATCAAACAAAGTAAATGCCCAGCTGAATGGAAAACAGCCTATATAACACCAATCCCCAAGGTACCTAACCCTCCCACACTTAATGACCTCAGATCAATTGCCATCACTCCCATCCCTAGTCTCATTTGTGAAGATTTCATCTTCAGCTGGGCCTATAGCACCATCTGTGGCAAAATTGATAAGAAGCAATATGGCAACATGAAATCAACCTCCACCACTCATTGTCTTGTCAGTTTGCTTGATTTTATCGATCAGAATCTTGACAAACGCAAAACCTCTCTAGCTCTTACCTTCATTGACTTTAGGAAAGCTTTCGACTTACTTGACCACACTACCGTCATTAAAAAGGCAATACACCTGGGCTTCCCTGACCACCTAATCTCGTGGCTGTGTGACTTCCTGAGTGGGCGCCGACAGGTCACACGGTACCAGAACACCACCTCCACCAGACCTGTGGAATCCCGCAAGGCACAAAACTAGCACCTCTGTGCTTCCTCATGCTAATAAATGATGCTCTCATGGACACACCACATCACTGGAAATATGTTGATGACTGCACTATAGGGATCACCATTAACAACGACTCTCCAAACTACAGCCCTCTACATGTCACCATCAACCAAAACAAGACGGTGGTGATGCACCACCACCAGTTGTTACAATTGGCTCCCACTCACTTCATGTGGTGGAGTCAATCAAACTACTTGGTGTCACCATCAACAACAAACCAGACTGGAAGCTGCACACCACCAACACCATCCAGGCATCCACCTACAGGCTGTACATGCTCAAAACAATGAAATCCCTGGATGCCCTACATCAAAAACTGAGGGATATCTACATCACCTTCATCCTCCCTAAGTTGACATATGCTTCGCCTGCCTTTTCATCTGCATTAAACACCACACAAATGTGTCGACTGGAACGTGTACAAAAAAGAGCATGCAGAATTATCTTGGGACCAGCCTACACCACCTATCAACAGGCGCTAATCTCCCTAAACCTTCCCTCACTAAAGAAGAGGTACCGCCGTGACCTGAGCAAGTATGGAGAGAGGTTACTGTCACAACCTCGCCATCGCCAGTTCCTACCCCCGGCCCTCCCCTCTCCATGAAGATCCACCCGTCGCTATAATAAACTAAAACCCATAAGGGCAAGAACAGACAGGTACAAGAACAGCCCAATATCTACTATTATGAATATTATTAACAATAGATAAATATCCCATATGTACCTGGAGAATTTTATGTATATGTATGTCATAACACACATCACCATTTTTTTACATTGTCTCATCCCTGTATATTTTCAGCCCTAGGGCTGCACTTTATGAAATAAACCGTTTATTATTATTATTATTATTTATTATGTGGTGAATGTTGGCAGGTTGTATTATGAAGGGTGGTGGGTAGAACACTGTTGTTGGGACCTACTGTATGTACTTAGCTTTTGTCCTTGGTGCCCCTTGGCCTGCCCTGTGCCTGGCTTCTATTCAACTCACTATGTTCCATTGTGCTCATCACTCGCAGGTGAATACAAAATTAATTTCTTCCTATCTAGTATATATTCCCACAAATATCCATGAAATTATGATAAGGATGAATTATTATTGTTATTTTTTCTTAATCTTTTTATAATCTTTACACCATCTCTTCCTCAGACTGACCCATTAGATGATCCTTTTGAGGATGCAGAACTGGAGGCACTTGCACTGTCTGACTTGGCTGTGCACTGTGGCATCACTTCCTCTTCACTGTCCTTGGCTGTCAAACCTTCACCCACCACAACTGCCAACATCCTCCATGTTCTTGCCTCGGTCACAGTAAATGGGTTTGGGTGTAGTAACAAGTAGGATACAGAAAGGCCTCCATGAATTAGCACTGGACTGTAGGGACTAATATCTAAGTAGACTATTTACTGTTGTGGGCTATTGTTGTAGGGACTGATATCTAAGTAGATCATTTACTGTTGTGGTCTATTAATTTTTTAGCTCCGGCCTAAGCCGAGAGCTCTAGGTTTTATCCGAATTATTGTTCTTGTTCTTGTTCTTGTTCTTGTTCTTGTTCTTCTTGGGGCGACCACTTCTTAAAAGGGGTTCAACTCACTCACTCACTCACTCACTCTCTTCCTCCCATCCATTTTCTTTTACCGACATTGAATAATTTATTATTATTATTATCATTTTTAGCTCCGGCCTAAGCCGAGAGCTCTAGGTTTTTCTTTTCTTCTTGGGGTGACCACTTCTTAAAAGGGGTTCAACCAATATTTAAGAGGTTCAACCGAAAGGGGGTTTAACCGAGGGGTTCACCCTCAATAAAAAGGGTTCATTTTCAAAATTTCAATATAACCATATGAATACGAAAATGCAGATAAAACATAATTAATATTTTTGAGACCTTTACATATGGATATTTTATTATTTCATTTGAATCATTAAGAGCCGGAGCTTTTGAAGGGTTTTCCTTCATGTTCTTGTTTTCTATACCTCAACCTCAAGACTATAGGCTGTCAGTAGCCCGTGACTCTTGTGAGGCCCCGAGATTATTGGGTGTTGCACCAGATGAGACAGTGGAGCTTGGTGGTGATGTTGGTACCTGAGCTTCTCTTATGTCCCACTAGATGATCACTACCTTATTTATACACGACACTATACAGGAGACATACACACACTAAATGAGACAGTGGAACTTGGTAGTGATGTTGGTACCATAGCTACTCTTCTGTCCCACTAAATGACCCACACCTAATTGGAAACGTCACTATACAGAAGACAAGAGGACACACACACACACACACACTTGATGAGATAGTGGATCTTGGTGGTAATGTTGGTACTGTAGCTTCTCTTATGTCCCACTAAATGACCCACACCTTATATATACACGTCACTATCACTAGGGATAATTTTGATGTGATAGGTTGATTGTTTTGGAAGGTTAGGTTACTATAGCTATAGGTGTTGGTTTGTTGATCTGTTTGACTGCTTTTCCAGAACGTGTATTGTGTTAACAAAAAGCGAGTCCTGTCCTGGCCCAACCCTACAGCTGAGAAGGTTTTCATCTTCAAGAACAGAGCACACAACCACATAATTATCAACTAGGTGAGGAACACTTGAAGTTGTTTTGCCTATTTTATTTTTTATTTTTTTTATTTAGTGGTTTGCTTCATTAGGGGGAAATTTTGTGTTGGTAATTTCTAGAGCAACTGAATCCTCTGAACTATTCCAAGCAACAGAACACTATTATTTTTGCTCTTCTGGTCCCGTTTCCTGGCATACTTTGGATGAATCAAGGCACTCCAATGTAACAAAAAAGAATTATCACCTTAATTAAGTGTTGATCATCTAGATACTGTAGAAATTTAAGGCTAGGCAATGGGAATTTGGACAACTGCATGGTCTCTAATGACATGCAATACTGTTGAGGAGTATTTTGATACAAAATATAGAGGAAAATTTGAAACATATTCATTTTTAATTTAATTAAGCCAATATTACATGAAGTGCTTATTTTTCACCATCTTTTAAATAGCGTTACACCATAACAGAGTCGGTTCTGATGTCACTGACCCACGACCACCAGACAACACTTGTGTTGCAGTTTGATGACCCAATGTGGCGGAGGTACAGTTGGCTCCACTCCCGCGTTTCTCCACTGTCGTTGCCAATTTTTGACCAGTCAGAAATTCGAATCCCGATTCACAAGTTTAAATACTCGAAACATTCATATCTTTCACTCTAAGGATATCAATGTTTCGAATTGTTTAACTTGTGGATCGTGATTCGAATTTCTGACTGGCCCAACATTGGCAACGTCAGGGGAGCAACGCAGGAGTGGAGCCAACTGTACCTGCTCTCCCTCATACCTCTGAGCCTCAACATCCTTCTTAACACATGCAACCCTGGCACACACAGCCACTACACCCAGTTCTGTTCTCACATCACCTGCAAGGCCATGTAAACCTTGTTGAGATCGGGAATGACATCTTCCCATTAATCGCATCGTATATATCTTATATCTATATTTATCTCAAATCTGATGTCACTGTCATGTTAACAAGAAAATGTTGAATGAGAATGAATGTTATATTTATACATAAATCTTATGGATGCAGAAAAAAATTATATAAATTAATACAAAAAGTTGTATAAACATTTGCAAGCCGTGTTTTGAATTACACTCACGATAATATGTTTTATTTGGACAGTATTATGTTTTAAAAAAAATGGGTTTAAGTTCTATATTTAATGCTGAGTTTAATGGTGTAAGACAAATATTCATAACCTTAATAATAGCCGAGCTACATGTAAATTATTAGAGGTCTGTCGTGTTGCAAATGCAGAGTTAGTGCCTGGCTGTTTGCAAAGATGGGTAGTAAGGCCAATGTCACGCAAGGGTGGCAGTATGGTATGGTACGGTACGGTATGTTATTTTTAAATCTAAAAGTACGGTACGAAATTACGGTACGATAATTTTTGTTAAGTACGGTACGGTACGAAATTACGTTATTTTGGGGGGGCCTTTTCCGTACTCTTTCCGTACCTTATTAAAAATTCGAATATACATTCCACTGTCCCCTGTCAAGAATAACCTAATATCCAGATGTAAAAGCAACTAATTAATTTTCTTGATGAACGTTCTACTTGGCAATACAATATAATTACTAACACCTATTTGTTTTTGTTGAAACTACATATAATTTTACTTAAGGGGCCTACTCACGAAAAATTCAATATTATCAGCCATTTGGGCTATTTTTGCTATAGCCATCCTTGTAAACCCTGATGTGTCTCCAGTACTTACACAAAGTTTCAGCACATTTTGCAAATTCTTTATCCATTTAAATGGACATTTTTGTGAAGTGGGTGTTTAAAGGGACATCGCGCGATTTAAAAACCTCAGCGTCCGTGGCAACCAGAAGTCTCTACGTTTTTTCTGGATTTTATTATGATTTTTTATTGTTTTATTGAGCAGCGACATTTGGCATCTCTCTCGGCTCCTTCTAGCCGTTCATACTACTGGCAACGCTCGCAGTAGCTCACTAAGTCAGTGGCATTTCAAATTTTACGAGTTGAAAGTGTTTCATAGACAAAACCTGTGTTTTCCCTCTCGTTTTTTGCACCATTTTGCCTCTGTACCTTGCCCTAATACCTCTGCAGCATAGGGAAGGTGTCAGGATAGAAAAAGAGGCAAGAGAATCGGCTGCCAATGCTTGGTTAGCAAAATATCATACAAAATATAATACAGTTCAACAACCTCCACCACCATTACCACCTGTTGTTGGGCCTCTCCACGGGTTTCCATGAAAAGAAACAGTCAATTAATTAGTGATAAAAGTGTTAGTGAATCTGTGAAGGAGGTGGAATATGTACTTATATCGAAAAAGTTGATTACAGACATAGTCAAACACGTTTGTAAGTGTGGAGTACAGTGTACGCGAGTGGATTCTTCTGAGTGGGTTTGACTCACGTCGCCTTGATTTTCTCAAAACGTAAGTTTTATACATTCTCCTCTTTATAATTTCGTCATTTCTTGTCCGATTTTCTTGATTGTTTTAGTATTTTAATCAGCATTGGACATACTAATGCTTGGTCATGTGATAACCATTATATAGAATTATATAACTTTTGTAAATGCATTTCTTTCGTACTCGTGAGTGATGTAGCGAGGATGTCAGCGGGAAAAATATTAATAGAAAATTGGTTTTTTGAGTAAACAAAATTCGGTATGACCAATAAATAGAAAAATTATCTACCTATTAATTGCCACAAAGTGCACTTTCGTATGTGAATTAGGTTTAGTTTAATAAGGCCTAAGACTTAGGTGTTCAGAAAAGTGATAAATTATTTATATTTTTTCTCTTTTTTCTAAGGATGGACTTCACATCATAGGGTTTATCTTTAACCCCTGCAGTCCGGGAAGGGTAGACCTTGCCTCCACGTTTCTACCCTGCCGCTAGCGTCAAAATTCCTCGATTTGCCCTATATTCACAACGCTCACACTCTTAACCTATATAGTGTACTGACTTCAAAATTGTTCCATCCTTACCTTCAACTCTTCCTCTTTCCAATGGTACCATCGGGAGGGCTGTACGATGAATAGTTGTGGAGATAGGGCGAGTTGAAGTGAACCATGTTTGTGCGCGAGACAGCGGTGTGTCTGTGTGTATGCGTGAGTGCAGTGTGACTACGGCATGACGAGTTCAGTTTCCCGCCCAAGTCTGTTGTCAACTCACTCGTATTACTACTATTATGTATCGTATGTCATGATTTCAACACTAAAAATAGTATGAACACTTGTAGGAATATATCATCGTGTAACTGTCACTTAGAAAATGATAAACAAACCGACTTGTACCGTAGGAAACACGTATATTTACTATCAATTGTGCCTGTATGGGTGTGTTTTGTGGTGTTATTTTCTTATTACTACCCCATTATATATTGTGTGTCATGATCTATACACTAAATAATAATTTGTAACCTTGTAGGAATATCATGGTGTCACTCACGTACATATATTCACTACGGTATTGTCTTACGAACGTTAGAGCACAAATTCGGACAAGGGCAATTACTTAAAAATCGCCCAGCCATCGTGGGGTCCCAGAATCGACTGAGTGGGTAGTGGATCGATATTGTGAGTGTATTTTCTTGCCCAACGACAAGAAAAACTAGCCGTACAGGGCGCGAAATAGCGCTTAATCGCTGTGACGGTAGGTGCAGTTGCCCGGTTCATTACATAAGACGGTCTATCACGTCAACCGGTCTTTAGGGGTTAAGGTTTAACTCTCTTTTAGCGTGTGTTTGTGTCATCTACTCGTCTGCTGCTCGTAGACTGTCGTTATCGTGTTCAGTTCGTGTCCAGTGACTCGGGACTCCTCTAATAAAATGTAAAGCTTATGTTTAGTATTTCCTCTTAATGTGTTATTGGTTGATTTGTTTAGTTGATTCCAAGACAAATATGGAAAATGTGTACAGTATAGTCTATTATATAAGTTCATACTACTGCACCTGCTAACAAGAAAACAAATTTGCAGTTCTAATTTACCCTTCAATTATCATGGTGTATGTATGCCGCCCTCATTGCCTTGTAATAATATCCTATACTGCAGCCTTCACCCTTGGTAACCTAGTGCAAGTCCCACAGTCACACACACACTTACTCTATTTATAGTAATATTAGTATATTTACAGTGATATTCACTAATAACAAAACAAAAGACACAATTATGGGAACTTAATCGAGTCTGGACAAGGAACTGTTTACAGAGGTAGTTCATATAATTGATTAATTTTAGAGATGTAATTTATGGCATTGGTACGATATTGGGTACGAAATTACGGTACGAAATCTTACTTTTTCGTACTAGTCCGGTACGGTTCTTTGGGTAAGGTACGAAATTATGGTACGATATTTTTAAGCGTGCGAAATTACGATATTTTTTTCGTACCGTACCGTACTGCCACCCTTGGTGTCACGGCAACCAATCAGAGAGCTCCATTCATATCTCAGGCTAGGCTCACCATGGACTTGGTCGAGTGGCTGAACATGATGTTATTACACTCACACACACATTTTCTCTCTCTCTCTCTCTCTCTTTCTCTCTCTCTCTCTCTCACACACACAGATATTAAAATAACCTCAAAATAGTTTTATAATACTAATTTTAAAATGATGTATGGTTAAGATAAAATTGTTGATGATATTATATTACTGTGTGAAAGAGAGAGAGAGATTGAATATGTGTGTGTGTGTGAGAGAGAGAAAGAGGGAGCGAGGGAGAGGGAGAATATGTGTATGTGTGTGTGTGTGTGAGACTTTGTGTGTGTCAGAGAGAGATTAATGTGTGTGTTAAAGAGAGACTGTATGTTTGAGAGACAGATTAATGTGTGTTTGAAAGAGAGACTGTAAATGTGAGAGAGAGAGAGAGAGAGAGAGAGAGAGAGAGAGAGAGAGAGAGAGAGAGAGAGAGAGAGAGAGATTGTGTGTGTGTGAGAGATTGTGTGTGTGTGAGAGAGAAAGAGAGACTCTGTATGTGAAAGATCGAGACTGTGTGTGTGTGAAAGAATTTATTTATTGATGCAACTAGGCATCTGGCGGCGCAACAGCTAGGGTCATATACCGCCCAACACAAAATTATTATCTTCAACTAACAAAATCACAAACTCCCGAAAGGGACACGCATCATAACTAAATTACACACAAATTATAAACACACACCATTACTAAAAGAACGCGTCAACTTAACTAATATATAAAAAAGAATCAAGACTAAATAATATCAAACTATCTAAAAACCATAAGTATAATAAAATCACAATTTATTGAGGAGGCCAGCCTCCTCCACATAGGAGAGGGTGTTCCCTCCCACACTACAAGCCTCCTCCCCGAGCACCAGGGAGAGACTGTAAGAACCGTCACCCACCCGGTACTCGGAGAGGTGCCTACGACGCAGGTCCCCAAAACTGGGACACTCCACAATAATATGCCTCACTGTCAAAGGGACCAGACAATCATCACAGTAGGGAGGGTTAATCCTGTCCATTAAAAAGCCATGAGTCAATAATGTGTGGCCAATGCAGAGACGGACAAGAGCCGTCTCCCACCGGCGGGACAGGCCGCTGTAGCTCCACAGACCAAGGCGTTGGCGGATGTCACGGAGCTTGTTAGCCCCGACTGCGTCCCATCTGTCCTGCCAGCAGGAACGAATGGCAGCATCTATATAGGGTCGAAGGTCCACTGCAGGAACAGGATGACGCCCGGCAGGAGGCCGAGAATTGGAGACCACAGCCTTAGCCAGGGCATCAGCTCGCTCATTACCATCGACACCCACATGGGCTGGGACCCAACAGAAAGTGACTTTGCGACCACGACGACCCAGGAGGACAAGCCACTCAAGGATGGCCAACACCAGGGGATGGGGAGAGTTAAAATTGCACAAGGCCTGCAAGGCACTACAAGAATCACTATAAATAGTAAAAGAAGGCTGAGGGAGAGTAAAAATCACTTGGATGGCATATAAAATGGCCGAGAGCTCAGCAGTGAAAATCGACATGACAGAAGGAAGTCTACCACCACGGCAAAAGTCAGGAAAGACAACTCCAAAACCAACTCCAGCATCAGACTTTGACCCATCTGTGTACACAGGGAGGGACTCCCTGTGAGTGAAGGCATGTTCTAAAAACAGGGAACGAGCCACTGGAGGAGGAAGAGATTCTTTTTTGTCTGTAAAACAGATGCAGGGAAAAACTTCTGTAAGAAGCCATGGAGCCACCCTGGGGACCCTCACAGGACGAATCTGGAAATCTTCAATTCCCATCTCCTCCATAGCCTTCCTGACCCGGAAGCCAAAGGGCCAAGGTGTACGAGAATGTGAAAGGTAATAATTAGACATGATATCAGATGACACCGCCAAGCAAGGAAGGGAGTCGGGAAGTGGATGTAATCGATGCCAACAACGAACCATTGAGGACTGACGACGGAGATCTAGAGGTGGTTCGTTAGCGTCCACCAGGAGACTGGGGATTGGTGATGACCTGAACGCTCCAGTTGTCAGACGTATCCCAGCATTATGAACAGGGTCTAAAACTCTGAGACGGACATCTGTGGCAGAGGAGTACACCTCACACCCATAATCAAGTTTTGACCTAATAAAAACACGGTATAGGCGAAGGAGGGTGGCCCGATCAGCCCCCCAGGTAGTATGGCTCAGAACCCTCAACAGAGCCTTGAGGCAAGAGACCTTAAGTGTACATAAGTGGGGAACCCAAGTCAAACGTTTGTCAAAAAGGAGACCGAAAAAGCGAGTCTCCTCGACACAGCGTATCCGATGACTATACATGAATAATGATTCATATTGACAAGTATGTTGTGTGGGTGGAAGGTAAACACAGGATAGAGCTTCGAGTTATTTATTTCTCTTACGTTTCAGACTACACAGAGTCCATCTTCAGAGAGAAATGACATAGGGAAGAGGGTACCAGAGCTATATATACCGGTGGTGGCCTACACTGCACCTGCCACTACTTAATCTCACCTGACCTCACCTCACCTGACCTCACCTCACCTCACCCCGTCCTTTCTTTTACACTCCAGGGCTATATTGGCTGAGTAACTACACCATTTCATAAATCCTTCCCTATGATTATGAACATTCTTTGTACAAATGTATGCTGCTTCTAATGCCTTCCTCATTTTCTTTTCCAAACCACTGTGAATGATTGATGAACTCTCCCATCCGGGTAAATTATTACATTCTTCAATATGTAGTACCAATGAATTAGCTGTGTTGTGTTTCCTTACGTCAGCTTTATGCTCATATAATCTTTTCTTTATACCTCTTCCTGTTTCTCCTATATACACCTTGTCACACCCATTACATGGTATACTATATATCACACTGTTATTATTGACACACTTTTCCTTGTTTGCCTGGGTTATTTCGCCGATTCTCTTTCCAGATGATGTTGCAATTTTTAAACCAACCTTGTTCATTTGTCTATCAATTACCGAGCCAATATTAGAATTAGGTACACATATAAATCTTTTCTCGTTTTTCTCGCTGATATTAGTTTCATCTTTCTTTCGTTTGATTATCTTGAGTGCTTTGTTTTTAAGTTTAACTAGCAAACCTACCGGGTATTTTAATTTCTTAAATGCCTCTATTATATACTCAATTTCATGGTCCAAGCTGTCATTACTACATATCCTGTAAGCTCTTAGAAAAAATCCAATCACCACCCCAGACTTAATCCTAGCATTATGAGCAGATAGATAGTGAATAAAGTCATCTTTGTTAGTGGGTTTTCGGTATACCGAGAATTTTACGCCTTGCTCCGTTTTTCTTATTACAGTGTCTAGGAATGGTAGCATGTTCTCATTTTCTTCCTCAACAGTAAACTGGATATCCTTCTGAACATTATTTAGCATCCTCAATTTATTGTCTATATTGGTATTATTCGGTACTACTACAAGGACATCATCAACATATCTATACCATACACTGTTCCTACCTATTATTCTAGTATATTTATCAGCTTCTAGTGTCTCCATATATAAACTAGATAAGACAGCACTGAGTGGACTCCCCATGGCTAGACCCCTGTGTTGCACATATTCTTCATTATTAAAGGTAAACACGCCGAATCGTACGCACAATGAGACCATCTTGATGTAATCCGTCCTGGGTAGTGGTAGGTCCTCCTCCCTGATGTGGTCCAGAGCCTTCCTTACTGCTTCAATGGCTCCCTCGACTGGTACATTGGTGAATAGTGATTTTACGTCGAAGCTGGCTAGTTTCTTGTTGGTGAAATCTATTGTATTGAGTCGTGATATCAGATCCGATGAGTTTTTCAAGTGTGCACCACTGATGGATCCTAGAGCACGGGACAGTGGCATCGCAAGCTGTTTGGCCACCTTATGTGGTGCACTACCAATGCCAGATGTTATTGGTCTCATTGGAATATTTGGCTTATGTATTTTTGGAAGTCCTCTCATCCTCGGTGGTTGTGGATTCTCTTCTAATAATCTGATGAGTCGCTTGCCTTTCTCCGATCTCCTCATTATTTTTCTGGCTTCCTTATTAAATTTTTCCGATTCACTCTCAGCATATCCTATATGTTTCTTCTTGTATGTGGATTCGTCATTAAGGAGGTTCATCATCTTGTCTATATAATCACATTTATTTAATATTATCACTCCTCCACCTTTATCTGCACTGGTTATCAATATGCTCGGGTCACTTTTTAGGGATCTTAGGGCCTCGTTGTATCTCCTCGGTAGTGCACTTGGTTGGTCATCAGATAGGGCTTTGTAACACGCTAAAACATTGAAGCCATTGAAGCAGTAAGGAAGGCTCTGGACCACATCAGGGAGGAGGACCTATCACTACCCAGGACGGATTATATCAAGATGGTCTCATTGTGCGTACGATTCGGCGTGTTTACCTTTAATAATGAAGAATATGTGCAACACAGGGGTCTAGCCATGGGGAGTCCACTCAGTGCTGTCTTATCTAGTTTATATATGGAGACACTAGAAGCTGATAAATATACTAGAATAATAGGTAGGAACAGTGTATGGTATAGATATGTTGATGATGTCCTTGTAGTAGTACCGAATAATACCAATATAGACAATAAATTGAGGATGCTAAATAATGTTCAGAAGGATATCCAGTTTACTGTTGAGGAAGAAAATGAGAACATGCTACCATTCCTAGACACTGTAATAAGAAAAACGGAGCAAGGCGTAAAATTCTCGGTATACCGAAAACCCACTAACAAAGATGACTTTATTCACTATCTATCTGCTCATAATGCTAGGATTAAGTCTGGGGTGGTGATTGGATTTTTTCTAAGAGCTTACAGGATATGTAGTAATGACAGCTTGGACCATGAAATTGAGTATATAATAGAGGCATTTAAGAAATTAAAATACCCGGTAGGTTTGCTAGTTAAACTTAAAAACAAAGCACTCAAGATAATCAAACGAAAGAAAGATGAAACTAATATCAGCGAGAAAAACGAGAAAAGATTTATATGTGTACCTAATTCTAATATTGGCTCGGTAATTGATAGACAAATGAACAAGGTTGGTTTAAAAATTGCAACATCATCTGGAAAGAGAATCGGCGAAATAACCCAGGCAAACAAGGAAAAGTGTGTCAATAATAACAGTGTGATATATAGTATACCATGTAATGGGTGTGACAAGGTGTATATAGGAGAAACAGGAAGAGGTATAAAGAAAAGATTATATGAGCATAAAGCTGACGTAAGGAAACACAACACAGCTAATTCATTGGTACTACATATTGAAGAATGTAATAATTTACCCGGATGGGAGAGTTCATCAATCATTCACAGTGGTTTGGAAAAGAAAATGAGGAAGGCATTAGAAGCAGCATACATTTGTACAAAGAATGTTCATAATCATAGGGAAGGATTTATGAAATGGTGTAGTTACTCAGCCAATATAGCCCTGGAGTGTAAAAGAAAGGACGGGGTGAGGTGAGGTGAGGTCAGGTGAGGTGAGGTCAGGTGAGATTAAGTAGTGGCAGGTGCAGTGTAGGCCACCACCGGTATATATAGCTCTGGTACCCTCTTCCCTATGTCATTTCTCTCTGAAGATGGACTCTGTGTAGTCTGAAACGTAAGAGAAATAAATAACTCGAAGCTCTATCCTGTGTTTACCTTCCACCCACACAACATACATGAATAAGTCCGGATCAGGGTGGACACCTCGGAGGCGGCAGAAGTGCATAGCAACCGTCTTGGCAGGAGAAAATCGAAACCCATGAGAACCAGTCCAACGTGACACTCTGTCAAGGGCAAGCTGCATGCGTCGCTCCGCCACTGACATACGGGAGGCAGCAAACCAGACTGCTAGGTCATCAACGTACATCGAGTTGGCTATACCGTCCGGAAGGGATGAGGCAATGGCATTAATTGCTACTGCAAACAATGTGACACTGAGGACACTTCCCTGAGGGACGCCCTCCTCCTGTACAACAGATGCTGAGAGAGCTGTACCAACCCTTACAGAAAAACTGCGACCACTAAGAAACTCTTTAAGAAAGCGTGGAAAGCGACCTCGCAGGCCATATACATGGAGCTGCTGCAGGATGCCATATTGCCATGTAGTGTCATATGCTTTCTCTAAATCAAAGAATACACAGACAAGGTGTTGATGTCGTGCAAAGGCCTCACATGCAGCAGCTTCCAACCTGACCAGAGCATCTGTAGTGGAACGATGTTTACGAAAACCCGACTGGGACGGCGACAGAAAATCACCCCATTCCAAGAAGTAAACCAGTCTGACATTCACCATCTTCTCAAATAGTTTACATAGACACGAGGTCAAAGCAATTTGTCGGTAATTGAGGGCAACACTAGAGTCTTTGCCTGGCTTGGGGAAAGGAAGGATGGTAGCAACCCTCCACCCAGAAGGGAAGACACCCTCCACCCAGATTCTGTTATAAAAAGCTAAGAGAAATGAGATTGCCTCCTCACCCAAGTGTCGCAACATTGCATATGGGATGTTGTCTGGCCCAGGAGAAGTGTCCCCACAGAGAGAGAGAGCAGAATGCAGGTCTCTCAGGGTGAATATATGGTTATAACTTTCATTCTCGTTCCCTGAGAAATCCAGGGCAGTGCGCTCCTTGGCTCTTAACTCATGCCTCACAGCCAGAGGTCGAGAGTCACGGCTGGAGACTCTAGCAAAAGCCTCCGCCATGGTATTGGCCACTGTCAAACTATCCATAATCTGAACTCCATTGACCTTAAGTACAGGTGGAGAACTAGGAGAAAACTTCCCAGCCATCTTACGGACTCTCTTGAACACTTGGGTGAGTGAAGTTTTACTATTAATTGAAGACACATAGGCCTTCCAAGATGCACGTCGTGCCTCTTTTAAAACTCGTCTAGCCCGGGCCCTTGCCCGTCGGAAGTCCTCTAAAAGAGTTGGGTCCCCACGATTGCAACGAAGGCGAGAGAAAGCAGCGTGCTTCTCCCGCACAGCAGTGGTGCAGACTGGTGACCACCAAGGGACAGGACGTTTGGGAAAGTAGCCAGAAGTTTTAGTGATAGAGTTGAGAGCGGCTGAGTGGAGTACATCAGTGAAATATGTTACAGCCTCATCAGCGCTACCAAAATCGGCTACTGAAGAGACCGAAGAAGTTAGCTCTCTAAAAAACTGCCAGTCAGCCTTCTCTAATTTCCACCTAGGAAGACGAGACTGAGGTTCATACTTGTTACCTTCTAAAACAGGGGTTCTCAACCTTTTTAATCATATGTACCCCATGAAGTCTTTCAGTATTAGTCACGTACCCCTTACCCACAACGCAGCATCAGTATCGATGAAAATAAATGCATGCTGAGAGATGTGATCAATAGAAAACAAGCAAGGGATGACTACTGCATTATGGGTTTGCAAGGTTGTGTGACAACTGTAGTCCAAGACAGATTTCTCTCAAGTGACATAACTCCAAGATTTTCCTTGTTGACATTGTAACTTAACGTCTGCTTCTAGAGGAGGTCACATCTAGCCTAGCTGGCTTAAGTACTTTTTGACTTTATAGATGACAACGAAATTTGCTCTAGGTTTTTAGGCCAAAGGCCACAAGACCCACTACACTATGTGTTGTGGGTCTTGTGGTAAACATGACTAATGTAGACCACTTTCTAAAAACAATTTTGTAATTACAACCAGATTACTTTCAGAAACCTGTCACGTACCCCCGAATTTCTTCCAATGTACCCCTGGGGGTACGCGTACCCCAGGTTGAGAACCCCTGTTCTAAAAGTATAGGAAAATGGTCACTACCATATAAATCAGGCAACACTCTCCAAGTAAAATCTAACAGAGCATTGGATGAGCAAAGGGAAATGTCAATGGCGGTAAAAGTCCCAGTTGGGTTATTAAAATGTGTCACATCTCCCGTATTTAACACCCCTAATCCCTCATCCTCAATAAAAGAAGCTAATAAAACACCCCTGGGGTTGATCGAACTATCACCCCACAGAGGATGACGCCCATTAAAATCACCCAATAAAATAAAGGGAAAGGGAAGGTCCCGTACAAGACGGTTGAGATCACCCCTCTCTACTGTAACACTGGGAGGAAGGTATAGACTGCACACAGTGTAGGGGCGGTCCATAAAAACCTCAACAGCAACAGCCTGGAGCGGTGTGTCAAGCTCCAGGCTCGTGCATGGAATATCTCGACGAACTAGGATGGCAGAGCCACCATGGTGACCCTGCCCTTCAAATGCAGAATATGCTGGAGGACTGGCAGGAATGTAGTCCCCAAGCATTGTCTCTTGAAGATAAACACATGCAGGAGAGAAACTAGAGAGAAGAATGCGCAGTTCTTCCCAAGAAGCCACGGCAATTCTACTAAAGGACTTTGAACAGTGTTTCTTTGGTTCTGGTTTTTGGGAAGCTTCATGGAGGTACAGTTGGCTCCACTCCCGTGTTGACCACTGCGCGTTGCCAATGTTGAGCCACCCAGATATTCGAATCCCGAACGAAGCAAAGCACTCATTACCTCCATCAACCCAACTCAGTCGTCCCTCCCTCCATCTCATTCGGTCATGAGTGCTTCGCTTCGTTCGGGATTCGAATATCTGGGTGGCTCAACATTGGTAATGCGCAGTGGTCAACGCGGGAGTGGAGCCAATTGTACTTCCCACTACCACCTCGACCTGAGGGTCTACTCAAACGATACGTTTTGTCAAATCCTGGGCCACTAGAAGAGCGAACCCGAGGAGTAGTACTTGGGGCAGTAATTGGGACCCGTTGACGAGTCCCTGAAGCATTTGATATGTTTGATAAAGATGAAGGTATATGAGCAGGGATATTCTTAGAAACATTTACATTGGTATTGTCCTGTGCAGCAGTGGTATCACTGACACAGGCAGACACATCAACATCCATAATACAGGTGGTA
Organism: Petrolisthes manimaculis; assembly: GCA_034508575.1. Lineage (NCBI taxonomy): Eukaryota > Metazoa > Arthropoda > Malacostraca > Decapoda > Porcellanidae > Petrolisthes > Petrolisthes manimaculis. The sequence continues at coordinate 1,858 of JAWZYT010000393.1, read as the reverse complement.
GAATCACTCTGCTGTTCAAGCGGAGAAGAAACTGAATATTTTGAAGTCGCGACATCAGTGGCATCCACATTAACTTCACGCTCCTCTGATGGTCCTGAAGAAAACTTGCGAGGAGGAACTTCTGTTGAATCAAGAGATTCATCAGAGCCACGAGAACGCTTCTGGTGACATTGAGAGGAAACTATGGATGAGTCCTCAGAGATGGTTGCCTTATAAGGAGGAACATCTATTGAGTCAAGTGCCTCAGAGGAACCATGAAGACGTCTCTGTGACCGTTTAGGTGACTTAAGTTTCCTTTTTGGAGAGCGTGTGGCAGCGTGAACCTCTACCACATGGACACCTTTAGCTAAAGTTGCAGAATTGTCATCAGTTGAAGGGTCACCAGAATGAGCGTCTGATAAGGTTTCCAAAACAGAGAAGGTATTATGTAGTGTAACCTTAGAAACGCTCTCACTGGAGCATAAAGCAGCTGCCTCTTGAGAGGGTTGAGAGGGTGATGCAACTGATTTGAGGCGAAGGGTGGAGGCGTATGTCTTAACACCACCATCCTTCTGTCGCCTGAAGTTGAGTTGCCGTCTGGCACTACCAATACTAATGAATTGGCTATTAGCCAAGTGGAGAATATCCTGCTCAAGGAGGTACATCTTACATTGGCGAGACCGCAAGGGGTGAGCATCTCTGCAGTAAAAGCAGTAACTCTCTGACCAACATTCAGAAATAAGATGCGAGTCAGAAGCAGAAGAATTACCACACCGGGAACGGTTGTTGCAGTTCCTCCTCCCATGACCAAACTCATAACAACAGAAACACTGTAAGGGACGCTCAACAAAAGGCTTCACCTCAAAAGAGGTGGGGTTAATGTTAATGCGATCTGGGATATGCGAACCATAAAAAGTGAGGATGATCATATTTTTACTGCCTTTCATCTTTGTTACTCGTTGGACATTGTCTGGGCACATAGCAAGAATGTCCTCTTCTGAGAATTCATACAGGTCTTCATTATATATACGCCCCTTGCTATAATTGAATGTTCGGTGTGGTTTGATAGATTCAAACATGCTATCAGTAGGACAGGGGAGATTGAGGAGCATCATGGCCTGAGTAAGATCTTTGGCTCTGATTAAAACGCCCTTACCATATTTCTTTATGTGGCCCATTGGTAGTACTCCAATTTCTTTCTCCAAATAACGGGAAGCATGGATAAGATTACCACGTCCCTCCCTGTAATACGCCACAAACCAAAAGGGTGTTGGAACCTGACGTTCCTTTGGGACATTCTCTGTAGAGTCATCAAAAAGGTTAGGACAGTAGTCATTATCACTATCTACTACATTGGCAGACCGCATTAACTGAACTTTACAGTGAGTATCCCCCACTGTCAGAGAATCTTTTGCCTCAAATGCTGCTTTGGCAGTAGCATTTGTATTGAATGTAATATAACCCCGATTAGACCTACAATCACAGTCATAAGTGTTTCGGATACGAAGGACTACTACGAAACACTTAAAAATGGAGTGGATAGCGCCATACGAAAGTGATGCCTGTACCTTAGTTATTATCAATGTGTCACAACCACTAACACGGTTATCTGACACTACACCCGACCTGCTGGGTCTACTCATATTTGGAGCTCTCTGCTCATCACCACGACCAGATTTTGGCGTCTCGAGGGCCTGGTCGACCACCGCTCGAGAAAGAGATTTTGGTTTTGTTTATCCATATATCATTGATTTAATATATTTGGCCCCAGGAGCCAAGAGCAACTACCAACCGGGCAGATGAGGGGACCGAGCGCTGGTCGCCGCAGGCGGGGTACCTCTTCCCCCACGGGGCCACTCATTTTAAAAAGCACCCCAAT
>JAWZYT010000392.1:0-122500 GCA_034508575.1 Petrolisthes manimaculis | reverse complement strand
TAGTGCGTACGGTCATTGATTTAAAAAAAAATATGTATAGTGCGTACAGTCACGAGCCACAATACATAAGTTAGTTCTATAATCCAAAGTCCCGTCGCTACTTCCACACTGTTGTTACCAAGGCCAAGAGGTATATCTCTTGGCCTTGGTTGTTACAATATTAAGAGACAGCATATACAACAGTCGTGGTCAATAATAATCATCCACATATGGTTAACTTTAACAATTTGGTGTCTAATGTTTTCATATTCACATTATAATGTTATTGTTTCAAATAGTGTGTAGCTGCTTGTATTGAATTAAACGATGATACTTAACCTATTTATTGGAAAGTTTATCAGATCGAGGGAAGCTGTCAAAATTTTACGTGAGTTATTCTTATATGGATGATTATTATTGACCACGACTGTACATACTGTAATACTGTTCTCATTATCAACATGGACCTAACCTACTGAGTATACATCATCGATAATTGTCACACACATTTCTCATCTCGTCCACACGTGTCTCTTTCAATTATTGTCTCGGGAGCACTGCACGCACGGAGTAGCTTGGTTGGTTGTTTGTTGGTTGGTTTATTCAATATATTTTCAACAGGGGAGCCGAAACGAGCACATATATATCATTCTCCATTTTTGCACAGTGAACCTGTCTTGCATTAATGTACTATTCTGTACTTTTATTGTAGGTAAAGGCTTGATAGATTGTTTCACTTTTCATGGGTAAGCCTTTGGTAGAGAAATAACCGTAAGTAAATAAGGTAAGTAAACACATTCACTATTATTACACACAACCCCTCACTCTTCTACATTATTAATAGTGTCTGTATAACTCCTTCTCATACTATACTACTGTATAATATTATCAAACACACACACGACACAACTTTTCAAAGGCCATTAATATGAATTCCACTGTCAGGAATAATAACAATAATAATTACAGCATTAATTAATAATCATTTTGGCATCGCGGGCGGGCGTCACTGTTTGTTTATTTGTTTGTTTGTGCATAATAATATCGATCCTCTCCCACGAAAACAAGAACAATAATTACGATAAGACCTAGAGCTCTCGGCTGAGGCCGGAGCTAAAAACAACAAAAACACCATCATATTATTATTATCCAAGGCACTAGAGTGAGGCACGCTGAGGCAAGGCAGCAGTGCATGTGTTTGTCTGTGTCTGCGTGTGTGTATGTGTGTGTGTGACGAACAAAAGGTAAGACTAGACTGACTATCAGCAGTGATCTGGGTAGTGGTAGTGGTAGTGATGGTTGGTTGTGGTTCCTGCTTGACACCAACGAGGGAGAGGGAAGTGCCCAGACGAGGGGTAAAGCTTAGCCTACTCTACTATACTGTGTGTATTTGTGTGTGTTTTATATTTCTATGATTTGTGTGGGGGGGGGAGGGGGGGGTATGGGAGGAGAGTGTGATATGTGTGTGTGGGGGGGGGGGGGGAGCTGTGTATCATATAATATTATGTGTGTGCGTTTTTTTTTTTTTATGTGTGTTTGTGTGTGTACTGGCTCCCTAATTTAATTTTATGGCCTCTTCGGTAAATGTAATACAATCCAAGACAAGTTACACCAAATATTTACACAACTAGAAGCACTTGTCTGCAACTTATAAACACTATTAGAGAAGATCCGTCAGACGTCTATAGCTCATTATCACTAAGAAAAAAAATTACACACACACACACACTAGTCATTATCGTGGCATAGTTTGGAGGAATCATTAGTTCTCCACTTTAACCTCAAGAGATGATCCACATTAAGATCAAGAGACACTAGAAGGAATATAAGTACAGGAGATATGTACAGTACTGCGTGGGCATGGCTTTCGTCTGGGAAGTGATGTGGGCGTGGATTAGCCGTATAGATGTGAAGGCGTGGTTTTGAAGTAGGCGTGTGGGTGTAGTCTAAGTGTGCGCGGGAAAGTGCCGTGTGTGTGTGTGTGTGTGTTGGCGAGTGATGATAATGGTAGTAGTGGGAAGAAATGTGAGGAGATCATTATTACCGTAGAGGCTATGGGTGAGGCCGGATCCACAGTGTAGCTGAGGAGGTAAGGCGTACTGAGCAATACAGACATTCGTGTTATAAACAGTCTAAATAAAAGATGCTCGTCCCTCTCCATAAATCAACCAGTGACTGTCACCAATTACTTTGCTTAATTAACACTACCATTCCTAATAACGTCTACTCCTCGGGGAGTGTCCGGCAGGCAAATTTGTTTCTAAAACCCGGTCCAATACACACATTTTTTTAGTCAATATTGAAAGAATTACAGTTATTGCGTACGGTTTTTCTACCTTCAATACCCACTTATTTAGACAATTCTAAGACTATTTTCTTCTATGTCATTTCCTCAGCTAATGCCCCAATTGAAATGGGGCAGTTTGAAATTAGCCTGACCTTACCTAGACCACAGCAAACAACCGGGACCTAACCTGGGCAAACTACCAGGAAATAGCCGTGGTAAAGTACAGAAAATGACGGGGGCAAAATACTGGGACTTGGCCGGATCTAGCAACACTGCTAAAAAATAAATACCAATTTCTTAGGTGGGTAGAGGGTACGATAGTGTGGAGTCTGCCGGGAAATGCTCCTTCTGGTAACACTGCTAGAGAAGCGAGAAATATGAGTATATAGCTTGGCGGACATCACTCGACCGTGTAGCCCCTATGGAACTTGATACTAGGAGAAGCTGAGCATCTTCCACCTGCTGGGCTGTACCACGAATTCATGTGTTCAACTGTACACCAGCCAACAAGAACGCTTATTGTAGGCTAATACTTGTTTAAATGGTTCCCAGTTACGCACACACACACACACACAAACGTCATGTTTCTACAGATTCACCTTTTCAACAGCGGATGTCCTTTCTTTCATCAAACAGATCAGTCAACTCACATCCTTACCTTCCAAGTCTGCTCCAACAATTAAGATGATGATTCGTCTCCTGCTGTTCTTCCTTCTGCTTGGTAAGTGTGCTGTCTTTATTTCGTTTCCTCCTCCTTTCTGGTTGATCTCTTATCCTACTCCTTTCTGCTTGTTAGCACTGTTGTGTTCTTCTCGTACCTTCCTCATCAGTCATTGCCAATTTCCACTCGGCATCTGTGTACAGTCATGATCAAGAGTTCTACATTGGAAAGGTTTATGCTTCCAAATTCATATAGTACATACAGTAAATGGTGAAAAAATTCTTTAACAAAATAATTTAGATACACAAACTTCATCATAGTAGAAATCGAGTGACTGATTGAGGATGAAAGACCACCCTAAGCCTATAGGATGAGAGAGAAGGTGCTTGAAGGGTGGGGCAGAAAGCATGAAGGAAATAGAAGGAAAGGAAGGAAAGAAAGCTCGAAGAAAATAACAGAGAGGGAGACAACAAGAGCGAGGGAAATAAAAGGAAGGGAGGGACAGATGAAGGATTGAAAAGTGTGGCTGGGGCTTCTTAAAAATTAAGGGATAAAAATAATACAAACCACTTATTTGACCACAGGCAATCGTGTGATACAATGGAATAATGCATTTCTTCTCTCCAACAGTTCAACACGGAGCAAACAGTCAACAACACCTGAAACGAAACAGTGAGTATTCTTCGTTCAACCGGTATACACCATCATGAGTGTATTATGAATTATATTATGTCCTTGTAACTATTAACTTTTCCAGACTGTTATGATTTGACTTGGTTTTTGTTTGTAGGATTCCACAAAAAAAGTTAAGTGGAATTTTATTCTTTTCTTATCATAAGTAGCCACCTAAACCTTTAAAGTATTGACCACATCACCACAGGCAATACAGTATCCTCCTGTGGTGAACTGTACTGAAAAACAGATCCCCTAAGCATATACTGTGCTTTTTTTTCATATGATCTGACACTGGACATAGGCTTCATGAAGCCAGTTACCGTGGCCCAGGGCTGCTCACACACACACACACACGTCACGACTTCCGAACTGGTACCCAGCCACAGAGAGAGGGAAGTGAGGGTAATTCCCAAATTCTGCAGCTGTTATGGTACCAGCGAGGGTGTTTTACGACGTTCGGTTGCCTTATAGTTAGTGCCTCAAACTCAAATCGGAAGAGTAAATATTCTCAGGCCCTCACCTGAGAGGATCGATCTCCCGACCTCTAGGTTATGAGTCCAGAATACTAACCACTCAGCCACCTCCCCTATACGGTAGCCTGTTCTTTCCTGGCATACTGTAGTATGGACGATTCACCAGCCCTCCAAAATCACCAGAAAAAGTATACCATTATGACAATATATATATTCTTTCTGTCAGGCTGGTGGAGCAAGCGATCCTCATTCACCATGACCCCAGGAACCAACGACATCATCAGCACAGAAAAACAGGGCCAAATTCATCCTTACTCCAACCACATCCAAGCTAGTCGTCCTCACCTCACACCGCCCGCTGCCTCCTACAGCAACCCTCGTCTCTCACCTTCGACCGGTCCCATCTCCTTCAGTTCTTCTCGTTTTGTACCTCCTGCCTCCTCCTTCTCCTTCCCTCACCTTGGCAATCCCAATCTCATACCTCCTGTCCCCTTTTCCTTCTCTTCCTTCCACGGTCATTCTCCTATCCTTACAACTATTCCTTTCTCCTCCTCCTTTTCTCACAATCGTTCTCCTAGCCTTATAATTCCTTTTTCCTCCACCTCCCACAAGTCCTCCTCTGCCTTACCCAGCTTCATTTCCCTCACACCACGTACCCCTACCTCCCTTCACTATCCATAGTTCACTCTTCCCATCTCTCTTTAGACAGTCGGGGGTCCACACCACAGCACTCGCCACCACCCATGAACTAATAAAAATGGAACACACAGCCCTTTCCCCACCAACAACACCCGACATTCACCACATGCAGCAGAATAAGAAAAGAAAGTGGTGCTATAAAACATATATTCAACAGGTATACAAAATATAAAAAAATTGTTGTCAATGATCATACTTGTCACACCAACAACAACGACATCAACAATAATGGTATGTGTACGGTGAAAGACAAAGCTCGTGTCCAGAAAATTGGCAAAAACATCTGATAATTGACAAACCATTCAACCACTGTGTGTAGATGTGGCCTGGGTTTCAGTGTGGATAGTTGTGGCAAAAAAATATAAAAGGAATATGACACGACTTTTGTCTTTCGTTGTATAGCCAGCCAATGAGCTTAAAGTGAGTGAACTAATTAATGTATTAAAGACTGAAATATCAATGTCATCCAGGGGGTAAGAAGTAGTTTACAAATTACAGGCTACTGATTCCTCAAAACTGAATAAAAAATGTGATTGTGCTTCCACTTTTGGTCCACTGCAAGCCATAACCTCTCCACTAAGCAGGGAAACAGACTGAATGTATAATGAAGGAAGTAGTGGATACAAGTATTTTGTTGGTATTATATAAAGGGTGTAATGTATATTATCCCCCTTCCAGAGTTGTGTATGAAGACTGAGAGTACTGTACATCGTAAATTCTTTGGGATAATCACTATGAATGTAATTCAACAGTATTCACTCCTGGGATTTTGAACTGGTGGAAATAATCTCAAAGTTATCTATACTTGTGTGTCCTCTCATTGGCTGGGTGTTGTGCAGGTTTATAAGTTTGACTAAGAGCTATTTTCTGCAACAACAGTACGGATTATATGAACAAGTTAGACAGTTATGGAAATGTGTGACAACTTAATGTTAGTAACTATAGGACTAAGAACTCTGAAATAGAGAAATACACTTGGTATCTTTAATGTAACATACTTGGCATGCATTGTGTTATAATAACAGAAAAATAAATGCTCTGACATCTATCAATGACAACTAAACTACAAAGATAATAACAATCCTGTAGTGCTGTGATATTAGATACTCTAAATACTGTACTGGCATGTTAGCTTATCATCACATCGATTCAACTTTACCAAATTGCTTCCCACAATATTAGGTGATATCTGCTCTACTGTAGTAGCCTAGATATACAAAGAGAAAGAGACAGAGAGAGGGCCTGGACCCTCATAAAGCTGGAAACACAGAGAAAGAGATAAGAAGTATTATGCTTGAATTAAAGAGGAAGAAAGAAAATAACGAATGGGAAACCAATTCTGTCTCGCTCTATACTTTTTCAGGGTTTAAGTATTTGTCAGCACACTGGAGGCTACTTTCCTTTAAACTGTGCCGCAACACACAGTACTGTGCTGTGCTCATCCTGAAGTGCGGTAGTTTGTTCTTTTTCACACGTTTGGATGAATCAGTAGCCTTTAAGGTGATACTGTACTCTCGTTGGTAAATTGGAGGGCTACCGAATTCTCTAAACCATGCCCTGAAACAGGTCCTCTGGTACAGTAGTAATACAAAGATTGCCTGTTTCTTGACATAGTATGGAGGAAACATTAGTCTACTACTATTCACCAACAAGACTCTCCATTTAATTCACTGATATCCCTTTCATGTTTTTATAGCCTGCTCCTTAATGGCTGAAAGAAATGACATGATATAATATTATTTTTGTGTCTACAGTATAATCACAAATAATACATTTCATACATAAGGTGCTTAATTCTCTACTATGCTAACTGGATGCTGTATAGTCAAACATAATTATTTTTTTCACTCCTCTTAACTTTAAAAATATAAATTCAGAAAGGCATGTGTGTGTGAAAAGGGCAGCTGTCTCTCCTGATTGATTATAAACCTAAAGATTTAATGATGAATCCACAATTTTTTTCTAGGATCTCAAAGGTGTACTCTTGTGGACAAATTGAAAGCTACAAACTCCTCCAAACTACAGTATGTATGTAGCAAAACAGATCCCTTACCGGTAAACTGAGGCACACTGTTCCTTGGCAGAGCTGGAAGGAATCGCTAGCTCTACAATCTGACAGCAAAATTTCATCTTACTGTACTCCTCCAGTTACCATCCATCATTCAGGAGTTTTCATCATATCTGGACTATATTAGATCCCAAAAGTATCATTTCAAAGGGGAGAGAGAACATTCAAAACAGCTGTTGATGTCACCCACCCATATTTCAGAGACCTTCGTTCTGAGGTCCAAGATGATTCATGAATATTCTGCAGTGATTCTTTTGGGATCTATATTTCATTATCTTTATCATCAACTAAGAAATATAGGCATACACACAGATTCCACCAATTCAATGTTTTTTCTCTACAACTCATAGTGTAAATTTGTGAAGTTTATTAACACTCGAGCACGGCCTGGTTTTGTTTAAATTGTGCACTTGGGTGTGGCAGGATACACCTCACTTATGGAGCGCTGTTTGAATTAGGGAAACTGACCGAGGCGGGCAGCCAGACTGTCCAGACAGTGTGCATATGATTATATTTTATATGTTACCAGTTTTGAGGATGCCTATATGTATTCCAAATTTGAATTAAATCTGCCCAACAGTTGACTTTTAACAAGGATTTTTCCAAAAATAGGATGCCAAAGTGGCATCTGTGCATGAACCCAAAGGTTTTTTTTTATTCTAAAATACATCGTAGGCGTCAGCTGTGTGTGAGTGTTAAGATTTTTTTGGAAAGTAAAATATTATCTGATTTTCCTACGGGTAACCCACCATTGTCACTTCACAAACACTGAAAATTATTGTCAGTAATGATAAACTAGAAAGTAAAGTTAGCAACCATGCTATATAGTACCAAATGTTAGTGATAGTTTGTCAGCACCTTGAGCAATAGTCAAGCACAAAATTACCACACAAACAGAGATCTATGTAGACTGACTTACTGACCTTTATGGGAACTGAGATGTTGCCAGCAAATGAAGGCACATGAATCTACCAGCCTGGACCACAAGACAAATAACCTAAAAGTTATGTCAAAACAATCTATTTCTTGTCCAAACAGTTGGGAGGAAACAGTAACCACCAATATGCTGACAATATCTTAGCCTTTCTAGTTTTGTCCATAAACACTTTACTAATAGAGTAATTTGTAAATTTTGGATTAAGATGGTAACACAATTAACCCTAAGTGGCTGCACTTTGAATATGCACAGAGATGGTTGACCTCTGCTGTGGGTTTGGTCCCTCCTCAAACACTAAATTAAAAAAGGATTGCTAACTACACATGTCAACATCAGTTGATAAGGCAATTTACTATCACAGAAATGCTCATGGTCATCAAAATTCATCTAGCAACACGTTTATATATTTCTACTCCAGTGTGTCAAAAATTAATTGTGAGACTAGTTTTGTTTTTTTATATATATGAAACAATGTTGACAGACAGCTGGTTAATCACAATGTTATGACCAGTGATTTAAACAGCAATATATAAACATTTTTGACACACACTGTAGTTTTAGCAACAACTTCCATTTTCTCAGTAGAAATATGGAGGCCACCAGCTGTGGGAAAAACTATCTGTTTGTTATGCATTTCCTTATGTGCAGAAACCCTCATTATACACAGGTTAGTATTTAACATATATATTCTCATTATCTTTACTTAATATGAATACTGAAATCTTACTGCATTCTATTGGAGGATTAATTAAGCCTTTAAAACTGTCATCTTCACTGGGTCAAACACTCATTTCACACATATTCATCACAGGTTACAGTTCATGCCCATTGTACACGTGTACTGCAATAATGAGAGTTTCCTGTACCATTTGTTGCACAAGATATGGGACTAGAACCTACTCTCGAGTGAGCACTTTGTTACTATACATACTTTAAAAACTGATTATTAATGCAGATGGGATTTTTGTCTACTTTCCCTGATATCCTAGTGAAATTTACTTGGTACCATAATATAAAAAGGCAAATACATCTATATTATACTAAATGAATATATCCATGAATAAAACCATAGATACAGTGATATGTAATATTAAAGCCATATATCTGAGAGATATATAAGTCAGTGATCATTTTTTACAGAATTATTTCAGATTTGAAGCCAAATTCACTGTTCTTTATATCTATATTGTCTTTACATTAAGTCCAAGACTATGCTGAATTTATTGGACTCCTCTCTTGTCTATTGAGGGAATATCCTTACTTGAGCAGAAAAAGTTAAGAATTATGTCACTAGGAGTCAAAATGATCGATCAAATTAATCATTATTCTAAAACATACATCATTACTTTACTTATTTCATAATTATTCTCCCAGCAACATACGTCAACATTTACGCTTGTCCTACCAACACATACCAGCCATCCTCTCACCTCCAACAAATACCAACATTTATTCTTATATTCATTTCACAATCACACTTCATCACACTTCAACAATCCTTTCACTCATCTCTCAAGGCTCATTTGGATGACCTGTACATATAGTATAAATGTCTATCGGACCCATGCCTACCTAACTTATTAAAAGCATAATAATCTATTCACCAATCAACTAGTAGAAGGGCAGGATTTTTGAAGAACCAAGTTAGCTACAGAGAAGGGGTTTACGGTTTCTAAAGGAATATGGCTGTCAGACCAAGTTAGCAACAGAGGCAGTGTTTTGTAGTTATCTTAACTACAAGACAGCAACAAAGGGAAGGACACAAGTGCCGAGTTAGTGAGGAAAGACGATGACCAGTTTCAGTAACAGTCCCTGAGGTGTTGGTCATCCAGGTGGCGTGGGTGGTGAGTGCCACTGCCTTCCAAGAGGATATCATCCAGCAGGGAGATGAAGTCGGTCACACGTTGCTGTTCCACTGGAAACAAAATACAGTAAGGTAAAATATGAATATGACGACTATTGATTTGTTCTTTTTTGCTCTTCCAGGCACAGCCATGGGTGGGTAATTCCGCTCTTGCTGTTGCCTTACCAAAATATTTTTAAAATTAAATAATAGCAATAAATAGCTAAATAACACACATTTGTTGGTATAGATGTCTGATTTGGGATTAGACACACTCAGATAAAAATATGATAGGGAACACTATCAACTGCACTCATGAGTCCAAATTCTTCTATAAAGTCAAAGCACACCTGTAGGAAATTATACCAGTACAACTGTAGACTTTGGGGTATTTTTATTTGTTCCTTTTATCTCTGTCTGTGTGCGTGTGTTTGAGTGCAAGTGGTTATGACAGTGTGCTATCGTAATGACTTGGATCTTAATACAAGCATGAAATCTTATGTTAAGGGTTTAAACATGAAAATATGCTCACTGACCATCACATGAGGAGTTAAAGCAACAGAGTTGGTCGACAGTTGTGAGTAGAGAGGTGAGGGGAAGGGCTGTGTTGGGCAGTGGTACATCATCCAATGTGAGCAGCAGTAACTTTGGAGGTGAGCCGCTCCCCATACCATTGTCAGCAGGTCGCTTGATCCTGCAACAAAATCCACAGAGGTATGATAAAATATCCCCTGCATTTATTTCCTTCTCCATCACATCACTGCTCTCAGGTACTTATGGGCACTATAAACAAACATGTATTTTTTTTTTTTTTTGCACACACATTTTTTATATATTTTTACACCCACACACATATTCTCTCTCACATTCAGAAGCAAAACAAAACCGGTCTCACATGTTGACGGTGTGTAGTGAGGAGGCAGCGAGAATGTCACTGATAGTGCTGTCAATTTCATCCTCCCTAACCATGAAATCTCCCTTGGTGTCCCCTGCTTCCTTGACCTTGGATGTATCCCCCGACTCCCCTACCATGACCACCACCTGGCCCCCGTCCTCTCGATCCCTGACCCCATCCGTCCACGAGGAGGAGGATGGTACCGTTGACCTGAGGGGAAGAAAATTAATTGAATAACGATAAATATGACCAGGTCTCCTGCCATTTACTAGGTTCAAGGTGATGTAGGCAGAGGTAAAAAGACTAAGCAAAACAACAAAACATTAAGAAAACAAATAAAGTAGCCTACATCAAAGTTAGTAACAATTTTACCTTTCGGAAGTTACTTGGAAGTTTTCTTACCAGATGTCGATTGACAATCATGTGTTTTTTTTTAAATTGGGGAATGACTTTATGGTGACCCAGCTTTCGTTTTACTCCTCCAACTCACCTCTTGCTTCCTTCTGAGGTGATCTCGTAGCGGGTGACCAGGTCATAGAGGAAGCAGAAGACCTCCCGGGCCTTGTCTGTCACAGCCGTCACCAGGTCCTTCCTACATGCCAGCAGTGAACACAGGTACCCACACTCACACACCCTCAACAACAAGGAGGATAACAATAATATTAATATACATAATGAAAATAATTCTAACAATAATAGCAGTAGTAGTAGAGTATTGTAATAAAAATAATAATAATACATTAGGTTCGCCTATTGAGCATGTTCTCAATGCGCACCTTTTGAGCGACGAACCCCAAATCTTTTATCTTATGATTGATGTTTCCACAGCATGTGTTTTTGTGGCCAAGAGTGGCCCAAATCTGCAGCTGTTCCCAGAAACGTGTCTAAATCCGGTTTCCGTGTAACACTAGCCACTCCCTCAAACCCACGCTACAACCAGCCGCTTCCCCCAGCCAGCTTCTCTCTCTCACTCAGTTAGTCTCCCGCTTCCTCGCGCCATGTATACCCCCCTCTCCATTATCAATGACTTCCCAACCAACACCTGCCTTTACCATGCTAAAGGTAGAGCGTAAGAAGAAATTCCAAGCACATGTTCTGAAGCTTCAGGTGATTATCATAAGACCGCAAATATCTATCAAGAGCTATTGTCCTTGCTGTAAAACAGGGCCATTTTTGTTTTCTTAGTATGGGAGGGTTGGGATGGTCTAAGCTCTGGTCACCAGCCCATGCAGGCTTGAGTCGGTGTTACTACAGTCAATCCCCAAGTTCTAGCCCAAGCCCCTTTCCAGTGTTACCATTGCCATGGATGTATATAGCCCATGCAGGCTATTATGCGGACTGTGAGGAGTTATGGTGTTTCTGCTCTCGACTGGCTAACAGATATATAAGTCGTGCAATAACCCAGCAATCATTTTGATGGAATGGTACTGTATCTCTCTTATCTTCATTATGAGTTCAGTTGTGTCCACCCTTAACTTTGAAGGGTTTATGGACAAAGTGAATGAGATCTACACTGAACCCAGTGCTAGTGAGAGTGATAGTGATAGGTTTTATCGTAATTATTGTTCTTGTTCTTGTTCTTCTTCTTGGGGCGACAACTTCTTAAAAGAGGTTCAACTGACTCACTCACTCACTCATTCTTCTTGGGGCGACCATTTCTTAAAAGGGGTTCAACTCACTCACTCACTCACTCACTCATTTCACTTGAATCATTAAGAGCCAGAGCTTTTGAAGGGTTTTCCTTCATGTTCTTGTTATACTACTATTACTTTGGTATGAACCTATATTCTTTGCTACTATGACTCATAATCAAATCACAATTACCAAATACTGTACTGTACCCTGCATATTGGCATATAAGATCTCTGTAAATTGTCAGTGTGAGGCAGTGGCCACCCATAAGTAATTTTCCCATATAAAGATGTATTCATACTATGTGAATTTTATGTACTTGAGCTCCTCTGTTGCCCAAATTGTCGCAAAACAGTCGAACCTACTGTAATATTAATAATAATAATAATAATGATACTGTAATAATAATATACGGTAATAACATTGATCAACTGTTAGGACCTCTGTAAAGTATTTTGTTGAGAAATAAGTCTAGCATGAGAAAAATGAGCCAGAACTGACCATGTTAGTACATTCTGCACTCGTTTTTTGACCTCCTGTTTGTCCAGCTTGGTGATCTTGCCTCGGCTGAACGTCACCGAAGGAAACTCTCCGTCCACCATACCTGCAGCAAGGGACATAAAGTAAAATGGACGTAAGTACTTTACTATACTGCACAATAAAAACAGTAGCTTATGCACCTGTTTCCTTGATTTTTATAAAGCAATGACATTTTCTTGTTTCTGTGAAAAGTAAAATTATGTGTCACTTGCCTTTTGATTATGGTCATCTATTTCCTTGATATTTATAAAACAAAAAACATTAAATAACATTTTGTGAGTCCTGTGGAAAATAAAATTAAGAGTCATTTACAAGTTGATCATGGTCCAACTGTACCCACCATTCCTGTTGAGCTTCCAGAGGATGTGAGTGCGAAGGAACTCGAGGGCAGCCAACCTCACTTCGTCGTCCGTGTCATCCGTAGCTCGTTGCATCACACGCACCACCAGACTCTCTACCTCCTCATCACTGGCACACATGAAACATTACATCATCACCAATACCTCGTTAAATGGACCACATGCAAAAACATTACATCATCATCACCATCATAATCCCATTAACCTTTCTTCAACACATTGCTGGAGGAAATATTATACAAAAACTCTAAGTCAAACAACAGATGATTTTAAAACAAATCATACAAAAACCTAAAATGCAATATGAAAAAGTAAAATGAAAAAAGATGTCACTACATTATACAGTACAAGCCAAACTGGTGATGGAGTATTCATATACTTTATAATTATTATCAGTAAAACATAATCCTGTCTCAAGTAACAAGGTAAAGTGGCAAACCTGTACTTTGCTGAGAGGAAGAGTTGATGTACGAGGTTGATAGCGGCAGCTCTCACTGGCGACTCTCCATCCATCATCACCGACCACAAGGCCAGGTGTGCCAAATTCTCCTTCTCTACACCCATCCACACCTGCTGACACACATTAATACACCACAACTGTTACATATATTGTCCTTCCTCAACATTAGTCCCCAACTGCTGACACAAATACACACACAAATGTTACATATATTTTCCTCCTAAACACTAAAGGGATAGTACACTTTTACTCTATTACAGGGCACCCATTCCTTCAAATTTCAGTGTAGAACTCAATATTGCAAAGAGATGAGGACTACCTACAGTACATGCATACACAAGTGCACGCACAAACTACCAGACCTTGTGTATAGAGATGACATTAGCAAGTACGTTGAAGGCGCTGGCCCGGACATACCCCTCTACGTCCCCTAATGCCACAACTACAGCTCTGTCCAGTTGGTATCTCAGTAGCCACTCCACAAAGTATGGGTATTCTGGAAGATGGCAAGAGAGCAGGCAGAGAGTTATATAGTGCAAGAAGAAGGTGATAGAGAGGTGAGACAGCAAGCAGGAAGGAAATAGAAAGAAATAAGGGCAGTTGAAGAAATGAAAGGGAGTGGCTGGGCATGCCAAAACCCTCAAAGTATTGCCCATATCACTACAGGCAATAACCCCCTGCGGGGTTTTCCCCAGATAACAACGAACTACGTATAGTCCATATCGCAATGTTATCAATAAACATGCCTGTAGAAGGTAAGAATATTTCAAGTTAGTGGTTGGAATAAAGAAAAAAAATTTATGACATTAATTGGTGTGGGAGAGTAATAAAGTAACTCACTCTCTTTGGCTAGCTGCATGCATGTGATGAGGACATCTAGGGCTGAATCTCGCACTTCCCACTCCAGGTCTGCCAGGTAGATGGTCATGGCCTGAACACAAATAACATAGTCAATGGCACACTTTCACTTTACATCAATGTACATCAAATACAAATAAATTAGCCTGAGGAAAACAATAGCCTCCAAGTTTCCTGACAGTATCATAGATTTTTATTCCTTTGACTGCTAGTGGTTTCCTTAGTGAAACAAATCCATTTATATTCATCAAAAAACACTTAAAAAAAAAGACTCATCCTCTGGAGTTGGTTAAAATTTCAGGAATACAATAACGAATAAATTGAGATGGACAAATAAAATGAAACACAGGAAGAATCACACACAACTGGACAAAATTCAACAACAATGAACAACACTGAATTTCAAAGTGTTAATGCTCGACTCACCTGTCCCATCATTTCGACACTGTTGTGCTCGAGCTTTTCACTGTTGACGAGCATCGACATGACCGGTGGGATGAAGCCACTCACACATGATTTCATTGCTTGCAACACACTCACTTTTACCTGTAAAAAGTTACTTCAATATCAAGATTACTTTTAACACACTATCCACCTATCCATACCTGTGCCTCATCATTGACCAGTGTTGTCAAATCTCTAATGCATTGCCTACTGAACATGTCTCTCTTAGCCAACCCGATGGCCACAACAAATAGAAACTCTCACTCCAACAGCCCAATTACATTATGAATACCAGGCTATATGTAAACCAAGGCCATTTATGGGAGGCTTGAATTTAGACCCACCTGTGTAGAGATGCCCTGCATCTTCACCATGTCACACAGCATCCCCATTAGACACACAGATGCAAAGCACTTCCTCCAGTCAATGTTAAACCTGCAGGAAAATTTTTAATTTGTCTAATAATTCAACCTGAAACAAGCATCCCAGTGCCATGACACAGAGGTAGACATTTAATATTCTGCATACATGTTACATTCAAGTTAAGGTATTGTGAAGTTTTATCTGCATTAAAGTACTACACAATTATGTGTGAATGTTAAAGGCTAATGGTACCTCTGTGGCTTTGAACTTTGCAAGCAAACAGGCAAACACACTGGTCATAGGAGATTTCTTTAATAACACAGCCTGGAGGAATCAGTAGCCTCTAATTTTACCCTCCTTGAGAAACAGAGCATCCGAATAGCTTTCTATCAAGGAGCTGGCCAATACTCACTTCTCAACCAGGAGTCGAACACCCTCAATCACTGCCCGCTGGAGAGAAGTGTGTTGTCTGATGGGGGAGTTTGGGACATGGGCAGACCCCAGTAGCAGCACCAGGCCCTGGAACACTGTCACAGCACATCTCTGCAACACAACCCCACCAGAATTATGCTATGATGTTGTTGTTGTTGTTGATGTTCTCCCCTGGTACACTCTGGTCACAGTGTATAAAACAAATTAAAATAAAGGAGGGGCTGGTCCTATATGACTGGGCTACCGAAGCACATCCCAAGGAAATGGGACCAGGGCTTACTGGACCAAGGAGTCTGGGGGCCTCCGACCACCAGGGAGATTTGGGGAAAGGCTTTGATCCCACAGCCAGTGCTGTGGGCCCAAGTCCACGTTACCACAAGAGCTACATGTGGGGCCGTACCTTCCATGAGACCAGCCCTGAAGGGACCATAAGGGGGAGGGAGTTTACACTGCTGCATGCAAAGAGAAATGCACACCCGTGTGCTGGCAGTCCACACAGCAGTGGAAAAAAAAAAAGGCCTCCGGTTGCAGTACACCTTATGTGGATTTTTAATCCATGTGGGCAGATCTCGTCAAATCCACTAGTAAGTGACCAGATCCTACAACAATCTTTATTCTAGCCGTGGGGGATAATAATATTCACAGAGAATAAAGTCAGCCCCACTGGGCCCATATGCTATGATGTTATTTCCTTTAGGTGTAACAGCAGCATATCACCTTGTCTCCATTTCCACCCTATCTCCTGCATCCACCTCTGTCACACCAACCACATACAGTATGAATTTCTACAGTATACACTAAAATAATGAGACCTGGTTGAGATGATTGGTGTCGGCGATGATGGAGGAGATGGTGATGGTGGCTATCTTGGGTGCCTGGTCCAGGTCCTTCTCCAACATTGCCATCAGCTCACCCTCCAGCTTCCTCAAGTCAACCTGACAACCAGTCGAGTGGAAGGGTAACTTGTGATGTATGAAACATCATTCTTTTAAAATGGCAAAAATACATTGGTTCCTTCTCAACTGTATGGCCTTATGGCTGTCAAGCTACATATCAAGATTTCTTTTTCAAATATAATACTATGTTGTAATTTTAAGGGAAGTGTCAATGGTGAATTGGAGGCTAGATTTATCCAAACTGTGCCAAAAAACAGATCCCCTATTGGTAACACTGAGGCTGACTGTTTCCTGGCATAGTTTGGAGGAATCAGCCACCCTCCAGTTCCCCAGCAAGACATTCTCCCTTTAATACTCACTTTGACCTCTTCTTTGAGATTGATGCGATTGTGAATTTCCTTCTCCCAGTTGGCCATTGCATGGGCCTTCTCTGGACACTGGGATTCTATCTGTCTCAGACAAGATTGGTACAGCACCACCAGAGGAGTCAGCTGCAGACAAAAGTGAAATAACTTCGACTAAACATTTACTGACTTTGTACTTGTATACCCTACTTCATTCATAACCTTGATGTTGATATCTGTAGTACAGTGGACCCCACAAGTATGCGCGCAATGTGTTCTGGTTAGGTGGCCTGTAGATGGATTTGCACGACCTTGGGGACTAAAGATTAATGGTGAAAATTGGGATAGGTTCTTATGTCTCTCGAAAGTGACGTTTATTTTTACTATGAGACCTCAAACACGAAGGAAATTAATTAAAAATTGACCAATACATCAACAGTTTAAAAATAAAAATAATAAATGTAGAAGAATACAATATAAACAGTAAAGAAGAAAGAAGTCAAGAAATTGGACACGTAATTAGGCGTCGATGAAAAGGCTTTATCTCCGCACATCATATCGCTAGTTAACTCACTTGTGGTAAACAAAGATGGGGTCGATACATTGGTTTGGGAGTTCGAGGCAGCCCCCAAAGCTTGGCAGGGCTAGCTAGAAACCCACCCAGTCCTCATTTTCACTGCTGTCCGATTCCATTCCCTATGGCCAGGCATAACGAACATGGCAGCCAGAAGGACTAGCCCCAGTTTGGTCGGCAAGCTGGTTGGCAGGTGTGGCAGACTTGGGAGTGAAGAAGGAGATGGTAGACTGCCCTGATTTCTTTTGGGGTTTGGGTTGGGACTCATAAAAAATGTTTTGATGCTTGGCTGGCGCATCAAATTGATATGCGTAGCATAAGCATCTCGGTATTCAGAGGGCGTTATCTATCACGTAACCAGTGCATGTGGCTCGAGAGATATCACTCCATATAAAAGTACAATATGAGTTACGGTACTTTTTCACCCTTAGCTAACTTGTCAAAAAAAAAAAAAATTCTCCACATCATTCACTTTAATTTGCCTTTTTCATTTCATGCCATTCACAAGAGGTTTAGGGTCAAGAGCGAGACGGGGAGGGTTAGAGGGCTCCATTATTAACCCAAGCAGAAGCACGCGTGGGAAAACAGAATACAAAAAATACCACTGCAAATTTAACAATGGACTGAACGAGTCAATGAAGAATGAACTGGCAACGCTCACAGCTTAAATGGACCTCGCTGTGATGTCACAAAATGGCTGCTGCACCTTCCCAAATGCGAATCGAGTTCCGCATCCGTGCACGTAGTTGAAAATTTCACGTGTATTTTTTTATTTCTAGGCCACAATTATGCTTACAGCGTACTTTTAAATTCACGTAGTTAAATGCCGCAAGCTTGTGGGGTCCACTGTACAATAATAGGTGGCAACCACTGACCTGTAGTGTTGTGACCACATGGAGGAGAGTTTCTTCTGAGGTCAGATCAATGTGTTTGGTCTCCTTCAGGTTTTGTACCATGATGCTCCAATACCTCTGCAAGTTGGCCACTGACCTGCAACAATCAAAACAAAGTAAGCACATTTTTTCCATGAACAAAACAATTTAATTCGTTTTCATTTCATTACATTCTCCGTTGATTTTCATCTACAAAATTATCCAGGCCATCACATCTGTAAGGGGAGGGTTACCTGACACAAGTGAAGCCCAACACAGACAGCGACTCACCTGAGAAAGGAGTCGAGGTGTCCCTGGGTGGTGAGTCGACGGGTAAGGGCGAGAGTGTCAGCACATAGACCATCCAGGAAGAACTGTTCCACCAGACCATATTCCATCACTTTCTCCTGGAACTGTATGCAACACACATTAGGGGGGAAATTACAAGTACAGTTTCAGTAATGTTGGGTTGCATGGTTAGACAATGTTGGCAGTAATGCTAATTAGTAAATCAACAGTACTATATGACTGCTAACATCCATTAACATGTAAATGGCAATAGCTCCAAATGCCATTGTCCGTTGTGACAGACTGTACATTACATTGAATTATTTAAAGAGAGTTTGGGGAGCTATTCATAGACATATTGAAGGCAAGACTTGATACCTTGTGGATTATGCTGAGAAGTAAGATTTCAGCCACAAGTGTGACGGAGGAGCTGGCAATGTTGTGGTTGAGGAGGATGAGGAGACGTGGGGCCACCTCTCCTATACTACCAAACTGTGCCTGTAGTGCCTCCTTCCCCAGAGTCTGTAACGAGGGAAGGAAATGAGTCAGGTTCTACAGCTTGTGTTCATTATATCTGAGTAACGGAAGGCTAATCAGATAAACTATCCTATACACACTTCAAAATATATTCTGTGTTCATAATTCTAGACAGTGGTGCTTAAGAACTGAACTTCATAACACTTCAATATTAGTAAATCAATCCATCACTGATTTCTTGTTCCCCAATAGCCCAAAGAAGAAATTGGTCCTAAACCAAACACACCTGGAGGTACATCTGTCTAAACACTCTGAGGACACATAGGTTGCTCTGTCTCAGCTCCTCTCTCTTTGACTCGTCCAGGTGTTGACGCAGTTCACACAGTTTGTCCGAGATCAGGTATAGATCCTTGATGAGCATGCTGAAGTGCTGTAACAAATTATTCTTCAATACAAATATGTAGATTAATAGAATATTAATATGTATACACACACCACACAAAATACAATACACAAAAATAAAACTCAAACAAAATATTATTCCTCAAACCAATTGGATTATAGAGATGTATGAAAACACAACATAATAGACACAATGATTATTATCAGCCAGCATGCACACAACACAACCTTCCACAATAAAATACAGTAAATATGAATTAGTACCTGTCTCCACCACTTCATATAATATTAGTCTCTCACTGAAGATCACCAAAGAGTTTCCCAGACTTCTGCTATTCATTACCAAACAAACTAAGTAATCTATTGGGTTTAATATATTAAGAGTTGTAATAAGGGGAGATCCTCTTGATGGTAATTTGAAAGGTCTCTGATTCTTCCAAACTATGTAATGAAACAGATCCCTCATTAACATAGGCTAACAGTAAAGTTGTCTGTTTCGTGGCATAGTTTAGAGGAATCAGTACCAAGAGAATCTCCCCATAAGGATTTCACCAGAGAGCATCCCCTCGAGAGCCTACTGTACCACAATATCAGGAGTGTGTATATATAATACCTCTGTGTCAGTGAGGGAGAGTATGAAGGCTGTGATAACGGTGACTCCCTCCCGCTGCACAAATATACTCGAACTCCTGAGGCTCGGCAGCAGCATTTTCTCCCATACACCTGACACATCATAATACAACAAAGATTTCACAATAAGATCAATGAAGAATAGATTCTAGTGTTTTATTTGCAGGAGTGGCATCTACTCCCAGACACCTAGGTAGAAGAATATGAAGGAGGAGTTTGAGGAAGAATCAGAATATTGAAGGAGAGAAATGAAACAATACAAGTAAAAATAATAAAAAAATGTTGAACTATAATAGTCATCTTTCAACACTGTAGCAAGATCATGAGTCAAACTTTTATCTGATTTGAACTTACCATTCTTGCTGAGCCAGTATGCACCTGCCTTGTGTTTGAGTATCGCCTGAACCAACAGGAGGGCTGCTGAGAACAAGGTTGGGTCGGAACGTATGTTGGGAAGGATCACCAGGAAATGACACAACACCTGTACCAAGAGAATAACACTAACAATAATAATAACAATACAATACTGTAGTAATAATAATAGCAATAAAACTCCCACAATAATCAAAATACCCTAATAATAATAATATGAATATTACTGGTAATAAAAAGAGCATCAAGTCAACACAACAATTTATGTAATACATTATAACTCTAACCTTATCTTCAGTGTACACAACAAAGTTTTCCTCAGCAGTGATGAGTGACGCGAGTATTTTTAAAGCCAGCGCCACAACCTCTGGGCTTTTGGTGCTGGTGACAACACTGGGCTCTAAGTGCGTCTGTATGAATGTCATCAAGCCCACACTCCGAGCCCAGTCAGGACCTGTTGGAAAAGAGTAAGGCAGAGACAGTTACACTTTAGAGCAGTGGTTCCCAAACCAAAGGAGTTTAGCGGGTAGGTAGCCAGTGGAGGGAACTTACAGGTTCAGTACAGGTTTGTGCAATGCCTTGCTGCCAGACACATGAGTAATACGTCCTTTTTTATATGATTCTGTGTTCTTGACATAAAACAAGATAATTTTAACTCTACATAATTCTAATCTAAGGCTTCCTAAGCTGTGTATTCTGTATGATAACCTGGTCTTGAATCTTACATATCAGCAAGGATGTTCATATTATTCAGTTAACGGGTTATGGTTGTGGGGGGGGGGGCATGGACAAGGATCATGTATGAAAAGTGGGTAACGACCAGAAAAAGTTTAGGAACCACTGTTTTAGAGGAATGAGAATCCCTCCAATTTATCAAAAATAGAGTCTCCCTTAATGAACATAAAATAATACAGTGTATAGTACTGTACTGTTGTGCTGTGCCTATAATAGTCATGTTTATTTAATCTGAAAAGTAACATGGTAACAAAATCTAATACAGGTAATATGAAACTATCAAATAGATTCCCTAGACTTTCACAATTGATTGCACCATTCTTACATCATGTTCTGTATCAAAAAGCACATGTCACAGGACTATCCTTGCACACTCACAGCATACACACAAACACACAAAGCAGAGTATCATTACATCAAATGAACAATGAACACAGAGTTACAGAGATGAGAAAACCCAAGACTGAGGTTATTTTTATGAACAACAGGTCATGGTTATTTCCAATGTATTTTTTTTTCTCATAGATCTTTCTGGTTGTTCTGTTCATTTTGTATCATAAAACTGTGCCCCCAGAGGTTGCCTTCAGCCCGTCCTAATCAAGGTGTAATTTGATTGGCTAGGTTCAATCAGTCAGGTTACGGTACATTACCAATTATTATGGTAAAAT
The DNA here is from genome assembly GCA_034508575.1 of Petrolisthes manimaculis. Lineage (NCBI taxonomy): Eukaryota > Metazoa > Arthropoda > Malacostraca > Decapoda > Porcellanidae > Petrolisthes > Petrolisthes manimaculis. The sequence goes on along the minus strand of JAWZYT010000392.1, from coordinate 100,637 downwards.
ATATGTAGAACTAAAAATGGTCAGAAAAACTAAAAACATGCTGAATAAGAAAAACGGAAAGACTTTTTTCTTAGAACTACTCACATAGGCCTATGACAATATTGGTACTTGTATTGACAACCTAGTGGCATGCAAATGAGATTATATACTGTATATGGCATTAAATTTCAATAATAAAACCTAAAAATTACATAAAATATCAGATTATAAGAAAAACATAAGTTAACCAAGGAAGATATACCTTACCATACATCTAATGCTACAGATGACGTCACATCAGAGGTATAAATGTGAATCTATAATATGACACCAGATATCAATGAGAGAACATCATATATAAAACATAATAAAAGGTGTAGATGAATAAGATAAGCATTGATACGGTACAATACCCAAATATGAAGTACAGTACTACGATTCACAGAAATGTCACGGTATAGGCACTAACAATGGAAACAATTACAAACCTTCAACACAATGAAATAACTTTAAGTTAATACTAAATCAGAAACAAAACTAATGCAGAAATAATTAGATAATTAGAGGCACACATAAACGAAGCATGAAAGGACACTAACTAATTAACTAATCTTTCTTTTTCTTTGGGTAAAGGTCAGGCTAATTCCAAAATATGCCATAATTTGAAAACGGGGCATTTCCGAGGAAAATATCATACAGTACAAGAAAATAGTCTTTTAGAATGGTATAAATTAGTGGATAAATTGGGTAGAAACATCGTAATAGAATACGGCAATATACTAGAACATTACCTTTCTTTGTATTGGTAATATGGTGGTGTATCTGAGTGTGTAGCTTGTGGAAAAGTGTGTCATCCTCCACCTCAGTATATATAGATGGTGTAGATGGTGTATGTTGTGTGTTCTGCATCAGTCTCTCCAACACCCTCTCCAGCTTCACCATTATTTGACTCTCTACGAAGCTCATGTTCTCCTTGTGTTTCCCTGTTTCAGTCGTTTCCCACACTCAGTAGACGCCAATCTGTGTTCTGATGGTGCTGCTAATCCCTGACACCCTCTAGATACTCGGACAAAAACGAGGATATATGATTTACTACTGAGTAACGTCTGTCCCCCTTGAGCGTCTAGTGTGGCTAATGTTTTGATTACAATAGTATCAGTGTTGCCAAGGGTACATTTCTGTTCATTCCGCCAACTTGTACAATATTAGCCAACAAAAACTAGCCAAAATCAATCCATACTAGCCAACTTAATCGTGAAACTCTCAAGGCTGGCATCACTGGGCTACCTAGATATTCTAAAATCTAATAATGAAGTTAAAACGACCTCGTACTTCCACAGGAAAAATTATTGTAAAACACTACCATTATTTTTACATTAAATGATGAAATGTAATTTTTAAATAAATTGGAGTTCAGCAGTATATATTGATTACGATCTCCACCATGTTGCCACATACTTCTCTCAGCTTGCCTCAGGGTGTCGTTGAAACTTTTGGGAATGAGGAGCGACTTCAGTCATTATTTGGGAGTGTTGAATTATAATTATATGAAGTAACCCCCGAGATGGCACCTCTCCTTTCCACAAGCAAATGCACAGCCAGTTACAATCATGTGGACCCTCTCCTATGCATTATAAGACTTTGGTTTACTAATTGCATGAACTAGCACTATGTTTGACTGATAAGAAAATCCCATCTGTGTGTTGAGGGGTGGTGCTAGCATACTTTTATAGTCCAGCTTGCTTCTCTCCCTGGCAATAATACTGTACCAATCTTATAATGCAGTTGTTTCCACTGCCTCCTTGTCCCCCTCTCCATACCAAGGCGTTTCCTGGACAACAAGACCAGTATGTAACATCCTCAATCTCACCTTCAGTGACAACATCAGGAGTTCAACAAGACCTTTATTTTTTTATGGTGGTGTTGAGGGTTTTTCTTTATAATATTATATTCATAATCATTATATATTTCAAACTCACTGATTGAATCTATTCCCCCTTACATGGTGGGGCCCTTCCATGGTTGCCTCTCTGACCAACCTTCTCCCTCTCCCTGCTACATCCATGAGTGAAAAAATATAATAGGAGGATGAATAAACAAAGGAGATGATGTGTTATGTTATAATTCAATAAAATATACACAAGACCAGCACTGTACTAATATCTGTATGGCAACACTGGCCATATGGAATGGTGTGCTGTACAGATATAACATGACTTGTGTGGTACAGTTACCTAAAGAAGTTTCTACATTCTGTTCTCTACTAAAATGTTACTACTGCAAGTTTGATTTATTAAAAAAATATATATATTATGAGGAGTTAAATAAACATGACTGTGCCAGGCCAGAATTTTTTTTTTATAATCACATGGGGGAAGGATACACAGAAGAGGGACAGCAAGCTCAAAGGAAAAATATGATTGGCTTGGGTCTGAAGGTAGAAACTCCTTGAGATAACTGTACAGGAACTATCTATAACCCTGCTGACAACATTAAGCCTCCTGTACTCGGGTGACTCACACGTTCATCAAATTTTATCATTAAGTGTAACATAGCTGGACAGAACAGGTAAAGAACACCACAATATGAAGAGGAAGCAGTAATGAAACGAGGCCAATAAAGGCTCCTCCTCATATGGTATTCACTTGTCATGTTGCATGGTTTGGAATTTTTGTTATCTGTTGTTGTATAACAATATTAATACTATCTCCTTCCAATATAATGTATTCCTGTATATTCCTTTAAAATTAAATGTATTCAATTTCATATCAGTCAGGGAAAACAAAAACATCTCCCAACCCTGAAAAGTAAGAGGAGTTTCTGTGCAATAGTCACCTGTGGCTGGTATGATGCAGATACAGTATTAGTTACCCAGGCACGAGGGGGCTTATGTACCATTAATAACAATATGTGCTGGAAAAATAAAACACAATTGCACATGACTAATATTAACGCAAAAACCTCACAGGGAAAATCGAGAAAGGAGCACCAGAATTTTGTCTCCTCAAGATATGAATGGTGACCCTAAGCAGTTTTTGGTGGTCCTGTCTCACTTTTTCCTGCATGTTTGTAATAATATAAACAATATCTAGCTGTCTGGAAGACTGGCATAAGGCTCAAACATCAAGTTGCTCTTACCTTTATCACAAGTGTAAATATTCTGACTATAATTGCCACATAAAACAATATTCATATCTGGTATTGGCATAGGTTTGTTCCTTAAATTGTTGCATATATGTTGGTCTTATAAACAATATTCAATAATCGTGAAAACATATCTAAATCATATGCTTAAATTCAAGGCCATACAGCTCTCTCTTCACAACACGATAAAACACAGAGTTCACTATCACATTGATTGACTATACATGTTGATAACAATATGACATACATACAAATCTCTATGACTCTCATTAACAATACTAACAATAGGAAATATACTCAATACTTGATAAACAGCACACTGCATATAACACAAAAATTTTCCTTTAATCCAACTTGAATGCATGAACCAGGTGGTATGTAAACTCTGTATGTTGAACCAGCCTCCAATCACACATCATGCTGTACTGTACATTACTGGACTAAACTTGTGTCTATTACCACCAGAGGTCAGTGTAATCACATGGCTTGTGGGTGGAGTACATTTTTCTCTTCATGCATCAAATATGGATTCCTGGGAACTCTTGATGGGCTTTTATGCTAAATAGTCATTCATGGATGATGAAAGCTATATGTATATTACACACACACATATCCCAAGATATAGCACTGACCTCTGGTGGAAGGAAACACGACTTTAGTCCTAGAGTGTACAGTCTATGAATGTTTTGACATTCAGAACATGGTAGGAGTAACAGCTCGATAATAACAAATTCGCTCCAGTTCTACCGACTCATATCAAGTTATATTGGATTCCTCCAAAGTACACCAAAAAACAGATCAATAGGTATTGGTAACTTTGAGGTAATTTTTTTCATGGCATAGTTTGAGTTTGAAGAAATCAGTAGTCTTCCATATCACCCACAAGAGTTGATCCCCTTAAATGGTAAGCATGAAGTGAACTTAGGTAGTCAACTGTACGATTACTCAAAAAACGGAGGTGTTAGATGGATACGAGAACGAATGATGTGGCTTGTGTTCTCTCTAATAAATCTTTTAACAGTTTTCATTTCTTTGTCTTTTATGTTATATATCAAAGCACAAATTCATAAGGGTGCATTTTTGAGCGATGGACCATACATATGCTACAACAGTACATGTCTTTTATATGAATACTTTGACTGCGATATGAATGAAAGGACTAGTATAGTGATGATGATTTAAAGTCAGTTCACAATCTTCATTAAAATATACTATACAGAGATTAAAATATTTATTTTGTTACATCTGACCTGGATATAGAAAACTGTATTAAGTTCTTCACTACTAAAATAAAACCTCTCTTAACAAATAATCTGCTGTAGTTTTAGGGTAGATGGAGCTACGTTTCTGTACATTTTAGACCCGAGATTTAAGACTTTGGTCTGCACTATAACTATGGGTAGGATAAACAGCACCGGTAACAGATGCTATAGTTACTAGAAAAGTAAACAATCTCCCCAGGCAAGACACCTAAGATATCTTTTAATTTGTGGCATACTGTATTGGTTCTGGAAACAGTGTACCTGATGTAATTGATGGCATCACTGGGCAAATGACCTCATGTACAGATGGCCGCAGTCCCATGAGGACCACACAGCATTGTCAACTCCGGTCAAGATTGTAATGCTGAAACACTAGCTTGAAGCACTCATTGTTGGCAATGAATGGAGCTTACAACTAGTAGTTCAGGGTTAGTATTGCATTCAGTGTTGACAATGGTGTGTGGCCCTAACAAGAGTGGGGCCAACTCTACATAAACTACAGTATAAGAAAATATACAAATACTGTACAGTATACTGAATATACAAAATACTGTATATAGGAATGGTGTATTATAGATATGTAAGTACAGTCAATGAATTCCATGTAAACACATAATTCAAGAATTATTTTGTTGGTCCCCGTTTACCTCTGATGAAGATCCACATATCACTTTCATGGGACCTACTTAGGGGTAGAATAGAGTATCCTGTGCTTGGTTATCCAGTCCCCTGATGTTTAACAATAGAAGACAAAGTGTACTACACCTCGGTCTCGTATAGAACGTCCAATAGGTCGATAGAAGACGTTGTTCTCTGTGAAATCGTTCTATGTGATACACGTAAAATGCATATTACAATTCGTATTAAGGTTTTCACAGGTGACTCATGTGACTGAGGTATATCTCTTGGCCTTGACTGAGATGAGTCGGCAACATCCGTGGTGGTGGAGGTGGTAGGGGAGGAGATAGCACGTGATCATTATTTGTTTTCTTTTATTAACCATACGCTGGTGTTTCCTTCTCCTTTCTCTTTCCGAGAAATAATTCCTTCTTTATATCGAAAGATATGGCCTTCCGTTTTGTAAATGCATGACCTGGCATAACTGAGCGTTGAAGCTGGCCTTTAACTCGTAATCACTAAAAACAAGCGAGTTACACAAGGCAGGCTGAGGGTAATGGCGGCATTGCCAGGTCTGCTTAACGAAATTTCCCTAACTTCAAATTTAAAATTTCCCTAACTTTAACTTTAGAATATTCCCTTTATGCCTCAATAATTCCCTGTTTACTCTTGAATATTGATGGTCTTTTTGGTATTTCTTCTGGTAAGACTTTCCCTGTTTACTTTTGAACAATCTTTATATAATTTCCCTGTGTGGATTTCAAAATTCCCTAAAACAAAGAAATTTCCTTGCACCTAGCAACGCTAGGTAGGGGAAAGGAGTGGGAGAAGTGGTGGAAACACACTCACTCACTCTGTACAGACGCCAGTGATATAATTTCCTGACACGTTCATTATGATTTCACTCGTTTTGTATAAGAACTACACGACTATGATTCACTTATTTTCACCACCCATTCTATATGGATGCAATCGTCTTGTAAAATAATTTTAAGTTAATATTTTGGTCACTCATTCTATATGAGAATCGTTCTATGTGAATACGTTCTATTTGAGACCGAGGTGTATTTGATAGTTGGAATTCATTTTCCTGAGCCCTTTACAAGTTGTGCCATTGCCAAAGCTGTGTTTGTGGTAATTATTTTATCAATACACCATTATCTTCATCTGGTGGCACCAATATACTGGAGATGGAATGCTGAAGACTCCCATTTATAACTGCTTACCTTGTGTTGTGTTGTGTTAGGCTTGCTTCGCAAGAGATATTTTGCCACTCGTTTTCTTAATGGTCCCTTCTAACTTCATTAATTTCTAAACCATGCAGCAAAATACATTAGTGTGAAGCAGGCCTTGGTGTATTGCTCAAACTGAGTCATGTGTTGTGCATCATTACATAAGCAGGGACTGAAAGTGTGCCATTATTGATTGTATATTGCTGTGTGTAATGTGTATGTATCGTCTTACAGCATATGTATTGGGTGTTCATGACTGTACAAAATGCATTATATGCATGTATTAGTATACACTGTTCTCTATACCATACCTGTTGTATATACATCAGTGTCTAAGCTTGGCTTGAATGCCTGGTTTAGGAGTTCGTATATCATCGAGGCTCTGGACCAGTTTGAGTTCCAGTTGTTGTGGTGTGAGAGATGAGTCGTCAGTGATGGGGCCGGCCTCAGACCGTGCCAAGTCCAGCGTCCGCCTCAAGATTGCCTGCATTGTGTCTAATGTGTTCTCCACCGCCTTCTGCATGTCAAACATACACAGAATGATGTGAATGATAGAGACAGTGGGATGATGATAATGATGATAGATGGTTAATACTGTAATGACTGATATGAAGTGAAATGCATGACAAGGAAGATGACAGCCATGAATACTTTATTATTTTCCTCTCTCAATAATTAATTAAGAAAGCTACCTACACCAATAATAGTCACACAAATCAACACACTACCACTGTCAACATTAATTAGTCCTATCATCATTATCACAACAACATGAGGAGAGAGGAGTGACACATTACCTTGAGATCATTGTTTGTGTGGTGTGACCAGGCCAGCAGGAGGGCAGCAAACAGGTCCCCAGTGCCAGTGAAGTTTACTGGCAGTTGTGGGATATGTATCTGTAGCTTTGTCTTGCTGCCATCTTAAATGAGAGAAGGTGTGTCAGGCCAAGAATGGCAACCTATATTCCAATTGTTTTTTTAACTTGGTGAAAATCTACTGGCTCATTCATTAAACTTAAGGCTCATGCACTCACATCCAAATCTCTTGCACTCTCATTTAAAGCTCTTACACTTTCATTTAAATCTTTTACACTTTCACAAAAAGCTCTTACACTTTCAATTAAATCCTCTTACACTCTTAACATAAAGCTACTGTAAACTGACTGGCAATGGACGACGCCATGACTACAAGTTCTCCCTCCTGGCCGAGGTCTGTGGACGAGAGAACCACTGTCTTGACACCCTGCTCATGGAACCACTCCATCACCTCCACTGCCTCACTCTCATTGCTGATCTTCTTTCCACTCAGCAGTCTGAAGGAACAACAAGAGAAGTGAGTCAACACATAAAGAAGAGAGTAAATACCTCTTCCATATTGCAGAGCAGTAAAGGGTAGACAGGTCATAGGATCATTGGAAAAGATTATGGAGAGTAGAAATGTGAGTATGGAAGTGAAAAGGGGACTGAGGAACAGTATAATCCTGCCAACACTGACATATGCATCAGAGACATGGACATGGAGTAAGGCTCATCAGGCTAGAATAGGTGCTGTGGAAATGAGTTACTTGAGAGGAGCATGTGGGGTGTCTAGGTGGGATGGAGAAAGTAATGAGAGTGTGTACGAGAGATGTGATATGAGTGAGAAGGCAATTGGTATTGAGTGCGGAGTGGTTGAGAGAGTGAAGTGTAATACATTGAGATGGTTTGGACATGTAGAGAGAATGCAAGGCGAGGAGTTTGTAAGGAAGGAACAGTATATGGAAGTGAAGTTGTGGGACATGGTGTGAGAGGCAGACCACCAGTTAGATGGCAAAACAGAGTGGAAGAGTATCTGAAGGAGAGAAACGTAAGGGGCAGAGGAGGGTTTGAACAAGTAAGGAGGGAGTGTTGGAATAGGGAAAACTGGAAACACTTCTGCCGTGGCCACCCCCTTGGAGGGAGTTAGGCGTCAGAGCTGTAGATAGATAGATACTAGACCATAAAAGTGAAGTATGTGTAATTAAGTAATTAGTGGGGTGTTTTTTGTGACGAAAATGTCCTCTGTCCCCTCTCGTGTATGTCCACTTTCCGTGTGTGAATTCCTGGCGCTGTAGGTGGTCACATGACAATTTGTATAGCCCGACAGACAAACAGAGTCTCTTCATTTAGATATATAGATTGCACAAGGTGGGATTTCAGTACAGTACACGGCATATAATTATACAGTAAGCTTTTGGTCCAAGATAACTTTAACAAATCTACAAACACCCATTTTCTGTCTTTGCCTTGGTAACTTCTGCTTGCTTTCATTTTCAGAATGCCATTCTCTCATTATTTGACTAGTTTGTTGGTTTCAGGAAGCAGAAAAAAAGGGGCTCTTGGTGTCTACGAAACTCACTATGCCTGATGCTGGTTGGTGGTATAATTCATGGTGTAAATGGTGGTGGTGAAATTTGTGGTGGTGTAAATGGTGGTGGTGAAATCTGTGGTGGTGTAAATGAAGGTGGTGAAATTTGTGGTGGTATGATTCATGTCCAGTGTCATACTTACTCAGCCTCGAACTGATTGGGCGTAATGATGTCTGCTAGGGGTACAATATGCTCTCTGTACACGGGCAGCAGCTCCTCGGGTACGTACATCTTCCCATGGTCCCCCATCACCGGGTCACACACTACAATAACAACAACAACTCTCGAGGCTGCTCAACCAGACAGCTTGAGGAGCTTCAACAACTCTAAATTATCCACACACAGATAGGAAGATACAGTAGACCCTCAATATACAATGAATATATATTATTATGATGTACAGTCACAGCACATAGTCCTTGACCAGGGTGTATGGGGAAGTCTGTTCAAAGACTATGAGCAGCAACTGTACTAAGTAGAGTGCATACGAAACTTACTGTCCCACAAGATATTATGATTTGTGTACTGTTTCGTACACAAGATAATACCATACAAACATTGTATTATTATGATATAGAGTAGTGTGCATATGACACCCACCATACACGAGGCCCGGATTGACGGACTTGAGGTGTTGCACGACGGAGCGAACCTTCTCCAGGAATGAGCGGGACCCGATGTAGCCCGTCAGGAGGTGAGAGTGCCGGTCCAGCCCGTTGACACGCAGACCCTCCACCAAGTCACCTGCAGGAGGGAGGATTGGAAAGAGGGGTGAGTACAAGGTCTGGTGAGTTGGTGAAGATAATACATAATGGCAGATGATATTGGACAGGATTTTAGGTTGAACCTCTCACCAATTTTATTTTTTTCTCATCCAAGTACAGTAGTATGACGTTACACACAGGCATGCACATATCATACACACCCACACACAAGTCAATTACAGTAATGTTATAATCAATCAATAACATACAGTATTGAGGAATATTATTTGCAATCAGAAAAACAAATTGTGTGAAAATTCTGTTGAGTTAAAATATATGGTAACAGACAATCAAAAGGATATGTTGGTAGAAAGATCAATAAATAAATATTTGATAGAAGCATTACAACATTCCAAATACAGCTATCTGTTTAAATAACTGGAATCGGACATTATACCACCTCAATTTTGATCTAGTGATACTGTACCAGTTTCCTCATTTCATTTCTTAGATTTTTTTGCAAATAAAATGCAATCTAAAACAAGTTACACTAAACATTTACCCATGTAGCAAAGTATCTGCAATAATTATGAGTAGAGTATTGGTACTAAGGAATGGTATACAAGAATCGTGAATTCAAAGTCGCGTTACGTACTAGGGAGCTGATGCATGTGAGTGTGCAAACAGCCTTCATTAATCAAATAATTAGTGTCATAAATAGAAATAAGTAGATGGGACTTCACAAGCTAAATTCAGCCTTACAAAATTACATAAGAACATTATTATGCAAGAACACACACGCATACTATCGCTTTAGACAGAATCATTCATCATACACACACAATCGCACACATGTATGCGCACACACACACCTACATTTGTCAAGCTTTGTCGGTCCCTCTGGCTATTCTGTGTCTCTATAAGTCCTCTGAACATCAACACAACAACACAACAATATAAATTTATTCCCTGTCACGCAGCCCACATCTACCAGAATAATAATAACCTAAGCCATCCTACCACTCACTCCACTAGAATAATAATAACCCTAGACATCTTATCACTCACTCCACTAGAATTTGTGAGGTCAATAAAGAACTATACCAACTCACTCCAACCACACACAAATTATACCATCTTACTCTGACCACACACCCACACACACACACACAACTAGCCTATACCATCTCACTTCAATCTCTCTCTCTCACAACTACACTGTTGTACTCCAACCAAAATGCTCAGGGGGGCTGACTTTATTCTCTGTGAATACTAGCCATCTCCCACAGGGCAAAATGAAGATTGTTGTAGGATCTGGTCACTTTCTAGTGGGTTTGACGAGATCTACACATATGGATTAAAAATCCATGTGAGGTCTAATGCAACCAGAGGCTTTTATTTTTTTTTCCTGTGTGGTCTGCCAGCACACAGGGGTGCATTATCCCTTTGCATGCAGCAGTCTAAACTCTCTGCCCCTTTATGGTTCCTTCAGGACTGGTCTCATGGAAGGTGTGGCCCCACTTGTAGCTCTTATGGTAATGTGGACTTGGGCCCACAGCATTGACTGTGGGATCAAAGACCTTCCCCCTCTATCTCCCTGGTGGTCAGAGGCCCCCAGACTCCCCGGTCCAGTAAGCTCTGGTCCCATCTTCCTGGGATTTGCTTTGGTAGGCCAGACATATAGGGCCAGCCCCTCCTTAATTTTAATTTGTTTTTTCACTCCGACCAGAGCGTACCGGTGTCTGTGAGGCAAGAGGCCATTCTGCCCCGGAAGAACATTAACAACAACACACACACACTACTATAATTATTATCTCATTCCAATCTCTCTCTCTCTCTCTCTCTCTCTCTCTCTCTCTCACACACACACACACACACAACTACACCATCTTACTCTAACCATACACACACACAACTATATCATCTCACTCCAATCTCTCTCTCTCTCACACATACACACACAAAGCCTCACCAAGCTGTGTGTCATCCAGCACATGTCCTCGGAAGTGGTTGTATCCCGTGTGGTTTGAAAACTGAACGGAATTAATGGTGTCCACTTCAAACCCAAGCACCTGTTTTAGTGGATTTACCAAGTTAGTTAGAGCTATGATAGTCCCTTAGTACAGTATACAGTAAGCCTTCAATATTAAATGAATAAATTTATCATGATAAACTAAAAATGATTAAAAATAAATTAATATAGTACCGGTACTCTTTCTTATCTTTAAAACTTTGTAATCCTGTTTAAATACAGAACAATAATCTAGTTCATTTCAAAGTAAAATACAAAAAAATATCACCTATAGGTTAAGGTCTGTGAGGTAATTGGTTAATTGAAGAGGTACCAATTCCTCCAACTACTTTACGAAACAGAAGAACCCCTCGTAATAATACAGTACTGAGCCACTGGTCTGTTTGACCAATAGAAAATTACTGTATATATTCGTCGACACCTACTAACCTGGAGTGGGAAGCAGGCGCTCTTGTTGCCGACGTACCCCGACACTACGTGACTCTGTATAGACAACACTCGTACACCCGGCCCAGCCATCACTTCACAACCTGGAATAAAAGATAATATATTTTAATATGGTAAAATAATATACTTTTGGTACATTATCATTGAATAAAAGATACATTAAAGGAGTAATATTATACTTTTTGTGCATTACCCTGAATTAAATGATACTTAAAAGAATAATATAGTAGTATTGGTACAATTGCACACATATGAAACAGACACACCTGAAATGGGGCCCCTCACTGAGTATAAGGTATAACAAGACGTCGTGTGTTGAGGCGCGTCCTATTCTATGCTTTATAAGGGGCCTGTTTGAGGTGTGTCTGTTTCATGTGTCCACAACTGTACATTAACCCGGATTATAAGATACATTAAACACGTATGGAAACATTCTTTTGGTACATTGGAGTGCCTCAATTCCTACAAAGTATGCGAGTCCATATCTGCATCTTATAAACGCAGGAATGTGTACCATACGTGTATCTAACGTCAAACCAAATTACTTAGAGAGGAACCCGTACATTAAAAAACCACTATACTGAAGCTATCTATCAATCATATAAGCCTACGGTACTGTAACATCAACCTCACTCATTTCGCCACAAATCAAAAATGTCGGATAAAAAATTTGTAGTCTGTAGTACAAGTACAGTTGAGCAACCACTTCACTTCCTCGTGAAACTTAAATCCTTTACCTATATCCATGCCAATCCTTTCTGCTCGATGCGCATTGAGTGCTGAGCAGGAAGAGTATATTTTTTTGGATAAAAAAATGGCGAAATTATGGGTACTCTAATTTTCGCCGGCAAATTTTTTTAGCCCCTATAAATTTTTCGCCACGCCCATTAAAATGTCATCTATGGCGAAAATCTATCACTAATTTTGGTTTCCATACATTTTAATGCTGTGAAATTGAGAGAGCATTAAAAAATTCGCCAGTTTATGTTATTGTGTTGTCGTCGTTGTCATTTTATGTTAGACCAAAGTAGTACTGTACAGTACCACACGAATACGGTCACTCTGCTGTTGAGGTGAGTGAATAATATAGTACCACACGAATATGGTCACTCTGCTGTTGAGGTGAGTGAATAATAGACATATTTCTTGTACATTTCTTTTCCTTTTGGCATTGTTACAGTATATATATGGATAATACAGATGCATAGGATTAATTTTACCCATAGCCACACCCCTTTGAGCGAAATTCCCAGAGGGAGCTAGGTGTCAAAGCTATTGACAGTGATTGACATTTCCACTACCATTGCCTACCAATACATAAATTCTTCATAGTATAATAAAATAAGATCCTTCTGTGGTACAAACATATTAGCCCATCTTCTCGTAATATAGGCTGCCTATGGTTACAAAATAGTTTTATCACACATACATCAAATATGCATATTATGTAATATCAATTATCATCAATGACAATCTATTAAGATTAATCTATACCTTACAATATTAGATTACGGTACTTAAAGAAATAAACAGATACTTCATCACCAGGTTATTGTGAAAATTGAGCATATGCAATACTTAGAAAAATAAACAGGTTCGGTTAGGTCAGGTCAGGTGAGGTCATATTAATTCTATTTAATACCCTGTAGTGTTTTTCCGACGAATCTAGTTCAAATATGGCGAAAATGAAATGTTTATGGAGATTGGGGGAGGCGCAGGAGGGGGGGGTCGTATCTCCCCAAACATTAAAATGCGACGGCCTTGAACAATAAATGCATTAAAAAAGCACTATAAAACATTGCAATATGCAAGCCTTCACTCCAAACCTGATTATGGTCCAGCGCTTAACTATTACCGTAGTTTGCCCCGGTAATTTCCTATACTTTACTATGGTAATTTCCCAGTAGTTTGTGGAGGTTAGATCGCAGTAGTCTGCCCAGGTCAGGTCTCGGAAGTCTGAGGCAGGTCAGGTAAGGCTAATTTCAAAATGCTTCATTTGAATATCTTGGAAATGGGGCATTTGCGGAGGAATTGCCATAGAATAAAATGGTCTTAAAATTGTCTAAATAAGTGGGAAATGAAGGTAGAAAAACTGTACGCTTTAACGGTAATTCTTTCAATATCTAACATCAGGTCCTGATACTTTTCCATGGGTAAGTCCCAGTAGTTTGCCCAGGTTAGGTCCGGGTAGTCTGCTGCAGTCTAGATTAGGTCAGGCTAATTCGAAAATGCCCCATTTCAAATGAGGCATTTACGAAGAAAATGCCATAGTAGAAAAGTGTCTTATGTTAGAATGGTTTAAATTAGTGGGTAAAGAGGGTAAAACCATCGTAATAGAATACGGTAATAGAATAATGGCAATAGATAATTGCCATAGATATTTACTAGGACTATTATTAACCTATTACATATATACTAGAACCGGTAAGAACCAATATCACCCAATTACAATGGAATGAACACCTTGAATATAAGGATTCTAAGGAAATACCTGCCGTAACCTGCGTACTCACGGCCACAGTGTCGTCTGTTGTAGTATTGCAGTGTTGTCAACTGTAATGGGAGATAAATCGCCCACAGAGGGAAAATGTAGCCCCAAAGTAGCCATGTGCTGCGGTCGAAAAATTGCACCTGTTGACATAATATTAAAATTTGTACTATTATCAGTGGCATAATATCCAATAACTTTATATTCATTTACTTTTGATAACTTATTCATATGATCTGAAAAGTTCGAAACGCACAAAGACGATCACTTTTATCACGTAACAAATAGCCCGTTGGTGAGTGAAAATAGCAGAGTTGGCACTATCAAATTATTGAGTGTTGACAAGTGACAATAATAATGTTGTAAGAGTGTTGCCTCTCCAACAGCACGTATAATATATTTATTCCATATATTGTTTCTCTTTCTAATAGTGTTAAAAAGAACAGCGCGCATATAAGAAGTCAGAGAAAAAAGTTCACTTACAAAATAGTGTGCATATTATTATAGCATGTATCTATCAGGTAAAATAATATTAATTATCCACTGTTGCCTATGTTTGGTAACTGTAGGCCCAATGTATCAGCAGGTAATTTAGCTTTACATAAGTTAACACAATTCCTTATTTTTGCTTACTCGTCGTGACTAAGCAGTAAGTTGTCAGGCTCATTTGTGCGTCAAACCACAGTAAATTAACAGAACTGGATTCACTATATTGTATATTTTCTTATCATTATCCACTATTTTGGACCATTCTAGGACACATTTCATCTATGGTGTTTCTCTCGGAAAAGACCCATTTTACAAATATAATTTGGAAATTAGTCTGACCTGACCTAACCTAACCTAGACCACAGCAGACTACCGGGACCTAACCTGGGCAAACTACTGGGTATAACCAGTGTAAACTATCATAAAGTGACTGGGGCAAATTCCTAGGACCTAGCCACTGCACAAGCCTAGCCAAAAACCCAGTTATTCTGTAATAATACCCAAACCACAAGCCTTTATAGTACCGTAACATAAGATAAGCCAATATAACTTTAATTTTAATTGAATGAATTCACATTAGTTTATAGTTTTAAATTTAATGGTAGTAGCTGTAGATGTTAACTAGAAGCTAGAACTGTAATTCTGCAAAAGAGGTCCACCTGGATAGTTCCCACATTTTATACATTTTCATGCATATTTTTACTTGTTCTATTGATTGTTGCCCACAATTTTGTGGAGATAACTTTTTTACCCTGACTTGATTTAATCTAACCAAACCAGGACCAAGGCAGACTACCAGGACCTAACCTAGAATAAAAATTTGAACTGTGTAGAATTTACACATTCTATAATTATTAAATATCTTTGATTAGGATAGAAGTACTAAGTAGCAATGTTCTATGTTTATTAATAAACTAGATTTTAAAATATCTGACTCTGATATAACATTCTCAAGTACTATACATTATCATCATCTATCTATTTAACGTCAAATATACCTATAATCTCTTATGATACAGTTTTGATCAAAGTCCTGTATCTCTCCTGTCTGTCTGTGTATACTGAGATTCAATTTGTCTTCAGTAAGATGTACTGTACAGTAGAGATGCATGGATTCATAGTGTCATGTTAACCTCATCCTGATGCTAGAATTTCATAGTTTACAACCAGGCAGGAGTGGTTAAGAACTTTTTATTGTACTCTTGCATAACTCTGTAAAGTTACAACATGAGTACCTGCCTGAACTGTATGGGGCAAAGAGGTAAAAACAAAGTGTACCAATACCAGTCATCCTTTGTTCTCTTGCACTACATAATTCAAATGTCTCTATATAGCAAAATCCTATAAAAATATATAATGTTATTATACATGGAGAACAACTTATTATATGTATAGTACACACTTTTCTGTATACCAAAGTAGCTTCTGGTAACTCACTCAGTAATAATACGACAGAACGAAAAGCACTCAATACTGTACAATGAAAAAATACTTCAATTTAATAATACATACTGTAGTGTCATTATTGATCCAGGTAATTGAAAATTATGTGATTTCATGAAAAAAAAAAAAAAAAATTGAAGCATAGATTAGAGCAGTGGTTTAAAACTTTTCCAACAAACAAAACCCACTCACCCAATATAGGTGGAAACCAAGCCCTTTATAGGTGGGATCCCGGCGACACACACACACACGCAATTATATAAAAGTGCAGTTTAGCTCTTGTCACAGAAGTAGAAGTATGTGGTTCATGCATGGATTCTGTTCCAATACTAGCTTCACTAGCAGCAGTGAAGTGGGTGAGACTGGGATGCATAAAATGCCCAACAGACCTGTACACTACCTGTACAAAGTCAACCAGACATGCCATTACAACTCTGGTGTACCCAACAGTGGTACAGTATGCATAATATCGTATGGATGTAGAAAACCAATGCTCTTCAATTTGTTCTACATGTTTACTACTGAAGGATTTGCCATAATCAGCCTTGGCCTCTACTTAAATGCAGAAATACAGCACAGTAGGTACAGTACATTGTTTCCTGAGCATTATTGGCAAGATTAAAGCCATGACTTTATAGTACCGTATGACATGAGAAACTCTTGTTTTACAATTAAAGAACAATACAGATTAAAGTAAATTGAAATATGGAAGACTAAAATTAATTAACTAAATTTTTATTATAAAGTTAACGGTAACTGAATAAATAGTTGGTGTAAATAACCATGAACACAAACCACAGTGGGTATCATCATCCCTAATTACTTGCTTCTTTCTGCACCAAGTTAACTTGGAAAAGTGAAGTGGACAGTGTTGTAAAAGTTTAACACAACAAATACTGGAATACTTTCCATGTATGAAGTTTTAAAAAATATACACAAAATACACTATAGCTCTATACCTCTAAATCTATATAAAAAATACATATACCACCACTGCTAAGACTGAATCAATATTTAAAAAAAAAAACTGGGTACTTCTTTACAGAGCCTCAAACCCAGGCAACATACCAGATGCTCTAAATGGGGTATCACATAGGCACTTTTTCCGACGACAACGGGTCATGCGACAATTTTCGACGACATGTCGCAGGAAACAGGAGATTTCAGACGACGAGGTGATCACGAAAAATATTGAAAACTGTCGGGGATTTCCTGCGACAGGGAGAAAGTCATTGAAAGTCTATAGTGAATACACTGCAATTAATATATTTTTATGGCATATTATAAGCTAAGTGGTGTTATGTATCATTATTTGAATACAAAAATTGAATTCTTAGATCATCTATCTATCTATCTATAGCTCTGACGCCTCGTTCCCTCCGGGAACTCCCTCCAAGGGGGTGGCCACGGCAGAAGTGTCTCCAGTTTTCCCTGTTCCAACACTCCCTTCTTACTTGTTCAAACCCTCCTCTGCCCCTTACGTTTCTCTCCTTTACATACTCTTCCACTCTGTTCTGCCATCTAACCGGTGGTCTGCCTCTCACACCACGTCCCACAACTTCACTTCCATACACCTTTACAAACTCCTCACCTTGCATTCTCTCTACATGTCCAAACCATCTCAATGTATTACACTTCACTCTCTCAACCACTCCACACTCAATACCAATTGCCTTCTCACATATACCACATCTCTCGTACACACTCTCATTACTTTTACCATCCCACCTAGACACCCCACATGCTCCTCACATGTAGCTCATTTCCACAGCACCTATTCTAGACTGATGAGCCTTACTCCATGTCCATGTCTCTGATGCATATGTCAGTGTTGGCAGGATTATACTGTTCCTCAGTCCCCTCTTCACCTTAGATCTTATATATTATTTACACCGAATTTAACTATTAAATATGAGCATGGAACATTGATCTGATTTCATGGTTTGTTTACATTCTGTTGCTCCTCCTTTCCTCTTTCCTCTTCTTCCAAAGCAATAGATAATATTGCTCGGTTGATAGTGTCCATGCTTGGTGATTTCACTTGGTGGGACGGTCACTTAAGTGTTTTTGTTGTTGTCCCGCCAAGCATGTCGTCCGTTGTCATTGTTGTCAATGATGCCGTGTGCTATCATTTCCAGTGACATGTCGTTGAAAATGGTGTCGCAGGAAAAGAGCGACCGTGTGATACCCACTTAACTCACTACACCAATATGTGCCTAAAAACACACTCCACAAACACCTACCAATTAAACAAAACTTCATAAATATCTCCAACTCACTAAACAATATACAGTACAAGTAAATAGTAATAAAATTATAACTATTAGTAGTAGAGCCTCATTTTAATGGAACACTCAGGGAGGAAAGATTAACAAAACTAATGCTCTCAAGTTCACTTGCCTCTAATACTTTTTTCACTACGTTTCCACCTTGAATATCAATTTAGTGACACAAAATTAACAAACTGGTTTACATTTAAATAAAATGTCATTAGAGCCATTTACTTTTGAGTCTCCAAATTCCTCTGCCTGGTCCTTGCATTGGCAAACAGACGAGCAAACTTCTTGGCAGACATGCAAGTACAAATGCAAGCACACATACACACCGTAGAAAATGCTACCCATATTATCTGAATGTTTTCAGATGGTCTATCATGTAATATCGCAGGCACATAACATGTATTATTTTGAATACTCTGCATTTCTTCCTTGCACATGGCAGTTTTACTTTAATAGATAGCATTATTAATCCACATGTTTAATAACCAATACTAACCAACTAAACTTTTATATGTCATTTATGCATTATGCAAAAGCTAATTATTTTGCTTTGATTTTTTCTGATTTAATGTATAAATTCATATGGGTAAATATACCTCAGAGAGGGTGCTGTTAGTGTAGATGTTCCACAAGTCTGAATGCCAAGAAAACAAGAATCTACTGTCCTTAAAGACATCAATAAATAATATAAATCCATATAAATATAATCTTGAGCATAAAAATATTAAGGGAAAAAGTAACCATGTCCCAACTACCCTACAAATGGGTGTAGGGACCCAAAGCTGGGCTACATCAGCTAAAAGCAGTCACTTATACAGTACCTAGTCGTGGCACGGTATGGTTTATAGGTACAGTATTCGCTGAATGGTTGCCCTTGCCAGCCTTGGCCTGTGGGATGAGTCATATTTGTTAATGCAGGGTTAGTAAACTAGGTATAGGAGATTAAAAAATATTTCTTTGAAATGCCTCTACGCACACTAACTCGCACAACCTTTACATATATCACATTCATAACTTTAAAACAGGTGGCTGAAGTATTTTAAGGGTACCTCACCCCAAAATAAATTGAACTGCAATACACCATTATTGCAATCTCATGGCTATAAACATACAAACCCATACATCCAGGAATTGTACCCTTATTATATAGATGTATAGTACTTGTACACCCACTAAATAAATAAGGTGCACAACTGGTCTTACAATGCTAAGTAGTTATGTCTAGTGTGTCATACTGTAACACCTCATAAAGGTGTCAAATATCTAGTGGGTATACAGTCTACCAAAAACATACAGCTGCCTTTAGATAATGATATTTTCTAGTACCGTATATAACACACCTGGTATGCTGCCAAACTCCCTGCAGATTCCTGTGCATCTCAAATATTTGTTAATTTCCATTACACCTAAATGTTTCAACATTGTTCTGGGGGAATGTATTGTCAGAGTGGCCTACAAAGCTGGTTTCTTGCCAAGTTCCATGGGTCACCATCTTCTTGGTTGGTGTCTTGAAAAATGGGAAAGGTTGTAGGATTTTTAAATGAACATTTAGGAACTTTTATGCTTGTGGGCCCCTGACAAATCAGGAAAAGAACTGGTCTCATGCATGTTATCACTACCAGGGCCTTGCATGTGGACTACCAAGTCACTAGGGCTACTACTGGTACTCTGGGTGTTGCTTCTGCTCTCTCTCAAAGTGGGATCAATTTGAGATTTATCGTCTTGGGAAACAGAGTGATGGGAAAGAGTGTCCTTAGAATTGGAGTTTGAGGAAATAGTTTCAATGGTCCAGCCTCCTGTTCCATTGAGGGAGAGAAGAGTGTGGTGGTGAGGCAAGAGGGAGCGACGGTGACCCACACTAACTAATGTCACCCCGTGCTCCACCAGTGCTCGGTATAACTGCTCCTCTACATCCAGACTCAGTGCACTTGTAGCCTCATCCAGCAATGCATACTGAGGCCGGTGGAAGAGCACACGCAGCAGACACAGTCGCTGCATCTCACCTGGGGACAGCGTATCATACCTGAAAATAGGAAATACATGTATACAGTATTTATCTAGAATATTTAAACAGACAGCGTAACAGCTCGAGGCATATGTAATACAAAAGTTGCTTTATTTTCTTTGTTAGTGTTATATCATTTTACAAAAAAATGCAGTATACACATGTTTTTCACTCACATACTATAGGACTCGGTAATCATGGTAGACAGAATGCAAAACCTAAAACTGTCTGGTGTTTGTTTAACCATATTATAGAAGATGTACTCATAACCTGTTAGCAACAGACCACCAGAAATGGTTTTTAACTTTTGAATAGCAGTTACACTTCAACCTGAACAAAATATTGTTTGGTGATTGTCAGAAATAAATATGAAGAACATTACAATGCAGTCTAAGTGGGGTTGAGATTTGGTCTGTGAATTTGAGGTTTAAACTATCTTTGTTGTAGGGTAAAGTTTTGAGGCATCAGAAGACTTGGATTTTCCAACACTTTTCACCCTTAAAGAATTGAAAAACAAACAAATAAGTCAACAAGTGCCTTCGGCCCATTATTTACCAGTCCCAGTGAGGGTCGGTGAGGAGGCCACCAGCACGTGCGAGTATTTGTGTCATGTGTGTGGCATGCAGGAGGGCCACCACCGAGGCCAATACCTCTCCATCAGGTGGGTTGTGTGGGTCTGGACACAGAGGGTACATGATCTGGTACCAAGAAGAGGGAGTGAGAGACAATTTTAATATAATAGCCACATGCTAGAAAACTCACGAGTTAGATAATGATTATTACTGTCCTCCCTTAACTTAATGTAGAGACAATATGGGTCATCATCACTGCCTAACCCTAAATCCTATGGTCAGTGCAAGGGCAGTTCTAACTAAAAGCATCCTAGATATCCTTCTGCACAATACCTAGAGCTATCTGGATCTCCTGGCAGAACCTGTACATTCATTATTTTTACAACAAATTATCATTGAGTATAGCAATTTCATTAAATACCGTATGTCAAGTTTTATAGATACCCATCCAATCTGATATCATTACAGTTCTGCTGATATCGAACAATACTACATATGAGAGCACAAAATATGATGACAGTGATAAAATTCAATACTTAATTATATAGGTTTGTTAATGCGAACTCCATCTCCATTAGTCCCTTCGCCCAAAGTCATCCTAAATCCTCAAGATACAGAAAAACGTCTCTACACCCACGGTTATTGGCATCTCTCTTGTTTTTTCTCCCTCCACCAGCCCCTCCATACTCTCCCTTCTTCCCCTCACACTCCCCCATAACTCGTCAGGTAGAAGCAACCCCATGATGACTTTGCTCATGTCTCCATCCCACCAGCTCGTGACTGTACAAACATAGTTATTGTCTAAAACTAAAGTTAATTTCCAGACTTGAAGGAGGAGTGATCAGTGGGTGATCTTGTGTTTTTTTATTTATCCCAGTTTATACCGGTACTGTACTAACATGAATCAAATGGCCAAAAAAAGCATAAATAAATTTTTAAAATCTGATAGAGGAGGGATCCCGTAATGTGTTGTAATAATAATAAATTTATCTTGTAGCTTAATTGGCTCTTCAATAAGGTATTAAGGTATCTACCAACAGATAGTAAGACTTTCTAAGCCGCACTTTACCCATGTTTACATAGCCATGAGCCCTGAGGCTCAAAAAAGGCAGAACTAACAACAGACCTGATGGAGTAGGGATCCAGTAGTGAGAAGGGGCTTTTGTGGGATAAATATGACTGATGTGGGTCCTGGAGGCAGGTTGTGAGCCACAGTGCCCTCTATTGCAGGCCAAAGACCGCGCAACACCCGCAGCAAGCTGGACTTGCCTGAGGAGCTGGGCCCCATGATGAGAATGTTGTTCCCTCGTACCACATCCAGGCTCAAGTCTGTGTTGGTCATAGTCAGACAAACCTTCAGTAGAAACCCTCAATACATCATATCAATATTAACACTTACTATTCAAAATAAGTTCTTGGGGTATAAGAAGAAGAGGGGCAAGAAAGGGAGTGCATGGTGGACCGAGGAAGTGAAGGATGCAATAGCGATGAAAAGGAAGGCATTTAGGAGAACACTACAGAGGAATGTGCCAGAGGAAGTGAAAGAGAGGTGGAAGAGAGAATACAATGTTTGTAAGAGGCAAGTGAAGAGGTTGGTGAGTGAGAGTAAAAGGAGAGTGGATGAAGAGTTTGGTAGGAAATTGAGTGAGAAGTTTAGGGAAAATAAGAAACTGTTCTGGAAGGAGATTAAAAGAGAAAGAGGAGAAGGAAAGTCTGGTAGTGTGAGAATGAAAAAAGAGGATGGAGTTACTGTGAGTGGAAGTGAGGAAGTTAAAGAAGTGTGGAAGAGGCATCTGATCGTTTGATGAATGAAGGGACAGGAGGGGAGGCAGTGGTGACATGCATGGGGATGGAGGCAAGGGGTAGACGACAGGATGTAGAGGGAGAATTAGGAAGGGAAGAGATTAGGAAAGCAATAGGAAAGTTGAAGATGGGAAAGGCACCGAGGGTAGATGGGATAACTGCTGAAATGCTAAAATATGGGGGGGAGGTAGTGGTAGAGTGGATGTTGCGTATATGCACATTAGCATGGAGGCAGGGAGAGGTACCAGAGGATTGGATGAGGGCTATAATTGTACCTTTGTATAAGGGGAAGGGGAGTAAGGAGGAGTGTGGTAGTTATAGGGGAATAAGCCTTCTTAGTGTACCAGGGAAGGTGTATGGGAAGGTTCTAACTGAGAGACTGATGGAAGTGACAGGGAATAAAGTTAGTGAGGAGCAGGGAGGGTTCAGAAAGGGTAGAGGATGTGTGGACCAAATATTTGCACTAAAATCGATAGTGGAGAAATATATAAGGAAGGGTAAGAAGTTGTATGCTGCCTTCATGGACTTGGAGAAGGCATACGATAGGGTTGATAGGAGAGCTATGTCAGAGGTGTTGAGAATATATGGTGTTGGGGGATCTTTGCTGGAAGGCAATGAGGCTTCATTTTTCTTCACTATCTTACCTACTCCTACCCAGCCCTCACCTAGTGTTCCTCATTTTGCTCTGCTCTACCCAATTCAGTCCTGGCAAACCACACCCTGCCCAACAGTACTGTACATTCTGCTTCAATAATTCCCAGTCCCATCCAATCTCACCATCTTACACAACCCAACCTTATGCTACACTAATATGAAAGACAAACCTCTGACAAGTGGAGTAGAGCCACCTGGTGGAATGATAGTAACATGCTGCAGGATGAACGCCACATTAATGATGCTGTGATTTCCTTCGCATACACTTATCTCCTCTGTGTTCTCATGCAACAGTTGTCTGACCAGAGAAGGGGAACACCTTCAATAATGGAGGATAAGTGAGAAGTTTATATAGAATGGCAGCCTATCTCCATTAAAATTTATTAACTTTTCTGTGGAAATTACACTCATGGATTAGCTGATAAAATTGTTAACTTGAAAAGGGGTTGATAAAGGTAAGTGTCAATCATTTCACTGGATATTCTGTCGCTTGGCCAGGAACCTGGGGTTTGATGATGATCATGGATATAGAGGAGAATGTAGAAACATGTAGAAAATACATAATTGGATAAAAGAAATGCACTGGAATAGTATGGACATTTGCAATGGATGAAAGATAATACATATAAAAGGCTGGATAAGTGAAGTGGATGGCACAGTGAGAAGTGGAACAATGAAGTTGGACCACAGTTACCAATTTAGCAGTCTTTATACAGCTAATGTTGAATATTTTTAATGTTTGAGAGTAGACCTATTGTACTTGTTTGAACAGCAGAGGTGTTAGAGATACCTAAATAGTGCTACATACATCAAAACTTTACACAATTTAATAGAATAAAAAAATCACTATAGGCTATTGCCACAGCTGTTTTGTATCACAAGCACCCAGCCTCATCCTACATCCTATCCTTCACTATATGATAAACACTGTATATGTATATGACCCGACTGAAATAAAACTAACAAAAATATGATCACAGCAACAAGTTACCATGGGACAATAAAATATACCAGCAACATAAATTCTTTTGAATTGAAGTTTTGAGAGCTGGTGCATTCTTTGGGCAAGATGATAATAGACTGATGAAAAAACACAGTAAAATACCGTACAGTAATGTATGACTGAACTCTGTGGTGTTATTGGTGGCTGGAATATGTAGTGTTCATAGTTATCAAAACAGAATAATAGCTACTATAAGTGTTGATCCAAAGGGGCCTGCGGTTATTATGAAGATTGAAATGTGAGGTTGAAGAGTAACCAATCAAATAGCAGCAATTTTGAAACTAGCTCGTAAACTATTAACATTGTGTAGCATTGAAAAAATAGTGATGATGAAAGAAATTGACTGACTGGAAAGAAATTTGGTTGGTACTGCAACAAGGTTCTTAACCCATATAAGAATACTACAGAGACAGGATGGAAGCTGTGAAAAAAGAGCAAGGAAAGTAGGGACAGCTGAAGAGTAAGAGTGTTAACTCTGAAGTATCAGTGATTAGAAGGAACCCACCGAGAGTCGGAATGAGAAGGGTGGCCGTCCTGCCGTCGCCAAGACTGAGTTACCAGGTGAAGGAAGGAAGTAGATGCCTGCAAAATCAATAGCACAATCAATCATGTCAATCACACCAGTCACAACCACAAATTTGTATATATTAAGCATGGTATAGTCCATCCAAAAACTTGGAGTGAAGTTACTGGTACTCGATACTTTTTCAGACAAACATGATTAGTGTGTGAATTTAGATAGCTCAACAGTAACTGTGTACTTAAGGCCACAGTAAACTTGCACTAAGTCTACAGTATATATTTATGGTTAAACCCAGATAACTCTCACCTGCAGTTTGGAGCGATGCCATGAGTCCTGGAGTGACACGAGGGCCTCTATCAACTGAGCTACACGGTGAGTAACACCCGAGAGCACCACCACTTTGCTGCTCAGGTCCACCAAGGAAGTCAAGGTGTACACAAGGTACATGCACACAAATGAGTACTGAAATGACAGCAGCATCAAAACATTACTTTATTTTTTTTTTCTTTCAGAGGTGGGAAAATCAAATCCCAGATGAGGATGAAAAAGATATAACTGAAATCACTACTGTGTTCATTGCCGAATAGTTTTATTTCAATTTTAATGCTCCAGAAAACATTAATAAAGAATGCAAAATATTTTAAGGCCAGGAAAAAAATACTGAGCAAGCAATCACGCAGACAAAAAGACTATTCCCACACACGTACCGCACTGACAATGGAAGATATGTCCTCTTCTGGTCCAAACTTGCCCGAGAAAATTGGTATAGCGATGGCCAGGTAGGACACAATTGAGCCAATGTAGTCAATTGAATGCCGGGTCAAGTTCAGTGGGATCTGGTAACAGTGACTTATGAGGTGAGGAATGACAACAGTGTCTGTCTAGAATAATGCAGCAGTGTATGGTGCGAGGAATACCATAACTGTGTGAAATGAGGCAACAGTGGATGGTGGAAAGTATGGCAAAAGTGTGTGTGAGGAATGACAGCCAAAATCAGTGACAGAGTACCTCGCTGTTGAAGAGTGTCTGCTGAGCACGGAGAAGCTTATCTAAACTCTTGTTGGTGGTGGTGGACTCTGAGGACCCAGACATATGAAACGCTATGCTCTCCGCGTCAACTCTCACCCGCATATGCCGGAACCTGGGTATGGGACATAGACATGCATGGAAAGACTAAAGAAGGTCACTGGGTAAATATAATTCAATTTATGGAGGTATTCACGATGCCTGGAAAACCTCATTAGACACATAACCATACAGAGAGCTGGCAAAGGAAAAATGACACACACCTAATTATTACAATTAAACCTCGTTATAACGGACTAATAGGGGGGAGAGGGTGTTCGTTAAAGCCGTTTGACCGGTATAACAACGAATTTTTACGAGGGGTACGAAAAAAAAAAAAAAAAGTGCATGTACAAAAATTAACACAAAATATAGATACAGTTGACTCTCGAATAACACAATTTTGAGTAATGACTGAAATGAGTCGGCGACATCCGTGGTGGTGGAGGTGGTAGGGGGAGAGTAGGGGGAAGAGGGGAGATAACGCGTGATATCGTTTGTTTACTTTTATCAACCTTCTCCTTTCTCTGTCCGAGAAAAACCTTCCTTCTTGATATGGAAGGATATGGCCTTCTGTTTTGTAAATGCACCACCTGACATGAAGCTGGTGGTTAACTCGTAAATTACTAAAAACGAGCGAGTCAAACACAAAGTGACAACCCATGTTAGGCCTATAATTCCCTTGACCTTGGGCTAGGGTGAATGGAGACTGAGGGTAAGGGGGAAAGGAGCGAGGGAGAAGTGGTGGCAACACACACACACACACACACCAACGCTTCTCAGACGACAGTGATATAATTTCGTGACATGTTCATTATGATTTCGCTTGTTTTGTACAGTATAAGAACTCCTCAGTTTTATTCGAGAGTCAACTGTATATATACATACATAAACAGGTATGTAATGATGTGTAAATAATGTACCTACTGTATAATGTAAAAATATAATGGAGAAAAAATAGAGAAACCAAAATTCAGACAAATTAATAAAAAAAAAAAACTCCAGCGGATTGGGTCCGTTGTATCCAAAATCCGTTGTAACGGGGTCCATTAAAACGAGGTTTAACTGTACATACACACAAAAACAGCATAGGCTAATCCTCTCAAGGCCACATAAATATATATACAGCACAAGCACCTCCTTCATGTAGAGGTGTTTATAAAAACTATAAAGATAGGCTATGCATGAGAAACGAAAGAAAAGATGGGTTATCAGAGCTTGACTCAATCCCATAAATATACAATTTGGTGGGAGCACACAGACGCAAATGAGATAAATGTTGATGCATATATACATAGGCCATACCTGAAGTCTCCCTCACTGCGTTCCTGCTTCATGACGAACTTAACAATTGGTGACATAACAAGTTTGTTGGCCACAGTCCCCACCAAGAAGAAGATGTATACACTGGTGACCCCAAGCCATCCGGTCCTGTTGGGATGATGGGGTCAATTGGGTGAGTTGATTGATGTTAGGTCAGATCACGTATTAGATCAGAGCAGGCCAGGTCAGATTAAGTACAGGTCTCACTCACTATACAATGCATCACTATACGATATTTCGCGTATACGATTTAACTACTTTGATACCCTTGGCTCTTTAAACGATCATTTTCACTCGCATTTACGATCTCCCGCTGCGCAAGGTTACTATCATTTGTTTAAGCGAGCGATGACAGCGCCACCCAAGCGTAGCGACGATTGGAAGAACTGCGTCGTCTGCGTGTTTTGAACTGTTTTCCCTTGTCTCCTTCAGTCAAGCTCCCGCTGCTACCATTATCATACTGCCCCTCTCTTATTATCGAGTGATTCATTCGTCTCGTTATGGCTTCTAAGCGACCTGCAACCACTTCTCCTAGTGATGTAAAGCCAAAAAAAGCAAGGAAGAGCTTGAGCTTGCAGTCTAAGCTGGACATAATAAAACGGCATGTCTGATAATGACGAGTGAATGTTTTCTGTGTGCGAGGACGAGTGTATGTTTTCGGTGTGTCTGCCACTGTCTGGGCCATCTCGCTCTCCATCCACTGTGGCAACACTGTCTACCTCCCCTCCCGTGCCATCCACCCTCAGGCGCCACACTGTCTAGCCTACCAGTCTGCCTTAGTGCCTTCTCGTTCTCCACTACACCCTCGCTATCTCCCGACTCTCCCCTGTCCATGCTGTCAGATGATGACAAGTGAATGTTCTTTGTGTGCCTGGGCCTAATTTCACAAATTACAATACCGATATACTTAACTGTAAGTTAAATAAAGTGATTAACTGTTCTTAACATTGTTTATGTTACCATTAATTATATATTATGGTAGTATATAGTGATGTTATGGTCATAATATACGAGTCTTGGAACGTAACCCTATTTATCCCATTAAATCTTAAGCTCGTTATACGATCGATCGCTATACGATTGGGTTTTGAAGAACCTAACCCAATCATATAGTGAGGGAGACCTGTACAGTAATATTTAGTGTGATACTTAATTACAAACTCTAGTACAGTAAAATATACTTACATACTGGGGTTAAGATCAGAAAGCTAAAACATTTATACTGTACATAGCTGTGCATATAAGGTCGATTTTCAAAGTAAAAGAAAGAGTTAAAGACAAACTTCCAATTACACACATAGATACAATTATATAGAAATTCTCAGTGTGAATGAAGCACATATTCCAAATTGCATGACATAACATTTATGCTATATATGATGAAAAATGAGACATGGGGTCTTGATCAAGATTTGTGAAATAATGATGATGTCTAAAAAGGTTTTTTTAGTATACAGTACTGTACTGCATTGACAAAACATACCCAACATAGGTTTTGTAGGTGTAGTATGAAATAAGGAAAGGTGATATGATGACAGACGTGGTAATAGATGCCAACATGTTGCACAGACGGTCGACATCCTGGGTCATTCTTTGGTCTCTGTAATGAAACAATACTGGTTATAAGTTACTACACTCTTCACAAATTGATGTGCAGTTGGCAGGGCTTCAATGTCTCATTGATTCAATCTTTGGAATGCCATATTATTTAACATGTTCTATATAATTGGGCAGGACAGTTAGAGGAATGGGAAGAAGGCAATGACTACTAACAATCATACAGGAATAATAGCTCATAGAAATATATACAGTATAGAATTAAAGAGAAAGACACTGAGGAACAAAGACTCACACAATGGCTAAATAATAATGCATATTGTACTGTGCATGGTAGCCTACATAGAGAAAGACTTATAAGAAAATACATTAACATTTTCTATTTTACATCTGTAGCTCCCATTCATGGGAGTCTCTTCCTCTCTACCCTATCCTGAGCTCAAATAAACAGCAATAAACATTAATTTTATTTCGGCAATATAATACAGACACACATAATATAGTGCAGTACAAACAAGAAGAGACGGAGGGAAAAATACTCACGGGTTATCAACAGTACTCTCGAGAACATTAAGAGTATAGTAGTTGATACCAGCAAAGTAGAGGCGGTGGAGGGCCCTACACAAGAGTTGCCTCCACGACAAATATAAGCACCGATCCACATACATCTTGACACTCTTCACCTGAGGATTGGTTTTCACTTTGGAGTTTCATTCATTTATTATAGTCGTTTATAGTTCACTTAAGGATTATATCTCTCACTAATGAAGATTTTAGCAATGAAAACTTTTAACTGCATATATCCTACCAAACCTTCCTTGTCTCAGCTCATTTCTATTTCCATTCCTTTATGCAGAATAGGTCAAAGTTTAAGCAACTATTAGTGAAGAACTGTACAGTATTTACTATATGCTACTAAAATATCTTCAATAATATGCCCGAAAAGAAAAAAACATTAAGGGGCTAAGATGCTGCCAGTGACTGGGAGGTATCAAATTACAGTACAGTACAGTACTTCAAGCTGTGCCATAAAAAGTAGTGCACCCAAACTTAAGTTTCTCCTTTCCAGGTCTCAGTCATGGGATTGGCGATGAGAAATGCCACACAGCAACAAATTTTTACAGCAGGGTCATCTACTCTATCACCTTGGGACAATTTCCCAGGGAAACTGGGCAGTCAAGTGATGTGCACATCACCTGAGGGGATTTTATGCAATGCAGTGATGTGACAATTGGTATTCCAAAGTTGAAATGCAGGTGGTACTGGTAATTGTTTCCATGAATGTGTGTGCTGTGTAGCTGGGGCTGGGCTAATTTGCCTAATGTAGAAGATGGACAGAGTAAAGTGGAGACAAGTGATCCATTTTGGCAGTCCTTAAATGGGAGCAGCCAAAAGAAGACGATGATGATGACAAACGGACTAAAACATTTAAGAAGTCAATCTGGAGCAATCAATAGGCTCAAATTCACTTGACACATCTTACTCCCTTAACCCATTCATAACATTTCCCTGCCTTTTCATACCAAACCTAAGCCTTGGAATGAAGTGACACAAATACCCTACTGTTTGTTGGTTTAACACTCATGCACCTAACCTACCAACTGGGGAAGTGGCACAAACTCACTCCCAGCACTTTGATACTCACACATGCAATGCCAATGATGATTCCAAGGACTTTGAACGTCAGGGTGATAAAGGTCTGTCTGTCACGGGCTCCAAAGACAGAGTAGTACTTGCTGGGGACCAGACCCATGTGGTATGCCAGGAACTGTTCTGTTAAGGTTTGTATTTAATCACTCAATGGTTCCTATTGTAATTAACACAGTATTGTACAAGTACCAAATATTATAATGATCCCATACTATCCATCTCCCTGAAAATATTTCATTTCATTATTCTCTTTATCCTATCCTGGGAAAAAAGAAAACTGTCAAGTTGGGTATTACAATATTGATGGTCCTTAAACTTTGGAAGGAAAATGGCAGGTAATGAAAAAACTGAAGGAAGAAGTAAGGATGATACATGAAAAGGGGAGGGTAGAAGACAGTAACCTGGTGAAAAAGCAACAAGAAAGAAGGATCAGAGACAGGGAAGAGAGGGAGAGTTGAGAAAATAAAGCATGAGTAGACAAGAGAGCAAAGCCAAAACAAGTCCAATTCTCCAAGCCTCAGCAGTAATGCAAGCACTGAGTCAACCATATCAAGTAGCTGATGACAAGTCAAGTGGTATATCAGGAGGGGAGGTAAGGTGATAGTGATGTACAGAAAAGATGGAGGGGGAAAAAGTATTTGAATCACATACAGATATATACAAAAAGTAAGTGGGGCTGGCATTTATCCAACAATATACAGCATTGTTTGTCAAAGGAGTATTAGGAGGTATGTATAGCCAGAATAGCCCCCTGAACCTAGGGTGAGCAACATTGTCTGGCATTGGTCAGAGTAACAGCATTAAAGTGAAGTCACTATGTTGAGTAAGTAAGAGAGATACATACCATTATCAAATCATAAATAATCAGATAGGTATCCTGAGCTACAAATGTAGACACAGAAAGGGAACCTTACTGTTTGTTCAGAAAATACATTTATGTTATTACAGTAGTGAAAGCTAACAATTGCATTATCATTATTATTATTCAAGTACAGTACTATACAGAATATAAATTTTCTTCTTTTTTCCCACTAACTTTGGGCTGGAATAACCTTCTGTCCTCAATTACTCCCTTCTTACAATCCTCCTTCCTTCAAGATAGATATTTATAAATATTGTTTGTACAGTGCAATGTTTACTTCTCAGCACAGACTCAATTAATTAACCTTACCTTTGTTGTTGCCTTATGCATGCAAAATATAGTACCTTACTGTATTTTATCAATTATTGATCTTTATTATGAAAACCATTTCATATATCAAATACTGTACTTACCTGTGATAAAAGAAAATTTGAAACCATTTATTTATTGTACAATGTATAATGTATATAAGAGATTTGTAACTTACATTACACATCAAATACTCACCAAGAAAACAAAGAATCAGGAGAAGGAGAAAGAGAACCGAGGGTAGGGAGCAAAAGCCCGGGAAGATGAGACGTACAATGTACCATAAACGTCGGAACATAAGAAGGTCAAATCCTCCCTCATCCAGTTTCTGCTTCCCATCCCTACCCATTTCGCTGGTCCTGACAAAGAAACATTCACTTAATTTTTTTTTTTTTTAATCATAGCCACAGATGACAGTACATACTCATAATCTTGTCAGAATTGACTAATTCTGTACCACTGCATTGACAATTCACTGTGTAAGAAACTAACAACACTTCAGGTTTAAAGCTTTTACTTCACAGGTATTTTCCTTGTAATGATTACTGAGTTCTAGTGGTTATGAAATAATGTTGATTAAAGCCCTGCTAAATATGGTGTACGGTACATTTTTATACCTACCACCTGTACAATATTATGCATCCTATGAATACTGATTTTCATGAAATTTCGTTAGGAGGAACGCTTCTAAAGATTATCCAGTAAATGTTGTGAAGATGAACAGTCCTGGAATTAGTTGGGAGCAGCAGGAAAGAGTTACTGCAACAATCAGAAAGGAGAGGAATGACAGGAGATGGAGAGGCTGATGATGATTAAAATGTTAAAGTAAGAAAAAGATATATTCATTGGCAGAGAGAATATCATTAATATGTGGCCAGGTTTGGTCATGGTAATTGGTGCCGGAGAGCTGAAGGAACCATTAACAGGGCTTATACAATGGGGAGTATCTTAGGACATGAGGTTGGAATGAGTAAGCATGGCGTGGCCAATCCAAAGACTGGGGTTGGATAGAAAAGTGGTAAGATTTAGGGCAGTAGGCAAAGATATCAGTGGTGTTGCCTAGGTGTGATACTGGTACGATGGCTTCGTAGACAAATAACATAAACATCGTACCATTACCATGCCATCGTATACACCACGGATGTTTTTGAATATGGCTTTTAGGGCAGCCGGCAAGGCTATCCGTAGTGTTGTCGATGATATGGTACTGGTACGGTGGCTGCATTGTTTGTCTACGGTGCCACTGTACTGTACTGTACCATTTTCAATACCACTAACGTTAATGTTCTTGCATACGGCTCCTAGGGCTATCTACAACCACCTACTAACCGTCCTTCAATTCCTATTGACCGTCAGTGGTTGTTTTTCTATATAGGGGTACATCTCCCCAGCCACCACATTTTATTCCTAATGCCATTATGTCTGAACACCTGGCTGGAGTACCATGGCCTTGACTTGGGATTCTGCTCACTCCTAGCCGTTATTGCTGTGAGCTGAGTAGAGCCCTACCTGGTAAATTAACCTGGTAAGTAATAATTAATATTGATACTGTAATAATAAAACACTATAGGGTATTATTACAAAATAACTGGGTTTATGACTAGGCTTGAGCAGTATTACCACATTAGGCTAGGTCCTGGAAATTTGCCCAGATCACTTTATGATAGTTTACACTGGTTATACCCGGTAGTTTGCCCAGGTTAGGTCCAGTAGTTTGCCCAGGTTAGGTCCCGGTAGTCTGCTGTGGTCTAGGTTAGGTTAGGTCAGGTCAGGTAAGACTAGTTTCCAATTTATGTTTGTAAACGGGGCATATCTCGAAAACGAGGCATTTCCGAAAGAAACACCATAGATGAAAAGTGTCTTAGAATGGTCCAAAATAGTGGGTAATGATACTAATATATACTGTACAATATAGTGAACCCAGATTTTCTGTAAATTTACCCATTATAGCACTAATAATGCTTGTCAAGTTGTCATGATAAAACATATTCATTACAATGGTTATGAAGTTTAAACAAACATTAT
Source organism: Petrolisthes manimaculis (assembly GCA_034508575.1). NCBI lineage: Eukaryota > Metazoa > Arthropoda > Malacostraca > Decapoda > Porcellanidae > Petrolisthes > Petrolisthes manimaculis. Next base: position 66,783 of record JAWZYT010000392.1, on the reverse strand, counting down.
AGGGGCTTTGCAAGGACAAAAACTATCTCTTAATACTCAGAAATATCACCATACTCACTCCGGCGAGGGAGCACCACTAGCTGCACAACCAACCACACCAACAGTAACACGATAACAGTGAGAGAGACTGAGAGTGCCGTGGCTGTGTGGCACTGTGGGTGGGTGTATATCAGTGTTACTACTTGCTAGCAAGTCTGATTGACGAAATTTCCCCAACTCTATACTTCCCCGATCGTCGCACTCTACTTGAAGTGCACTAGTGCCGCACTCGATCTTGAGTGCTAACGTTAACTGCTGCTTGAAGTGCGCCACTAGTGCTGCACTCTCTTTGAGTGCCAATTGATGCCTGGACAGTGGCCGGGTCCGTGGCTGCCATTGTCCACTACAGGCACTACTCCACTGAAAAGTTGTCCGTGTGCGGACTGCTGAACTGCGGGGGAACAAAATCTGCTGGAGAAAAATCTCAATGATTGACAACACTGGTGTCGGGCCAGTTTAGGTTACTTGATGATGTAATAAAAAAACTTTCCATTTGTACAGAAAGCAAAACACCGCAGAGTGTAGCCCATCAACCATTGAAATTGTAACAAGCATTTTTGGGAATAGAAAATTGTAAAGTAAAAAGGGAAATAGATTAAGATAAAATATATATATATATATATATAAGTTTATAAGGTGCCGTTGTAAAGTCAATATTTCCCATCAACAACATAACCAATCCAGGAAGGAAATAAAATGAAAGGAAGTGAGAGAGACAGAGAAAATAAATGATAATATTAATTGAAAGGTTGTTATATGAACTATACCACCTCCTTACCTTACTGACAGAAGAAATACCTAGAATCGTAAATATTATGAAGGTACTTTATGTGAAAAGTGATGAAATATTAATCTGGAAGAGCTTGTCGCCTTTGGAATTTCTTGGACTGTACGACGTTGCCACTGACACGATCATGGACTCATGTATATAGTATTATTAAAAGGGGTGAGGTAATAGGGTGACATGTTTGGGGAGGTTTTAAGGGGGTGCATGGGTTTTTTAGGGTGCGGGAGTAGGGGGACATGTTTGGGGGAGTTAGAGGGATGCAGGAATAGGGGACAGGCTTTCTGCCCACCCCAAACCTGTCTCCCTACTCCCGCAGATTTTACAAAATACATCTAACTCGGCCAACACTGTTCCCCTGTTAAATGGAAGTTCGGGAACGGAGTGATGGCCGAGTTAGATGTATTTTGTAAAATCTTCCCCGCGATAATTACTGATACATCGTACGTCTGTACTTTAAGATGTTATTATGAAACGTGCACCATTGAAATTGTAACAGGCACTTTTGGAAATAGAAAATTGTAAAAAAAAGAAAAAAAAGGGAAATAGTCGCCATATTTAGTCGGTCTCAAATTATATAGTAGGGCCCGACTGAAAGAGCATTATTTCTCTAGCAGAAATAATAGCAAAAACCCACAAGATCAAGATAAAAACAAATATATATATTGGTGTATTATGAGGTGCAAAATAAAGATAAAGGTGCCGTTGTAAAGGCAATATTTCCTATCAACCATTGAAATTGTAACAAGCATTTTTGGGAATAGAAAATTGTAAAGTAAAAAGGGAAATAGATTAAGATAAAAAATATATATAAGTTTATAAGGTGCCGTTGTAAAGTCAATATTTCCCATCAACAACATAACCAATGTCTGTCCCACGTGTGTGTTGACTGCCACTGTGCCACATGTGTTTGTTATTGAGTCTCGTGGCAGACGAATTTCACTTATTTCGGTGTCCAGACTCCAGAATACTCTCGTTGCATTATCTCCAGGGATAGGAGAGATACAGGAAATCTGGATGGTCTCTTAACATTACCATTTTCAATCTTGGTCCCCCCAAATAATAGGTGATAGAACATTTCAACGTGTGCAGTACCACCAGCAGTTGCAGACCTACATAAGTACATAATGGGTGCCAAGGTGGAAGTAAAAAAAGACTCGGGCAACTCAGAAGTGACCAAGTTGGATAAGATGTCCCTCAATAATTTTGTAAGTTTGATAATGATATTCTATGTAACTTAAGGGTATTATTACAGAATAACTGGGTTTTGGGCTAGGCTTGAGCTGTATTACCACATTCCCAGTCACTTTATGATAGTTTACACTGGCTATACCCGGTAGTTTGCTCAGGTTAGGTCCGGTAGTTTGTCCAGGTTAGGTCCCAGTAGTCTGCTGTGGTCTAGGTTAGGTTAGGCCAGGTAAGACTAAGTTTCCAAATTATGTTTGTAAACGGGGCTATTCCGAGAGAAACACCATAGATGAAAAGTGTCTTAGAATGGTCCAAAATAGTAGATAATGATACTAATATATACAATATAGTGAACCCAAGTTTTCTGTAAATTTACCAACTTAAGCTTTGAATTAAGTAGGACCACAGAAAAGGAAAACTTCCCTTTCTCTTTTTTTTGGGGGGGATGGAAAATCTATTAATCTCTATTTTTATTGTAGGTTAATACTTCATTGGGTATTATTACAGAAGAACTGTGACTCCTGAGGGATACATAAGGGAAGTACTGTATTATGTTGATGCAAACTTTGTTATAAAACACATATTTACCCAAGTCTTGTATGGAAGAATTTTGTTTCTTGGCACAGTTTGAAAAAGAGTCAAAGTTAAGTCAGGTTGGCTCATCTGTTGGTAAAAATTTATTTCCTTCCTTTCTTATTACTAGATATTGATATTATTATAATGCCATTTTAGACCCGCAGAAAATTAATAAACATGAAATAGCAGGCAAAGCTTTCATTCAATATTGTGGGAATATATTGCCATACACTTATTACTGTACTGTGTTGGTATTTATCTAAAAAATGATATGCAATTTAAGTAAAGTTTGAAATAAAAATATGCAATGTTATAATTAATTATTAGATGAGTACAATACAATATATTTTTGTACTGTATATGAGTAGCACATACTGTAAACTTTTTGTAAATTCCGGTTATGACCGAAAGTTGACTACACTGTACACTGTTATAATTGTACGTAGGTAGTATACACTGTTGTATGGTACAGTACCTTGTGTGGGATCATTTGATATTCATCATGAAATTCTCGCTTCATGAAAAGCTTGCTGTTGCTTGTACAATAGTTTGTAGCTGTTTGTACTGTACAGCAGTGATATCAGTACTTCTTAATTTATTCATGTACAATACCATCCTAATTTGATGTAAGTGCTCATTGTACTGTAATTGTATGACAGGTGGTGAAAAGAAGAGGACTGGCACAACAGGCCAAAATCCAAATCGTCAAAAGGCTCATGTCGAAGGTCAGGCTGCTACGGAAAAAGAAAATGACTGCGGAAAATGAGACCGGAAAAATCACCCGGGAAGCAATTAGTTGGTTGAAGGAAGTTACGTTCATAAAGGTTGGTACAGTACTGTAATTATTGTTCTCATAAGTTGATGCATACTGTATATATTTGCAACTACATAAAAGTTCTTTATTACTATATTTTTGTTAATTACTAATGCTTGTACAGCCATGGCTGATAGTGCTGCACCAGGGTCCAAGGAGTGTTGGAGATCAAATGAACAGAGTTCGAAAAAATGAGCCTTCTAAACCTCTCAACGTTGAGAATGGTTTGGAAAATTCACTTGTTCGAACTCTGTTTAGTTGCTGTCCAACACTCCTTAGACCCTGGTCCACCACTATCAGCTATGGATAATGGCTGTACAGTAAATTGGATTCAGTAGAAGATATAAAGCCCCTGTTATTCAGTTGAAGCAAGACTACAGTACAGTACAGTATATACAAATATCTATACATTCCATTCTTCAAGTAATTTTACTACCTGTGAATTATTCAATTTGTATGATTATTGTATGATTACTACCATGTGTTTGATAATGAAATAATAGTAAAACTAAACTTATATACAGTACTTATATTGTATTGATATACTGTACAGTATTGCATTAATTGCAGGACCTTGATGAAGATGAAATCATGAAGTTTGCTCTGTTGAGGAAGAAGTCCTTCGAAGATGTTATAAACAATGTAAGTAAAACATATATAGCCTATATACCAGTACCGGTAATGTGTTATGTGCATGGTGTCAGGATGGATAGGGAAACTAATGATAATGATAGTTTTTCCTTAACACTTTCAGCCTTGGGAAGTACACAAAGAATGTGCTAGAATTTATGTGTTAGTAATGTGATCCACTGGTGCTTCATGCTTGCATCGCTACTGTATATGAAAATACAATAGTCTGAATTTAGTGTTTGATCATTCTCAGGTATTAGGAATATGATAGGAGCTCTGCTTTTTAGTAATTAGTTAGTTACCTTCATAGAAGAGAAATGAGTTTAGATAAATTTCAACAACAAAATTGATTATTTCCGTCAATATCAACTGACATTCAAAGTATAAATGATGTACAGTACTGTACAATATACACTGTATATACTTTTTAAAGTGTGATTGTTCTGTATGTACCTATTCTTATGGTTAAAAAAAAATAGTTGGCACTTAATATCATTCCAGCCAGAAGCCAAGATGGAAGAGAAAGCATTATGCCGCCTTGCTGACCATGAAGAGTTGAACTCTGCCATCATGGACCTCCGTAATCAACATGCTAATTGGGAAAAGGAAATTCCTTTTTTGATCAAGGTTAGAGTCATCAGGTTAAGAGCATGAGCATTTGATTTCATTTTAACTATGTTCATTCTTTAACAGCTACTTTGACATTACTAATGGTAGAAAAGCATAATTATGATCTACAGAATTTGTTCTTACTTGTTGTAAAGAAATTTATTTAATTAATTTTCATCACTATATCTATCCATCCATGTTCCTTTCTACCTTCTATTTATGTTGTTGTTGTTGAAGTTCCTCAAGCTGTCTGGCCGAGCAGCCCTGAGCCCCTGAGGAAGGCCATGGCCTGAACCGGGCTCTCCCACAGTGCCCTCAGAGAGTGAATGTTATGTTGTTGGCAAGTGTGGTTGTGTGCATTGCAGTTTTCAATAATGTGTTTAATAGAATGGGGTGCTGTGTTGCATCCTGGACAGGCATCCGCAATGGCTCCATCCAGCCTACACCTCTAAGGCTATGTTTACACCAAGCGAGTCGTGTTGTGTCGTGTCAAGTCAGTTTTAGTCAAGGTGTGTCATGACTCGCCACCCCCAGTTAACATTAATTTACATGGATGTTTGGCAAAGCCGTTTACACCAAATGCGTAAAGTCGATTCAAGTCGCGCTGCGTCACATCGCGTCTAGTCACTGATGGAACTAAACTAATTTTCTGCTTCAGCTATAGTGAGTCCACGGTGGACATCCAAAGGAATTGCCAATTACTCAGAGTATTCTAAACAGAGAAGTAGCCTAACTTATAATTTATTGTTTCCTTGCTTATGGCTGTCTTTTTTTCCGTACATTAAATTCCTCTGCCTTATAATTACTGTAGTTACATTCCTTGTTTATAAGCTGTATCTTGAGATACCAGCAGAAATAAATGAACTGTGTCCATGTTTGTTTTATTTATTATTGCCTTACACATAAGCCTACTTGTAATTATTGCTGGAATTTTCAATAAGCTACTTACCTTAGATATTGGTATACCTGTAAAATTAGTGTCCATCTTCTTTATAGAAAATCCAGTCAAGGTCACCAGCATCTTGAAATTTCACTTGTCATCCTAAATGTGTTGTAGAATTTTTCTGTATGGTTAAATTTTTTTAGAAATAAATTACTGAAGCTTCCATAATCTGGCCTTTAGGTGTTCAGTTCATGCATCCAGATTCGGGTTGTCTTATGTCTGCAATAACAAAGTCATAACAGTCACTTCAGCTAGAGAAAAGCCATCCTTTATCTTTGAAATCTGGCACTGAGTAGTGACTTGACTTGGGATGAGGCAGTTGGTGTGAAAGCGGATTGTTACTTTGACTCACACCAAATGACTGACACTGACTTGATGCGAAGCAACTCGCTTGGTGTAAACACAGCCTAAGTGCTGTCTTTTTACTGTATCAATAACTGTCGTTATACTGTATTTACAGTATTGTATGTATTTAAACATCAATTCTATTATACCTCTCCCCAGGGTCCTGGTATATACACATCTTAATGCTGTTTGTTTATTGTCAATAACTGTACTGTAGTTATATTTATTGTACTGTATGTCTAATTCACACAATACTTATCTACTTATACTTCCCTACCAGGGTCTAGGTATTAGGCACAGGGAGCAGAAACTGAAGCGTCTGAAGAAGCTTGGCAAATTGGAGGTCTATCTGGAGCAGGAGCGCAAGAATCTCAAGATTTTGCAGGAGTTTACCGAAATCGACATCAACCCTGACATTCTTCAGGAAACTCAGGACAGCAGTGAAGAAACTCGGAAACAGAATAGCAGTAATAACGGTACTACCAAGAAGAAAACAAAGAAAAATAACAAGGTGTTGGGTATGACAGATGCAAATACAAACAGTAGCCTTGAAGACAATAATAGAGAGGAAAAAGAAGCATCAAGACATCTTGACGATACTCTTAATGATGAGGATGATACCTGCACTAGTGATAGTGTTATGGACAAAGAGTCCACATTGAATATATTTGATGAGGGTACTAATGGTACTCCAGCTAATGATAATAGTAAAAATGAGCAGAAACAGTCAAGGCAATCTCCTGAAGATAATGAAGAAGGCTCTGAAAGCATTGACAAGGTTATAACAAAAAAATCCAAGAACAAAAAAGTTAAACCCAAGGCCAAGGCTCGAGGAAGGGTGGGGGTGGAACAGCCGGACCATGAAAAGATCACTGGAAAGACAATTGCTTCTGGTAAAATAAAGGTGAAGAGAGAGGTTTCTAATGATGAGAAGGATTTCTTTATTAAGACAACAAAGGGACAGAAGAGGAAAATTGATGACAAGGTGTTGGGTGTGATGGATGCAAATACAAACAGTAACCATGAAGACAATAATAGAGAGGAAAAAGAAGCATCAAGACATCTTGACGATACTCTTAATGATGAGGATGATACCTGCACTAGTGATAGTGTTATGGACAAAGAGTCCACATTGAATATATTTGATGAGGGTACTAATGGTACTCCAGCTAATGATAATAGTAAAAATGAGCAGAAACAGTCAAGGCAATCTCCTGAAGATAATGAAGAAGGCTCTGAAAGCATTGACAAGGTTATAACAAAAAAATCCAAGAACAAAAAAGTTAAACCCAAGGCCAAGGCTCGAGGAAGGGTGGGGGTGGAACAGCCGGACCATGAAAAGATCACTGGAAAGACAATTGCTTCTGGTAAAATAAAGGTGAAGAGAGAGGTTTCTGATGAGGAAGAGGATTTCTTTATTAAGACAACAAAGGGACAGAAAAGGAAAACTGATGAGAGTGGAGAGAAGGAGGAAAAAAAAGAAGTAAAGAAAGGTGGAAGTGGTTTTTTCGTCGGTTTTGAAGATGGCGGAAATGACAAGGAGGAGGAGGATGAAGAGGATGATATTCCTGTTGATTCCAGCAAATACTTCAGGGCGAATATGTTCCGAGACAATAATTCCCAGGAAAATGGAGGGTTAGGGAGAGGAAGAGGTCGTGGAGAAATGTGGAGAGGTAGAGGGAGAAGAGATGGATGGCAAGCACAAGGAGGAAACTGGCAGCAAGAGAACAGTAGAGGAGGACGTAACCAGTGGGGGGGAATGGAAAGAAGGAAGCCATGGGCTGGAGGTGACAGACGAGGGCCGTCAAGGGCAAGAGGTGGACGTGGCTTTGGAAGGGGAAGGTTTGCTGATAGATTTCAGAGGTAAGAAATTTAATAAATTTATCTGACAGTTACAGTACTGTAATGCAACACCATCCCATGCGACAACAAATGTACAGTATTCATAACCTGCCCACACGTTACTCATCTGTGACTGTGCTTAGCAGAAAATAATATATCATAAATATTTCTGCTGCCTTTTTTCATGAGGTGTGAGGCCAGGGCTAGGGATGGAAGATGTGCTCATGATATATTGATATATGGAAGGAATTGAATCCTTCTGTAAAGGGGAAAATTCATGTGTTTGAGTAGAGAGAGGTTGAAGTGGTTGGCCTCTCATTCCAGGTCCCTCCACTTCACTCATGTACAGTTGCCCAAGAAAAGACTGTAACCAAATTTGCTGGTGTGTGGCAATATCTGGCAGCTGCTCCAAAGTAAACACTGGTATGTTATCAATGGATCACTCAGAACCTACAACCTTTGTATGGATGGATGTTATTGGCTTTAGCTAATAACATTCATCCTTACAACAGTTATAAGTTCTGAGTGATCCATTGATAACATACCAGTGTTTACTTTGGAGCAGCTGCCAGATATTGCCACACACCAGCAAATTTGGTTACAGTCTTTTCTTGGGCAACTGTACATGAGTGAAGTGGAGGGACCTGGAATGAGAGGCCAACCACCAGCCAGGTAGGTGAACAGGGTGGAGGACTACATGAGAGAGAGAAATGTGACTGGAATGGGAGGGCTTGACCAAGCAAGGAGAGAGTGCTGGAACAGGGAGAATTGGGGATGTATCTGCTGTGGCCACTCTATTGGGGAGTTCCAGGAGGGAGCGAGGCATCAGAGCTAAAGATGGATAGAGAGAGTGAGAGGAACAGAACACCTAGTGAAATGAGTCATTCATATTCACTCCCTCTTCCAGACCCTTAATATTCTCAGTTCCCCATTCAACTAGTTTTGGCATTCATGTCAATAGTCCATTAATTTTATGGCTGTACCATATAAAAAAAATAAGACCAACTACACCATAATGATGTGTTACATCAACAAATCTCTATATCAAACAGAATATATGTAAAAAAAGTCTTATGTTTAGGGTTTTTGGTATAATCATGCACACTTTCCAAGAAGTTTTCCAAGTGACCAGTTAAGTATGGAATCTAATTATTTTTTCTGTTTCTCAACTGACAGTGGTGACAATAGTGCCAACCTGATTTCCGTCCCAGAGAAAACCATGGGCAGCAGTGAGACATCCGAAAAGGGTAATATTTTTTGTGTAGTGTAACAATTCCATAGTCTGTATTTATTACCTCAGCTGTAGTAACTTTTAATGATAATTGAACAATGTAGTTTACATTGACAAATTGATACTGACTAAAACAAGTTCATGTTTATGTAGTGATCCATTGATATTCATATATATTGTATTAAGATGAATGTCACTCCATACAATATATGTAAAGGTTGTATAAGCTTGAGACTGTTGTTGGTATGCATGAGTGAAAAAATCCCTGTCTCCTCTAGGGTTTGGCTTTTCATGTGTAATGAATCCATTGACTGCCTTCCAAAGCATCCATATACCTGTACTATGAAATTTAAAAATATTAAGTTGTAATTATGATAATCTTAGATGAAATGGATAGCTAGTTCAATATATATGGAGCCCATCTTTTTGTTATTGTAGTAACCCACTTGCAGAGGGTGGCCGATATGTAAAGATAGACAGAATGGGTTATCAGATAAATCTATTGGACACAAATTTGGCACACTCATTCAAATGTTCCATATACCATAAAACATTACAACGCTACACTATCTTGCCTGTGGTACTTTGTTCTGCCAGGAAGCTGATATCAAAAGATAGGCCATGGCACAAAACTTCTCTTGTTTTTATATCCTTAGACAGTACTGGGTGTATGTTTTTTCTATATCAATTAGTATATCCTTCATTTGTCATCTCCTAATTCTATCTTGTGTTGCAGTTGAGAAGCAGTCTGAATCTCTGCTAAGGCCTGCCTATTTGATCAACGGGAATCAACATCAGCATAAAACGTCCTTTAAGAAACCTGCAGAATCTTTCACACACCCCTCCTGGACGGCCAAGAAGCTCCAGCGCCAGCCAATATTAAGCTTGCAGGGTTTCCAGGGCAAGCATAAAGTCTTTGACTAAGTTTGAAATGTAATATACAGTATCAGCAACGTGGTTGGGGTTAAGATGTTCCTCATGATTGGTTTGTGTGGAGGGACAATAGGATAAACTTTTACCATATACAGTACTTGTAATGTGTTGTTCAGTATGATGATGAAGTGTAATGTGTAATTTAGATATTGTGGTTAAGGTCTGATACATGTATTTCTCCTTTCCCTCGAGATTTTCCCTGTATTTAAGAGTCACTTTGTTTGAGTAAAGATTTTTGTAACAATATGAAATGGTAAGAGTGAAATTACGAATGGTTTTTTTTTTTTTTTTTTTTTTTTATGGTTCATTTGAAATGTTACCTTTAATAAGAAAGGTCATGGTTATAGCTGAGCCCATGTCTTCTCATGCATTTGGCCCTTACGAATTACACAGACTGTTGGTAGAGGCTCCATCCCCTTTCTGTCAACTACCAGTGAGGACATCTGGGATGTTCCTCACCACATATACCAACCAATCACTAGAGCAGAGGACAGAGCTGCATATAAATATACCATAGGCAGTCCAATTACACTACTATTGTTTGGAGGTAGATTGTTATACATGTATTGTTCGATATGTTTATGTGTAGAAGTATATAATGTTCAATTCTATTACACGTTGCATATATTTGATATTAGATATACAGTACTGTAGTTATTGTAGATAAGTTGTACACATAACTCTTAATTATAGTATCATATGAATCTTAAGTTTTCCCTTATAATGGTTGCATTTTTTCTATAATCCGAGATAATTACAGCTTTCATCCTCTGTTGTTTCCTTCTGGGTTAGGTGTAATTTACTTCAATGACCCCAATAAATCTCTCCATACAACATCCAATTAATCAGCTTTCCATTGTGTTTTCTTTTTAGCCTATTTTGATTGAGGCATGTTATGGCATGTAGAAAAGGACCTGGTAGGTGGAGGGGTAGTCCCTTCCTGTAACCCAAAAATAAACCTGACCTACATGGTGTATCCCAGGGGAATTTATTCTCATTTAAAGAGAATAAAGAGTGAATGTGCTGGAGAAGTGGGATGAAAGTTTATTGATGTTTCACCTATACTGTACATCTAGGCATCTTCTGAATACAAGGCAGAATGCAAAGATCAGCTGAATATAATTGGCAGGAAAATGAAATGGAGGGGAGGAGTACAAACTGTCATGATACAAAATGTGATTTATCATAAACCCTATAAGCCATGTACTGTACATGTAAAATTATATGTCATGTTACTTACCTAGCATACAAAACTACTGGTACTCGAGACTGCTCGGCCAGACAGTCTGGGGAACTACAATAACAACAATATACAGTACTCTAGTTACTAGTAAATGTACTCAGAGCTTCCTCCCATCCACTTTCATTTCCTCTCACTTTCTAAATTCTTTACCCCCACTGTTTCTTGTTTTATATATCAATACATGTACTGTAATACAGTACCCCGACGAATACATTCTACTTAGGAGACATAATAATTACCTCTGCCTTTGAATGTGTGTGCATGGGACACATCCTGTACACACTACGTTTGGTGTGCTTGAGGAACATCGGGATTGTTCCTCCTAAATTTCCTCCCCAGTGGGACTTGCTATGTGTATATGATCAACTCTACATCCTGACCATTTACCCATTTTGAGGGTGTAATGGTGTACCTTGAGGCAGTGTTCGTGATTACAACTTAGGTGTTGTCTTTTTCCACTAGACAAGAGGTTCCCTTTTCCATATATGTTGATGATTGTTACTCCACACAGACCCTTCCCTTCAAGGCTTCCATGCTGGCCTCCAATCCACTTTATATGTGCCTTCTGCCTGGATTTTATTTCTCTTCTACTACTTTTACAACTTCCTCCTGCCGGAGATCTCCCACTTTATTTACAGTTCCCTTCTCTAGTTCAAGCCTATTGGACGTTTCTTGAGTTTGCTTTTACTACTCATGTTTGACTTGGATGGTAAACTGTTCCTCAATGCTGGTGTCTGCTCCACAATGAATGTATAGGTCCATTCAGAAGTTCATGCTACACCTAATGTGGAAGATTTAAATCTCTGCTCCACCTTCCTGTACGACAGGTCACAGCTTCAAACTTCTCACAAACAACCAGAATTTAGCGAATTTAGCTAGTATTCTCTCACTGGCTGAATATGACGAACGAATGACACTGCTTAAGATACAGTACAGTACTATAATTATATAAATAGCTAAATTCTGGTTGCTCATGAGCTAAAGGCTCGGAGCATTAACCTTTAAAATTCATTCTTCTGTTGAAAGTTTCAAATATCACAGGCTACTGACGTATGTACAGTACATACAGTACATCCTACAGTCCCAAGGTTGAGGTATAAAAAATTATACAGGCGAAAAGTTAACTTCACATAATGACATATGAATTCTAAAAAAAATCGTTTTTCGGAATTTGGGTACCTTAATAATTTCAGTGTCATTCACCAGCTGGAACTGCTATATAATGTTTCATGATGTGTACTACATTTAGTGTACTGTAATGATATTTTGGTATACATATTGATACCGCGGCATGATTATTTATTAATTTCGCTTACTATAAAAACTCGTCAACTTTAACTAATTTCCACCGTTAAGTGGCGCATACCAATTCTAAACATATTTATCCATGAAGACGAAATTTCATGGTTCAATTATTGTAGTGCAACAGAAATGTTGGCATAGTGCTTCCTTAAAACAACTGCGAAGGCTTGAAGTGGGCGTGGCCACACCTCATCTCCATCTGCGCAAATGCTGTTATTGATAAATGTCTATTATTGCCTTTGGTAATACAAGGTTATTGTTTAATACATCATGATTATGAAAAGGCATATTGCTACCAGTTTCATGATTGTGAAGGTGAATTATGTATTTATGGAACTAACGTACGACGTGCGAGCATTTATGATTATGTAGTAATAGTAGTAGTAATTTTCCCTGCGTAATAGAGCCGCATCATCTTTTTATAATTTCAATTGACAAATAATAAGCGATATATTTGTATAATATTACGGAAGAAAAATAATTCATAATATTATATTATTATATATTTCAAATGGCCCGCCACGGATAGAATCCTCATGTATTGCGACGCATTTGTTTACATGTGTCTTTCAGCGACAAAATCTTAACCTCATTGAGTAGAGACTCGTTTTTGTTGTAAAGTTTTTAAATTAGTATTTTTTAAATTTCAGGTAAACAGTAAAGTCAACTTAAACAGATCGTAAGGGAATATAAACATAGAATGGAACTAGTTTTTGTTGTGTGATCCCTGGGGATGGGCGTGACGCGGCCATCAGCTGATTCAGGCAGTAGGCAGACGACATCAAACTCAGTTGTGCATCAGACGTTTGTGGGGAAAGTTGTTGAAATCAGTTGTGGAAACTCTTGTCTAAAGCTGTTTATATACTGATTACCATAATTATTCAGTAATAATATACATGGAGTGCGAACACTACAGACTTAGAGAAAACCATGTTACTTTTTGTTGGGAAGTGTAAGTAGCGTGATAGGGTGGCAATATTTAGTATTGATCCAGCCAGTGTGTTGGTGAGGCAGAGGCGGCGGCCATGCTGGAGTTTTAAGTGATTACCCAAGCTTGTGCACTCACACAGTGTGCTCGCCGCCATGGAGGTGGTCGGGGAGTACGAATACAGCACCAAGGACCTCATAGGTCACGGTGCCTTCGCCGTTGTGTTCAAGGGACGCCACAGACAGGTAAGGCAGCCAGTGCTTGACGTCAGTAGTGTTGGTGGCGGCTGCGCCCTGACCTCTCATTCCTCTCATCTCCGTCCCTCATTACTCTTAAATAGTACTCACAGTTATTGAAGCTTAGAGGTGGAATATTATTTAATGTGTCCTCTGACTTAATTTGAGGGATACGATAGAGTGTACTAACTTACAGTCGGGAAGAAGTTATTTATATCGGAAAGAGTGGGTGTAACTGTAATGTTAGATATAGCTCCTGGTTTACATTTGTAGTACATGACAGTCATGATTTTGAATTAATTTGTTCAAACATATTGTGTGCAAGTGTAGAGTTTGTTGGCGTAATGTACAGGTGTGGAATATTGTCACATCTTCAGCCAATAATTTATTGGCACTTTGGCAAAGATCATATCGAATTGACAACGCCATTGTTTGTTTTTGTTTGCTAGTGGGTTTTTTTTCGGAGGGGGGGGGGTTCAGAAACGGCAAGTACAGTACGAGTTTTACAAGTTAATGTAGAATGTAGACCTATATTTGGGTGTATACTTTAGCCATTAGCCGGGTCACATATGCTGATCCCAGTAGAGGAAATACAGGTTTAAGCTAAGTTACTGTATGTTTACTTACCTGGGACTATGTCATCTTCAAGATAGCCAGAAGGTACATGCAGTACTTAGAGTTTTGCTAAAAAGGGAGGCTTTGTTACTGGGAGAATGCCTAGACAATGTCATGATGAGGCAGACAAATCGCATAAACTACAGTTGTGTAATGTATATATGATATTGAGAAAGTGCCTAAGTTAGGGTCTATGTTTAGGCTTCCTTTCTCTACATTTCCTCATGGGCAGTCAGAATCCTAATACAGTATTCAGAATCAGTAGTTATCTAGTCGAACAAGGCTACTAATATTGTCATTTTGTATAAATGCCCAAGGACTAGTTATATCTACTGTAGATATGGTTAGTTTGTGTCATACGGTACTGCTTCTTAACTGCTACCGTATGTACCGCCGGCTACTATGTACCACCGGTTTGGCGTATACGTACCATTGCAGGGTTGCTATGTACTGGCTCTTATGTACAGTACTACCGCTTTGGCTTATACGTAACTAGCAAAACCAGCTTCATGTATGGCCAACTGTACCATTGTTTGTTGACTTTGGTGAGTATGCTTCCAATCTGAAATAAGGAAGACAGCCCATGCCATGGTTGTACCAGAAGGATAACAGAATAAGCGGGCCCACACTCTACTGGAGTTGAGAATTTATGCACCTGGTTACTCACCTGATGATCATGTCCACTGGAGTTGTGAAGTAATGAATGAGCAGGTCCACTGGAGTTTTGAAGTAATGAATGAGCAGGTCCACAGGAGTTTCGAAGTACCGTAATGAATGAATAGGCTTATGGTACTATATGCATAGCAGGCCTATACAGGCTGTTTCAAAATTTCTTCAACACCAAGGGTAAATTGTATAGTAAAAACATTTTTTTTTATTATTATATACAATGTGTTGATAAACCCTGCATACCCTATTTGGTTTATGGTATGTACATAGCAGTCGCTGATGGTACAGACATGGCTGATAGTGCTGGACCAGGGTCCAAGGAGTGTTGGAGAGCAACTGAACAGAGTTAGAAAAAGTTAGTCTTCAAAATCTCTCAACGTTGTGAATGGTTTGGAAAATTCACTTGTTCAAACTCTGTTCAGTTGCTCCTTGGAATCTGGTCAAGCACTATCAGCCATGGCTGTACATGGCAACCGAGGTGCATAGCAGCCATGAATAGTACATATATAGCAGCCACCAGTGGCACTGGGACATAGCCAATGATGCATAGAAGCCTGTTCCTGTCATGCCCATATTGGTAGTCAGAGGCAAAAGTCCTATCGCCACATATGCCAAGCCATGAAGTATAGTATGGAAATATAAGCTTCACAGGCTTGTAAGACAAAAAAACTGGGAATATTTTTACAAGTTGCCACAACTCGATTTCGAAAATTTTACTGTTACCAGTGTTTATGTTTCAGTATTACAAACAATTTTTCTATATACCATTTCTTCTGCAAATGGAGGATAACAAGGTTAGGTCACGAAGTATGGCCCCTTCTAGGTAGGTTAGGTAAGGTCTTTTTAATTCTGTAACATCTCGATGCTGTGGTTAAGGCTGAAGTATGCCGGTTAGGTCCCGGTAGTTTGCCCCGGTTAGGTCCCGGTAGTTTGCCCCGGTTGTGGCAACTTGTAAAAAATTACCTATCCTTTATTTTATCCTCCAAGCAGCACTAATTGAGGGGACAGGACTATTGGGGTCCAGGGGCCAGATGCACGAAAGACCTTAGCGGAGCGGCCGTTAAGGTAACCTTAGGCAGTTTGACTAAGGGGATGGTAAGGTTGCTGCTATGGTCGTATGCTCTATTGGCCTTAACATCAACCTTAGTGTTCCCTTACGTGATCTTAGCGGTCGGCGGCCGCCGGCCATGTTTGTTTCGTTCCATTCCCTTCCGACTATGGACCACCAGCTGGGCCAATGAGAGGGCAGCTTCATAGACACATTAGGCAACATAAGCCAATCAGAAATCAGTGGGGATGACAGCTTATCACAGAAAAACAAATAAACGAAGTTTGTGCGGCGTGTGTACCAAGTGGAAGGTAGACATTGTGTGTGATATATTGAGTGTGTTTATTATTGTAAGTTATTATGGCAGAACAGCCTCCTCCTAAGCGGCCAAGACGTGCCAATTATAATGATGAAGAACTTATGATAATGATAGTAGAATGGCAAAGAAGAGAACAGATTTTACGAGAAAAATTTGCAAGGAATGTAACTGCGGAGAGCAGTTTTTCTGTAAATTTACCTTTTTTTTTATAATTACTTACCCAAACCATATATAAGAACACATTCTCTTTTTGGTAAATTGGAAGGTCTCTGATTCCTCCTAACTCTGCCAGGAAAGAGATGCTTTCAATGGTACTTAATCTCAAAGGGAATATTATGTTTCATGGCATAGTTAGGAGGATTTAGCAGTAACCTACCAATTTAACAAAGAGAGAATCTTCCCTTAAGGGAGTACTACACTGATGGCAATTTTTATGATAATGGTTTCTCTGAACTTCTAGATGCAACAGCAGGCTTCCTTATCACGTCATGTCTCATTGGGACAAATGAAACGGAAAATTCTTGACTGTAACTGCTATTTGTGCTTTATAAAAGTAATTTAACTTATAGTTTCACATTATGCACAGTGTCTTATTTCATAAAGTTGCAGTTTCACACTACCATAGAATTTGGACTAACGTTCATCTGAATGAGGTGTACATGTACAGTAGGCTACCTTTTATTTATAACTTCAACCTAACCTAAATGTCACAAGCACTTGTAGGTGAGTAGGTACAGCTTGGGATCTTCTCGTCTTGGGACCAATGCGTGGCTCTAATTTTTCACACCATGCTATTAGTTCATGCCTTGGAAATCTATAATATCTCATTAAATGTTCATCACTAAAAGCAAATGGGTCTATTCTATCTCTGTATACTCGCTCACGTCTCAGAGCTCGTTGAACTTCCACATCGTTATGTAAAACAACCTGTAGTTCCATATTTAGAGTCAAGCAGCCACCTTCACGAAGATCTTCTTCTTCTTGGTATTTGTTGTGATGGTTAATGGCGGAAGTGTTGCCTTTGTATCGGCACTTCCTGATGTAGTCTCTTTATTTCTGTCCAGATGTAGTCTCTTTTATCTGCTATCTTATAAACAAAACAAAGTAGTATTTAATGCGTATCGAATAGAGGAAGTGTTATCCACTACTCAACCCTAAGGTTGTCTAAAGGGTGCTCCCTACCACCCTTAGCCGTAAGGTTAAAGATGGCCGCCACAATTGCCGCTAAGGTGTTTCGTGCATTCCACCATAGTGAGTTAAGGGCAAAGATGGCGGCTAAGGTAACTTATCGGCCGCTAAGGTCTTTCGTGCATCCGGCCCCTGGTCGTTTCGGCCGTAAGTCACTTTAGGCCGTAACGGTCAAACTGGCAAACGGCCCAGGAATCGTGTCTTTCTCTGGCTGAATTGATGATGGTGTCACTGTCGACACTAGGTGGTTCCTCCTTGATACCAAGGTTCAGAATATTCTCTCACCAACTTCTCTCGTAGCCATTTACCTGTCACCAACTTTTCTCGTAATAACGTTTCTCTCTCTTTTCCTCTCATATCTATTGGTTATCATAACTCCAGTTCGTTTATTTTACAAGAACCTTCAAGTAATAGCATGATTGGCATTCATAGATTTTGGTTTTATTAAACAACCATCGTGTGGAAATTATGTCTTAAGCGTTCCTTATTAATGAGAAATTGGTTCATATTCTTGTAATCAGTGAAATACTATGTAGACCTTTGTCTACATGTTACCGGTATGTACAGTCGGCTGCAAATGTCCTGTCGCCACATCTGCCAAGTCATGAAGTACGTATTGAAATATAAGTTTTAATGGCTCGTAAACTGAAAAAAATAAAGTATATTAATTTACCCCCTGGATATCATTTATCGTTGAAGTGCTGGGGTAGGTGACACGACTTTTGCAGCCGACTGTACCTGACTATCATGGTCTTCAGCTTTAGTACCGTCGTCGTTGAAATGATATTGGGTATGGAATGAAACAAGAATAATCTACGAGAGCAAGATAAGGAGTACTTCTTATGACTTTATAATTTTTTAACACGAGTAAGAAACTGAGGGAGTGTGGATGTTGGGAGGGTCAGCAAGGGCTCACAAATGACGGAATTCTTTTGTCATTTAAATAAAAAGATAAACTGGCCTACTTGTACTAGCCTCTGTAATTATCCTGTGTTGCAGCTGAAAGTCATAAGAACGGGTAATGTTGATAATTTCCCCAACAATGTATGCTTTTTTTTTACCCCTTGTGTTGAATTGTGAGAACTGCAGCTGAGAGGACGGTGTGTGTGTGTGAAAGTTGATTATTAGGTTAAATGCCGTGGGCGGTTTGGTTCTCTACACGCAGTAGCCTAGGAAGGAAAGACTGTCGTTAGTAATATAGACGGCTGCCGTATTGATTACTCCTCCAACCTGTGCCTGGAAATACACCATTTTAGTATTAGGAATAGGTCCGGTGATCTGTTTGACGGCATAGTTTGAGAAGTACCGTAGCTGTAGCTCTCATTTTACCAGTAGGTCCTATCTCCTTAGAACCAACCCTCCCGCCCACCAGTACACACACACACACTCTCTCTCTTGTCATTGCAACTCGTCTTACTTTCACCTGCACTAGCCTATCATGTCATTTCAGACCACCACTACCACACCCTTCGTCTAGTGTAGCTACACATTTATTCATTCTTCTTTCCCGTCCACCACCACAACCTGTGTCTCATCAGTAGCTAAGTTTGTGTACAGTTTGTCACTCACTTTATTCCTAGTTTATACCTGGTGAAAACAAACCGACTTCTTTATTTATTATATTGTAGTTTTGGATAGTTTTGCATATAATAATGATAACATTGATAGTGATTATAGGCTATTTATATATTTTTTTATTAATGTTGTAATAGAAATAGGATGGGTGCTGAGTTACCAACCACATTTATATAAGCATAATTTCTTAATCAGTTATGTGTGTGTGTTCCCTTCTTAAGAATCGAGATGGTTAGTATTAGGTGGTGGGAGGCAAGAGGGGAGGGAGTATGTTAGGGTGTCGTGTTGGTTTTGCTGTTGCCTTTAAAGTTGGTACGGTATCCCCACACAAGTCTCCTAATCCACGTTACCCTTGTCACGTTTCCTCTCCATATTTCCGATAATCCACTTTTTTTTAACCTGGCAATTATGTAATATGACTTTAGATAAACGTGTCGTGTATCCTACATTTCAGTTGTTTAAATCTTTGGTGTAATTTGGCTCTGATTGCATTACATTTACGTTAGAAGTAAAAAAATTAAAGGAAACGGCATGTTCATTTTTGCTAGATTAAAGAAATTGAGATAAGCTATATCAAGATCTAGACAGTCTGTCTAGATCTTGGGCTATATGGGCCTAGCTCTTTCTATATACACCCTCGTCCTCTATGCTCCCTCTCCAAGCTCATCATCCAAGCTCCTTCCCCACTCGTCTCCACTCCCCTTTCCCCCAAACTAGGCTAGCCTAATTCTGTATGCTACTTCCCAGTCACGTCGCCTCCCCAATCTGTTACAAGGCACACTTCTTCTTTATTTCATCTCTTGTTTTGTTTCTGATTCATATTGTAAATTCAAGCATAATCCTCTGCTATACGGTATGATATTATCATACATATTGTTACGCATCATTGACACATTTTGTATAATCTTCCCTAAAATGTATACTGTATGCATTATTGTACAGTTCATTATATGCTTGGAATGATTATGGGAGTAAAGATCCTGAGAATGTCTACCTAGTGGTCTGTATTTAAACATTGGAGGGCAGAATACTGTATAGCCTGGTAATTTGTATGTTTTGATTTTACCACAGAATTATTGAGGCAGTGCAAGAAGGTTGGATATGCACTTTCACTATTGTCATGGCGTATGAATTACTCATTATCATTGTCGTCATGGCGGAATTGCATTGTCTACGTGATATCTCCTTACCCTGTGGCTTGGAATATAGGACTATATCTGCAACTTATATATAAAGCACTGGACACTGGAATACAAACGAATCGTGTATCTAAAGTCGTATTACTTAGCATAGAATCTGCATTTACACCTGGATAAAGAATAAAGCACTTCACCAGAATACTCGTAATAATTATAATAAAAAAATGTACTATAGACCTATAAGCCTGTAGCCTATGCGGGGTTGACTGATGTTGAGAATACACTAAGTCTTTTCAATCTCGCCTAATTAGCAACACCACCTCTGTTCATTACACGCAGCTCATTTAATCGGGTTTGGTTATCTGTGTCAGTTGTGTAAACAACGTGATTGGTACAGTGTAATTTGAAGGCGAGTAATGTATGATAAAGCCGACAATACCTCACCAAGCACCTCGCTCTAGTTTCACTCAATGTCGCCACTTTATAGTTAAGTTTAAGGACTCCCGTGATGTACCGTAATAAGAAAATTGGAGGTTAGCGAGTCCTTCGTATATTATCACGAAACACCACCTGTATTGAAGGAGCTTGTTTCATGACATGGTCAGTAGGAATCAGAAGCCACCAAGTTTCATACACGACCACAGGGTCCTTGAGGGGAGAATTTCTTTCAGTATATTATCCGAGATAGCCAAATATAATATCACCTCAATGTTAGTAGTAATGTATATGTTTCATGTTATAGTTTGTAGTGTAGCCCACCAGTTTACAGTCAAGAGTTTCTCCACTAATTGATTTAAGTAGCCTATGCATAATTGGGGGTAACTTGTGTATCCATAACTTTGCTAAGAAAATCGTTATTTAATGACAAATCTTCATTATAGTATTTATATATACTTAGAGGTTATTACCAAAGGTTGTCTAGGGAAAACCAATAAAGTTGACTCACCCGTGTAGTAAAAAGTAGAATAAAAAGAAAGATAAAAATAGATATTTTGTTACCATTTAATTAATAGTAAACACTAAAGGTTCTCTAGTGTAGAAAATAATGGAAGAAATTGTCATAAGTTATAATAAGGTTAAGACTGTGGTGTAATATTAGTTTGGTTTCCACTCACGTCCCGTTTCCGAATACCAACACGGTAATCTAACCTTCCATAGCCACTTGGAAACTGAGAGTAAAAGATGGAGTCTCGGGGGGGGGGGGGAGTAACCCTCAAAATTGCCAGCAAGACATTTATACCCTTAATGCTGATATGAGGGTCTTGATTACACACACACACGTCATCCATTGGCAGGAAGAAGAATCGCATTAGCAACAACCCCCTCCCCCGTCAACATAATTATTGACTCGACCATTATGCAGCAGTTAATGTACAAATAAGAGTTGCATAAAGTGTAGGCTAAATATAGCCTAATTGGGAGATCTTAATGGCCATTTAATACATAACCAACTTCCCTAGTTCTCCATTGTTTGTTTATGTGCAACATAATGATAGTGATAATGTGAGTTTGTGTTCTGTACTTCACCTTGATTATATTGCTTCATGGTTTACAGTAGCCTACAGAAGAGCAAGCAGCAATATGCGATGGGATGGAGGTGGTGAAGGTAGATGGCCTTGCTTACTACCACCGTACGTCATAGCAATATTATCCTATTCTAGTCAGTTCACAAGAGCTTAGATAACTAGGGATTCTTTTGTTATCCCTGTCTGTCAACACCAATTACTTATCACAACGTAAGTATAAGCCTAGTAGTACAGTGTTGGTAAATCTGGAGCAACAGATTCTCCAAACTATTCCAAACATCGGACCACCATTATTTTTGTTCATTTGATTCAATTTCCTTGCATAGCCTACTCTGGAGAAATCAAGCCACTCCAATATACTAAAATTATACTATCTTTGAGCCTGTAATGATAGTGTAATTGCTATTATATGTACCGGTATCGTTCTCAAACTTGTCACTGGATTCATGACATAATTGTACGCGATTATCCTCTAATAAGCACCTCCTTCCCCTGACCTCCAATCCCCATACAGTATGACGCTCACATCAGGGAACTACGATATTCACTGGAGCATTGACTAGGAAATGTGTCACGTATAGTTATAGTGTACTTATTTGTTCAGGCCTTAGGGACAATAGCCTAACCTCTAACTTCCGGAACTGTCATGACCTCCACTTAAGTTTAACCATTGTGGAACACACTCTCTGCTTCTTGTTGTTGTTGTAGGTTATATGACGGGATGTATAGGGAATCCCTTCTAGTGCTTATCTCTGCATGTAGCCTACAGAGGGTCTTGAAAAACTGCTGAATAGTGTGAGCGAGAGAGAGAGAGAGGAGTAGAAAGTGCAAGTCGCCCTCCCTCCAGGTAATACTAATGATGATAATGCATGTCTTTGACCCCTTTGGCTACGGGAAATTTCCACTAGTGACTACGAACGCCTGTATGTCTTGCAAAGTGAAGTAGCCTATAAAGCCCCGTTCACTACCTATCGTATATTATATTCAACTACTGCCTCAACGTTGTACCCAAAGATATCTGAACCCAGGTTTTTTTTTCAAGGTGTTGGTTATTATTATTATTATTATTGTTATATGAATTGGGATGCCAGTGGTCGTTGTTACCTGTGCCAAAGATATTATGTTTTTAGCTCGGTTTGCTTATGTTTGTTTAGTAGAAAGTTGAATGTATATTTTTACCAAAGATGGGCATAATGACTAGCAACTCATGATTATGGCAGATTTTGGGAGGTTGAGGTGCTGGAATGAAAAAGTGTTATTAATGAAATCTGAGTTTTTGAAGTTACTGAATTCTCTACAAAAAACTATGAAACTTAATAGACCAGGTATAATTCACAGATACCGGCTCTTATTAAGTGTATTGGGTGGGAAGGATATAGCTACCGGTACTGGGTTATGTTGTTCTTAGTGGAGATATTTTATGAATTAAACTGCTATTAAGATTGAGAATTTCCTAATGTCTCCTCCCCTCCCTCCCTCCGTCAACATCCCTCCCACATATTTTTCATGATTTGTTGTAATTACCGGAAGTGTATGAGAGGGAGATAGTCAAGGTGGATGAGTATGCAGCTGGGATATTATTGCAGCTATTAGTTATAGGGAATAGGTAAAAGCTGCATATATTTAATAATTTTCTTTGTTGTAGTTATTGCTTTCTGGTTCGGGTAGCCTCATGGCTAAGGAGCAGTAGGTCCGTTGCTAATTGACGTCCTTTGTTTATAACCCCTCAGTATGGTTGGTAGTCAGTTACCTCCCTCTGTGAGATAATTATGCAACACCGAGCCATGAGTGAGTTGTGAGATATACATACGAGTACTCCTTCCCGGGAGAATATATAAATGTTTCGGTTGTAGTTCACTTCTGGTAGCCTACTCGTTCACTGTTGATAGTCGTTGGTGATTCCCATAACAGAAAGGAACAGCTGACAATACATAAGTGGCCTTCACTGGAAAAGGGCGCCAACTGCATACCCTCAATAACTGTACTATTAGCCTTGAAGTAATGTAATTAAATTTAAAAAAAAACATCGCCACGACGTAAAACATGTGTAGCCTATAGTTACGCGGTGTGTATATTCGTAGTTTCTTGCTTGGTAACCTAAGCTAGAATTACACCAGTGTTTTGTGTATCCCATATAAAGATAATGGGTAAATACGATGGAGCTAATCCATTTATTAGATTAAAATGTATGTACCGTTTAGGGGGAGAAGACTGTCTATTGTTATACGTATAGGCTAAGGAGGGGGGGGGGGGTTGTGTGTATGTATATAGTAGATTCCAAGGTTGCTGGAGCTGGGGGTAGGGATTTAATGGTTGCCACAGGTTACATAACAAGGCGGACGTTATATCACAGGGTTAGTGCACGCCCTCTATACCTACCTTACCTACTTGTGTTGTGGGGAAAAAGTGGCTGGTGGAGGGTACATCTTTCTCGAGAGCGGATTAGGTTAGGCGCATGGGTTTGCGGGTGGGTGGGTTCTGGGAAAGTATTAAGTCGGGAGTGATTATGAGTGGGTAGCCTAGCCTAGGTGGGAAAGTGATGAAGATGGGAGCGGTTGAGTGAATTTATACAGTAACAAAGGTCTAGATATGGTTGGTGAGGTAGTATGAGTATAAGTTTATAACTCATGGATGGTTGGATGTAGTGACAGTAATAATAATGTTGGGTGGGTGGTAAGTTCAGTTGAAGAGTCACCGACATCCTGTTTGAATGGGTGAAGGCGAAAGTGAGTGATGAAGAGGGAGACTTGGGTGTGTTGATGACAATAGTGTTGGATAGATGGTGAGTTAAGTTGACCACTAAGTTTGAATGGTGGTGGAGGAAGAATGTGGTTGGTGGTTGTGGTAGGGACAATACATAACCACCAGCCACCCCAGACGGTCGGTGTAAGTGAAGGGTCTGTGAAAGAAGTGGAGGAATAGAAGACATTAAGAGGAGGAATAGAAGTAGAAAAGGAGAAAAAGAAATAAAGGAGGAGAAAGAGGAGGAACAGCGAACGACAACAGCAGCATCAGTGTTAGTGGGTTAATTTGTGGTGGTGGTGGGATCATGTGAAGAGTGGCAAGTCGTGACGTGTGTGTGCCTGTTGGTGATACCCGAGGTGGTACCCAATTCTAGAGAATGATACCACTAATGAGTATCTGGACTTTGTTACTGGTGCGACGTGTATATACAGAATGAAATAAAATTAAAATGGCGTAAAATAAATAAACCGACAAATGAATAAATCAATAGGTCCTATGTGTAGAAGTAGGCTATAGATTTGAGTGAAGGATATAGTCGTATGATTCAGTAAATAGAAATTACATAAATAAATAATTAGGCTGCAGTTAGGAGGGAGTGAAGTATAGTCGTATGTGCCACAGATCAAATTGAGTTAAGGCCTATTTATGTTGATGTTATTATATCTTGTACTTGCTTCATTTATTTTTATCTACTACACATGGGTTACTTCAGGCAGGTAACCTATAGACTAACACGCAAATGCACAACTTACATGTAATCCCTTGTCTGAGATTGTATGGTGTAATGAAAGTGATCGTGTGTGTGTGATTATAATATGGTATTTGCATTTATTTGTATGTGTACGTTTTGTGTATGTGTGTGTGTTAGAGGGCAGAACAAAGCCTGGCCTTGATGCTGCCCACCTTCACACCCCTCCCTCCATCCCACTTCCACACCTCCACCTCCTCCCAGGCTCCCACTTCCACACCTCACCTACTCCCTCTCCTCTCTCTCTCTCTCTCTCTCTCTCTCTCTCTCTCTCTCTCTCTCTCTCTCTCTCTCGTCCCTATTCTTCCATATTTCCATATCTTAATCATTCACATCCATTTCTTTTCATACTCCTCCATACCATCACATCAACCTATATTGTGTCCCATAGGCTACTCTCCCACATCCCATTTCACACACACTGTAATCTATTTAACTGTTTACATCACATATTTACCTCTAATGTTTGACTCAATGTAGACCTTAAATAGTGTACAGATATAGAGTAAAGGTAAGGCCGCGATTACATTAACTTAAAGGAATAACTTGTTGGGGGTGAATTGTATGACTACCGAATCTCCCAAACTTTGCCTGGAAACAAAAAATGATCAAGACTATTATTTTCTGTGTGGGAAAAGTAGTGTGCCCTAATTTTAAAACAAAGTACACACATATAAGCTTTAGACGATATAGTACCGTACCATAATACACTGTACATCATAATATTCATGCAGGTTTAATTAATGCAGTTTTAACTAACCACTCAGTGTTGTGACTCCGAATAATGCACTAAAACTATTTAATCAGACGAATTATAATTATTGGTTTGCCCAAACACCAAATACTTTTTCTGGGAAGGAGACATGACGTTCCAAGGTTATAAAAACTCGACCTGAAACCAACCAACCAGGCAGGCGGCAACCCTTCGGACCCTAGACTCTAACTTTCTATTTGCTCACTTTGGTCCCTTTCCTCTCGTGTTGCCCTTCCCCCTCGTGTCGCCTGTTTCCTCTACTGTGCCTTTACATATATTTTTTAATATATTTCTCGTGTTTCCTTTCCTTTTCACATTTTTCTTTCTTTCTGTTTCCTTTCCCTTGTCATAGTTTTTTTTTATTAATTTTCTAGTTTCCATTACCTTCTCACTTTGCTTTTATTCTCATATAATATATTTTTTCTTTTTGTGTGTACCCTCAGTTTGCGCATCACATTTATATCCCCTTATATTTACGTACCATTACTCTTCTCGTGTTAACTTCCTTCCCCTATTTCTCCTCCTCAGTCTTCCATCTCCATCCACAAGTTTACTCTGTGTTTCTGTCCTCCCCTCTATTTTTCTTTTCATTCTTGCACCTCATGTTACTCAGTGCCTTCTCATATAACCTCATCATGTTTCCCTTAAGTTCTCTCTTCCTCTTACTCTGTAAAACCTTCCAGACTAGGCAAATACAAAAGTTTGCTTGCAAGAGGTGAATGGAATCGAATAGAGGAAAAGTGAAGGGAAAGTTGAAGGATTTTTTAGTTGTTTTTTATTAGCCTGATTGTGACTAAGTGATGGTGGTAAATGTGATGATAATTATGGTTGTGGTGAGAATATTGATGATGGTGATACGGTAATTTAGTCCATGTGTGGTGAGCTATGAAAGGATAATGCAATGTTCTGAATGCAGTCGATCAACATAGCAATGATTAGAAACAATCTGCACGCTCACATCCTGTTTTATTGTCCTACTTGAACAGATCATTTACAGAGGGACTTTATGCTGGACACGACGGGTATATCAGCAATGTAAGCATAAACAAAGAAGGCCGAAACGTAGACAGACTTTAAATGGTTGCAGCAAGCGCTTCTGTAAGTAATACGTGATGAAGAATTGCAGAAGGTTGTTTGTTGAACTGAGAATGTGAGTGAGAATAATTAAGCCGAAATCGAGGCAGACGTGGTGGAGCCTGTGACAGACGCAAACGTTCTGTGAGTAGAATGTGAAGGTGTTGGTAATAGTGTTGTTGTGGACTGGTTGAGGGCAGTGGCCGGCGCCGGAGGTGTTGTTGGTGGGGAGGGCGAAGGAACCCATCCTAGGCAGTCCCCACATGGTCATTACGCAACTCTTATGTAACGTGGATACCTCGCCCGAACCATACACAAACCCACCATACTGTAGGTCACCTTTCCACTCCACTACATGCTTGGCTAGCACACACTGCCAGACTCCTTCCCTGCCCACCACACACGCTGTAGGACTTTTTCTTTACCTGTTCATAATACTCTTGAAACAATACGTAACGATACATCCTATCCACTCCACCACACACTACAAAGACTCCTTCCCTGCCAAACACACTCACACACACACACACTGCAGGACTCTTTCTTTATCTGTTCACAATTTGCCTGCAACAGTACGACACGATACACCATTTCCACTTCAAAACACACTACCAGACTCTTTCCTTCCCTCTGTGTGTGTGAGAGAGAGAGAGAGAGAGAGAGAGAGAGAGAGAGAGAAAGAGAGAGAGAGAGATCATGAAACAAGTTAGGCCCTTAGGTCAGCAACAAGTCCTTCTAGCCTTTCTATCCTATTCCTTACCATCATCATCATCGTGCCAGTTACCCTTGAGCCTCGCATCATCTCCATTCCACTGGATACACCAACTTTTTAGTCTCATAGTTTTATCTCATTATTTCCTCATTTTTTAAAACTTTTCCTCAATGTTTTGTCTTTTTCTCCTTATCAGGGATTCCGCATTTTTTTTCTTTTCCTCTCCCTTCTTTTTGTACAGTACCTTTCTTGTCAAGGCTATCATCGCATAATTTTTTTTTCTCCCTCACTTTTTTTCTTTCCTTTTTTCTTTTTTGTCCGTCGTTTCTCTTTCTTCTTTAGATATTTTACCTTTTCTTACTATTATCACTATGTTCATCTTCCTCTTACCATTACGTTACTCCTAGCTCATCATCTTCTCATCTTCATATTTTCATTTTATATCTTATACTTAACTTTTTCTTCTTTTATATTTCACTTGTCCTATTTTTCACCTGTTTCTCCTTTTCATATAATCATTAACATTATCCATTTTCCTTTCGTATTATATTATTCTAATTCTTTATTGCTTTTATTCCCCATTCTCCTCATTGTATTTGAGTTTATTTTTCTCTTTCTTTTCACCATTAACATATTCTTCCTACATTGTTTATTGTCATGGTTTTTAATTTTCTCTTTCTCCTTCTTTCCTCCCCTCACTTATTTTTTTTTATGCCCTAACTTTTTTTTATTTAATTTTTTGGTGGTGGAGACGAGTTTGTGCTGGGAGGGTAGGGGAGAGGATTGTGAGAGGAAGCATCAGGAAAAGGAAGAGGAGGAGGATGTAGGGGAGAGGGGTGTCAGAATAGGACTGGGAGGAGGAGGTATTAAGTAAGGGAATGTCGGAGTTGGCTTGTACTAGAAATGTAGCCTATACAGCGTCATGGTAAGTGTTGTCCGTTCATTATAATTGTGCCAAGAATACCCTGTTATTATCTTAGTCAGATGATATAAATATTTATAACGAATGTCATGTTTTGATACTACTGTACAGTGATGTCCATGTTGGGAATATTTTAGGAAAGATGGTGTAATTCCATGCCTATATAAGTAACAGTATACGGGTTATATGGAGAAATTTCAAATGTGATGCTCCCACCCCGTTAACCACTTGAATGAAAGTTCGGTGACCTCGAAGCAGCTGACAGTTACATAACTGACAATTGGCCGGGTTACCATGGGTTGCATTACTCTACCAGCTGCATAGAGATGGAGGTTAGTAACCTCTTATTCAGGTGTCTTCACTTGTGCCACACAATCCATGGAACTTGTGTGGCAGCAACTTGAGAAACGTATAAAAACACCGTTACAAGAACCTCGCCTGATATTTCTTTATATTTTACTTTTTTATCAGCTTGCCCTTGACCGAAGAAAGGAAGCTTTT
This sequence comes from Petrolisthes manimaculis, assembly GCA_034508575.1. Lineage (NCBI taxonomy): Eukaryota > Metazoa > Arthropoda > Malacostraca > Decapoda > Porcellanidae > Petrolisthes > Petrolisthes manimaculis. The sequence continues at coordinate 37,605 of JAWZYT010000392.1, read as the reverse complement.
TAGAAATGCTTTAAATATATATATATTTTTTTTAATTTTTTAAGGTCTGTATATGGATTTTTTTAATATGCGTATAGTAAAAGTTGGTCGTCTCGTTCGCTCACCCTTTATGTGTAGCCTATAGTACACTTTTGTTCGAATGTTATAGTGTCGTCAGTCACCGATCGCACCGTATCAATCGAATCGGCAATACAAATAAAAGATTTGTTCCGATAATCACATAATGATGATGACAAAGTTTGTTGGAACTAGTTGTTTGTTTGTTGTTGTAGACAGATATAATGTCAAACAAGGCCTAGTTACTTACTTTAGATATAAGACCCTGAGAAGCTAATGTCAATATCGCTAATGGATTCACCAGCACTACTCTAGGTTACAGTATGATATGAGCTGTAACAAAAATCCTTCAACATAGGCCAGTAAGACAGACGTTGCTAAGTGGTTTGGTGAGTGTCTTGGGAATGTTCTGTGTGTGAGATACGCAGCATTTAAAAGTCAATATAGAATATAGTAACGAGGTTTTCGAAACGAAAGCGCTAACTATATAAGGCTGAGGTTGAAATGGTTAGGAGAAGGATAGCATAATGGGTTGAAGGAAGGGTTGTAGGTACATATAGAATGGTGGTAAAGAATTGAAAGGCTAGCTTAAATGTAAAGAAGTCGTTTCCTGATAATGTCGCAATCCCCCTTATCTTGACATAGAGTATCGGTGTGAAACGTGTGTTGTACAGTGTTTGTGGGACACAAGCCAAAGTGGGGACGGGAGAAACACGATACTTAGAGAGTAGCCTAGAATATAATAGGCTAACGTGTTGAGGCAGGTTAGAGCCTCCTGAGTCCACCAAACTCTGCTACAAAACACATCCCTTACACTCATACGTGGGGAGTCTGTTTCCTGTCATATATGGGGACATCGGTAACCCCCCAAATCACCACAAATAACTATCCCTTAAATAATAATAACACGGGGTCACAGGGATGGACGGACTGACTACCGAGAGAACTTGGTGTTATGAGTGATCAAAGGAAAAGAAAATGGTGACCGTGTGGGGTGGAGTGGTGAGTGAGAGAGGGATATGCGAGACTTGAGAATGGAGAGAAGTGGTGGTGGTGGTGTAGTGTTTTTTTACGTGGAGATCGACGGTTTGAAGGAAGTTTGTACACGGCCACCCTAGGCTAATTGGTAGTACGAGAGACGGCAATAGGTTATTAGAACTAATATGTGTGCAATATACAATAGGCTAAACACTTTGGACGTAACATAATACTGTATTACACATCTTTTTTCCCCTTATCCGAACATTCATCACACATAGGAGGACAGGTGAAAGATGGTGATGATGACGACATACGTATCAAGGCTTTGTGTATAAAATTATGTTGGTCAGCGATAACAGAGTGTTCAGGGTCGGGGGGAGTTTACATATTCTAGGTTATCTTATCTCTCTGATGGCTGTAGGACATGAAGCAGTTGCTAATAATACGTATATATCAAGGCCCCAGTTCGTTTTCAAATCACACAAACTCAATTGGATAAGAGCTGCTTACTGTACACTGGTGTATATCAGAACGCACCTGAATCTTTCTTGTGTTTTGGTTTGTTTGTCCAAGTCTCTTGCTTTGACCTCTCCTTAGGCTTTTATGAATTATTTAGGTTTTTATGTTGTCTGGTGTAGTGGATTGAACTGGTCAGGTAGGCTACGGTGACGTCACTCCCAACAAACATTTCCTGCACCATACTGAATAATAATAATAATAATGAAGAAGAACGACAAGGTGAATAGACAATACCAGAATTATTATTGATTACTCATGGAACACCTTCTAAATGCCTATACTGTATATGTATGTATGTATAGTGATGTTGGTGGTAGGAGTTATGGGTGTTATGAAAAAGCAGTGAAGCCTATTAGAGTAGGCTACCATTACTGACATTTAACAACGGGTCTTGACAATAGTGCTAACAGTGAAACTTTGTTATTCATGGCTTCTCCGTAAATGATACTTGATTTCGACTATTTGTGTGTGTGTGTGTGTGTGTGTGTGTGTGTGTGTTGTTGCTGTTGTTGATAGGGGCTCATGTGTGCTTGTGGGTGGTGGGTGGAGTGGGCGGCCTTGTGTGAGTGTGTGTGGTGCGCAGTGGCTGTCCGTCTGTGTTTGTTATGGTGGTAGTGTAGGCCTGCCTGTCTGACTGGATTGGGTCCTTGATGGTCTAACTGTTGAAACCTTGTGTGTGTATGTAGGACTGGGTGTGATTAAACATGTGATTGTGCCTAACTGACTGTTAAAACCTTGAGTATAATATGAAGGACTGGGATTTATCACGTGACTGCCACGGAATTACTGAATATAAATGACAGTTGAAACCTTGTGTAGGCTGTAATTATGTTTCTGACTGTTGGTGAGTAAATATGTGATTGTGACTGACCAGTTGAATATTTATAAAACTTTGGAAACCCGGACAGGTTTGCAGAAACAGAGAAATCAAACCGATATAACCCCCCAAACTTATACTGTACAATAGTGGAAATATGCGTCCCATCACTCATATGGGTACAGTATGTAAAAATTCTGAGTTTCCATATTACATCATCAGAGTAAGGTAAGCGTACGGTACCAGTACCTACTTCCTCGGTAGGGTGATGGGCCACCTAGTAACCTCAATAGAGAGTGTGACGTGGCTAGTGTTGCGGAAATCTTCCTGAGTACATGGACCAGCTGGCTCATGTAAACAAACAGTGCCGGAGCCCGAGCCCACGTGTTCTGCCAAGAACATTGGCCCCACTGCCTCCGCTCTCACACATCATCCAAACCCATAGCATTCCAAGTGCTTTCCTTGCCACTTAGCTCGTTTATATGTACCGTACTCTGTTACACCCAAGACTCATTCCCATTCTTCTAAAAGTTTCTATGTATTTGTCATAATTAAAAGTTCGTATAAAACTATAAATACATTATGATATCCACTCAACTGCAAAATCATCATGAAGATCAATCTGAAGCTGTAAAAATTATATGCAATAACTCGTTTTGCGTCACATTTTATAATCGGATTATTATTATGGTAAGTCTTTTGAACACTGCTAGCAGTTTAATAATTATTGTTTTATATTATATATAATATATTCACACAGTATATACAATATTATATAAACAGGAAACCTTGGCATAATGCTCCCCATTTAAGTATTGTTTGGGTTGGCCACACCCTAGTCACCTTTGCACTTTGTCGTGTAGCAGACTCTTCTTCCCTTTCCCACCTTCCTCCCTACCTGGGTGTTTCGTCCCCTCCCAGTCATGGGTCGTCCCCTGTCGTGGTCTCCCCAGTCGTACATGATGCAGCACAATCAGGTGGTGCGGGTCAGTGTGAGGGAGGGACAGTTTGGAGGTGGCCGAGATCTGAGCATTGACTGCGTAATAGCCCTGCTGGTGGTGCAGTCTAATACAGCTTAGCAAGACTAGCCTAACTAACTCGCCCTGGCCTGCAACACTACTTCCGCGGAATTCTTACGGCTTATACCACAAGCCACACTGCGCAGTTCTTCACAGTGTTGTATGTTGGTTGTCATTTTATTATAAATGTAGATTCATGTTGCTATTTTAAGCTTAATTATTTTCACTGCTCACAATGAATGCAGAATCTTATTGTTAAGGATGATAAGTTTATATCTTTCGAACACTATAAGCCTTTACTAACAATTGAATAAATATAATTGTTGTTGTTTTTTTAATGTATTATGAAAAATGCTACTCATTCCCGGTGACAATAGCCTATCCACAAGGCGTAGTTCCACGTGTATTACGGGTGATGTTTGTGCGATATTAAAATTTAGGTTAATAAGAGGTGCCTTGGGGTGATATTGTTAGATTACTACTCCGAGGATAAGACTTTCGTCCCTCAATTCGTATTATTTTACATTACGAATTGAGCGACGAAAAGTGAAGGAGGAAGTTAGTAATAGGACCCTTAGCCTCCCCGTAAATGCACACACCTGTCTGAAGGACCCCCGTGATGTAGTAAGAAAATTGGAGGTTAGCGAATCCTTCAAACATTGCCATAAACACCACCTACCGTACATTAAAGAAGCTTGTTTCGTGGCACAATCAGGAGGAATCAAAAGACCCCAGGTTTCATACACGATTACAGAGTCCCATTATAGAAAACAAACCTTGTATGAGACGCCATGACTACTGCACAACTAGGCCGGTGGACTGTGATGTAGGCTAACCTTGGCCGTGTTCTGTATTGATGTCTAACGTGTGAGTTGGTGATTATCTTACTGTGACGAGATGTATGGTCTCTCTCTCTCTCTCTCTCTCTCTCTCTCTCTCTCTCTCTCTCTCTCTCTCTCTCTCTCTCTCTCTCTCTCTCTCTCTCTCTCGTATGTGGCGAGAGGTATGCGTGTTCTGTCTCCTATGTGGTTAGGTGTGTGTGTGTGTCAACTAGATGTAGTTATTCGTGGCCAGGTTTAGGTCTATATATAGCACGGTTTGGTAGGTGCAGAATTCTCCACCTTCATTATTTCATGTATTTATATTCTTTCTTAACTTGCGAACGTTAGGAGACACGGAAGTACAGGGAGGTGAAATGAAGTAGATATTTTCTGAATAGACTGAAAGCTACTTACTCTGAATTCTGGAGTGGGTCGCAATGTGAGTTTGAAAATGTCGAAATTATCAAGGTAAATAAAGAATCCTATCTTCGTCTTGTAGAATCCATCTGAAATGTTTTATATGATTGGCTATACTTTCGATTGGTGTGAGTTTTTTTCAACTACTTTTTTTTATTTAGTCGACGTACAGTCACGAGCACTAATAGTATTCAGGTGTGCTGCGAATACCTTGATGAGACAGTAAGTAAATGCACAATAAGATCTCCATTGGAATAATTAGTACGTTGGTGAATTGGACTGTTCAAAGCTTCAACCCAACCTGTATACTTATTAGTGCTCGTGACTGTACAAGATCATATGACTCAAACAGTTAGGCCTATAAAAAGTCGGTTAATTAATTGAAGTCATTCATATTTAATCATCTACTTTCGATTGTGCTTCCCTCTGACAAAACAATGGAGTGTAGTCTTAGAGAAAATGCAGGCAAACATCACTAGTTATTTTAAAGTTAAGTTAAGTGAAAGTGTGTGTGTGTGTGTGTGTCCCTGGGTGGGTGCGTGGCCCTGGAGGGTGGCCAAGGTGTCTGACGCAGTATGTTTGTTGTGTTTGTCCCTCCTCTGCCTGCCATGCCGGTTTGTTGACAATCTCGCTCACCGCACTCTTCGCATATAGGTTTTCCCTGCCCTAGATCCAGTTTTTATTATTTTTATTATTATCGAAAATAATAAAAATGATAAGATTATGCCAGTTATTATTATCATTATTTTTATTATTATTATTATTATTATTGAAAATAACAAAAATTATAAAAAATATAAGACTGCCTGTTACTCTACTACGGTACTAATTATATACTAATAATACAAATGTATGTTAAGATACTCAACTCCTAAGTATAATATCGATAATACCAGTGTAAATAATATATATATATATATAATACACGTGTCCATCGTTGATTTCCTTGTTTGTGGGATAAAGAGACAGGCATTAAGCAGCCCTAGAAATGAACTGGTCGGCAGGATGTTCATGTAAAAAGAAAAAGAAAAAAGGAGATTTATTTAGCCACAGGACACAGGGTTTCCGGTCATGTACAGCCGACAACAGATATACACGTCCATCCCCCATGTAGGCTACATAAGGGGGAAGTACAGTGATGGTAATCTGCAGCAACTGATATCTCTAAAGTTCTAAACTATTCAAAGCAACAGAACACCATTATATTTATTCAAATTGTCCTGTTTCTTGGCATACTTTGGATGAATCATGGCACTCCAATATAACAAAAGTGAATTACCACCTTAAGGGGGGGTACCGGTATATAGTACGATGTTGTTAGTGGCAAATTTAGAGCAACTGATTCCTCCAACCCATTCCAAGCAACAGATACCACTATATTAATTTTATTCATTGGATTTGTTTCCTGACATACTTTGCAGGAATAAAGGCACTCCAATGTCCAAAATGTATACTATCCCCTTAATAATACTAATAAATATGACCAGATAAAATTGCATTACATTTTAAACCAGTTTCTATTCAAATATCTTATTATGTAATTTACCATATGTCTATCATCTCTGTATTTAAATGGTGTTATGACATCAGTATAGGCCAGCATACTTATGCAGATAGAAATGAAGCTAACGTTTGCTGCTGACTGTACCTGGTTATATAACAATTAAAAAGGACCCTGTGATCATGTATGAGTCTTGGTGGCTTCTGATTCCTCCTGACTGCTACAAAACAGGCTCTTTCAGTATGGGTAGTGTTTCGTAGCAATGTTTGAAGGACTCGCTAACCCCCAATTTTCTGACTACGGTACAACACGGGGTGGACCCTTAAGGACCCTGTGATGTAGTCAGAAAATAGGAGGTTTGGGGAGTCCTTCAAACATTGCCAGGAAACGCCACCCATATGGAAGGAGTTTGTTTCGTGGCGTGGTTAGAAGGAATCAGAAGCCTCCAATTTTTATACACGATCACAGGGTCCTTAAGACAATCATATCTATTGCACGAACACACATCTCCTTTGTCTTTATGCCACATTTGCTCCCTTTATATTCTGGAATGTCTTATAGTCTCGCGGAAATAGATAGAAGGACAGAGACAATCATATCCCTCCATGTATTAGCCAGAGGATGGAGGAAAATAATGTGCTAATGTGATACCGCATGTACTACCTGTTTCAATGACACTCACCACCACAAGTGTGCAGAACAAAAAAGTCCCCAGGCGAGGTTGGGAAAGTCTACTGGCTGTTCGTAGGAAGGAACGATCACTGGTCTGGTCTACTTCCTCCCCAGACAGACACAGACAGCCAGGGTCCAGAAGAAGTGGTAGGGGAAGCAATATAACTTCACATCCACAGTAATACAACATAAACTCTCGTGTCTTTTTATTCTTGCTTTGACTTGTGTCTATATGCTGGTTTTAGTCACTAAGGCAAGTATAAATAAGATATACAGTACAGGGTGTCCATAAATTGTGTGTGGAGATCCCCCTTGTTCAGGTAATTTATGGACACACTTTGTTTCAGTCAAGTGATGGATGATCTTATGTATATACAAATCACATGGCGTAACTAATTTATTGGTTAGTGTCTGGAGATGCTTGACGGCCTTGCGTGTTGTTAGTACCGTACTTGCAACATGTCTGATGAGGAAGAAGTAAGTGTCGTGTGTTTGTTGTTTCTTAAAATAGATTCATATCCTTGAAGCACAACAATTGGAATTCAAGATGTGGATGGACGTGTATTCCCTCCCCAAGTTACATAATTAAACAACACACGGTTGCTAATCTTATTTTAACTACATATAATCATGTGAGGAATATTAATTAAAATGGGAGACAAAGAACCACATAATTCCTGGCTTGGGATGAAGGCGGAAGGTTCTGCGACTCCCACATTCCTTGGCGTGGATCTTGTAAATAAAGAAAGAGTATTCGAGCTTTGCCAGTGTGTCAGCGTCTGAGGCTGGTATGTGTGTGTCCCATTTGTACAGCGTCTGCCTGCCTGCCTTCCTGCCTACCCTGGCGTTTCGTACCCTGTCGTACCCAAAGTGGTAAAAAAACAAAAGTTAACCTCTCTTGATCGTACCCAACCTTATCTGACCTGACCCCACTTAAATTTTCCTCACCTTACATTACCGTACCCCACCTTACCGTACCCCACCTTACCGTACCCCACCTTACTTTACCCCACCTTACTTTACCCCACCTTACTTTACCCCACCTTACTTTACCCCACCTTACTTTACCCCACCTTACTTTACCCCACCTTACTTTACCCCACCTTACTTTACCCCACCTTACTTTACCCCACCTTACTTTACCCCACCTTACTTTACCCCACCTTACTTTACCCCAGCTTACATTACCCCACCTTACTTTACCCCACCTTACATTACCCCAGCTTACATTACCCCAGCTTATATTACCCCACCTTACATTACCCCACCTTACATTACTTTACCTCACATTATCTTACCGTACCCTACCGTAACCATCATCCTTTAGCCATTCATATTTGTCTGAACACTGGGTCAGTTTACATAGATTGTCAGAGGCAGACCCATGGGCATGCATTAATAAAGGGAATTCCTGTTGTAGAAGAATAGAGGTTACATATTCCTCAACATCATCCAACAAACACACGACTCCTACTTCCATCCGGCACATTCACCTCCATTTTCATTTATTTATTTTTTCATTGGTAGAGGCGCAGAAGTTAGAATGTGATGCCTATGTCTGTATGACGTAAATATCTGTTGCGTATGTAGTGTGTTGCGTACATTTGTCTGTAGTGACGCATTTGGTGGTGGATATCGTCATCACATCTTAACCAAACCAGCTCTTGTTTATATCAAGTGTCGGAAATAACAAAGGGCCTCCACGCTTGGTGAGACCTGCGTATGTTCACTTGGCCTTGGTACCTGTTTGTCGCGTATAAATTTTGGTTTATACTGTGTGTTATTTACTCATTACAAGTCACATTGCTTCTGTGCAACCGAAGGGAAGATGTGTAGGCAATCAATTTGAGCAACTTTTGGAGGGGCAAGGAGAAATCCCGTTTTCGGATTTTTTTTTTTAGTAAATTTTGATGCACTATCTGTTCTGTAATTCCCTCCACAAAAGTATACATGTCTTATTTGTTTCCCCTCTCCTGGAAGTATCCCCACCTCCTGCGTACTGTATATATATCCCAACCATAAGAGTAGGGCCTAGATCCTATTTTTGTATCACCATATAATGTCCCCCTGCTGCTGGTGCCCGTGTGCCTCCCACCAATTCACCCACCCACTAATTGCACAGTAGCTGCTGTTTGGTTTGGGTCCTACCCAACCACGCATTTCGCTCTTCAAAAACACCTTGTTGAGAGGAGAATCAATTGTTTCACATTAGGTTGTATTTCTGTGGTTCCTCCTCATCCATACAGCTTCATAAGTACCGTGCTGTATTGCTGTCTCCAACTATCCACTACTCTCAGACATTTCCATATTTTCTTTTATGGACACTAACATTTTGTCATTAAACATACCAGACACATAATGCAGCCGCCGCTTACACAATCCTATATTTTTTTTGTGAGTGTTTACAAATATAGTGTACAATGGGCAATGTGATAATTAAAATGTTATTGACCAGGAAACTAAGAATAAATTTTGTCCGTGAACAAGAAGACTATAAGTATGACGGTAAACGAATCGACTGGACACGAGGAGGATGAATAGAAGATGAATACACGTTGAGACCTCATCATCATGTAATATAGGCTCTGAAGTGTGGACATCATTATTGCGTCACAGTTAAGAGGATACTCTGTCTGTAGTGGCCGATCTGGAGGGTTGACCATGCATTCCTCCAAACCATGCCAGAAAACAAACAGCCTCAGTATACAAGATGGGGGGCTTGTGTTGTTTAGCTTAGTTTGGGGGAATCAATAGCCCATTAATTCACCAACAAGATAACATCAACAAAATAAGATGAGTTTATCCTCTTCCCCCTATCCCTCCCGCGGGCTAACGGTTTGAGTGTTGTCATTTATTTTTAGATGGTCTTTCTGCGCTGGGAGTCAAGGCGCCGCGGTGTCTGAGCCCCCAGCCAGGCGGGCGGCGGGTGTTGGCAAGCTGGGCTGGCTTCGTGGGTTAGGGAGGTGTTAGGTGGGGGAGTACTGTGGTGTTGTGGACCTATTCGTAGAGGAGGGTAATGGGTGAGGAGGAAAGTGGGTGGAAAATGAGTGGGGGAAGTAGAGGACATTATTATTATGATAGATGGGTGGGAAATTCTTATTGGTGTAGGATGGGTGAGGAGGAAAGTGGAGGACGTTTTAATTGTAGTAGACGGGTGGGGAGGTTCCATAGGTAAAGGATGGGTGAAGTGGATATTGGTAAAACGGAGGAATATTGTTATAAGTGGTGTTGGAGGTGGTGTGGTGTTCTAACTTTTGGTGGGGGATGATACATCAGTGGGGAGTAGAGGGGAATACATTAACGTGGTGGTTGAAGGTTGGGGAGGATGGCTAGAAGGTTCTGTAGTTAGATTTTGGGTAAGGAAGTGAAGTGTTGGGGGGGGGGGGTGAGGTGAAGGAACGGTGAATGGTGGTTGGGGAAAGTAGTTACTGTTGGTAGATGATGATGAATGAGGAAGTGAATGGCTAATGGATGAGGAAGTGTGTGGAGAATGGGTAATAGATAGGGTTTGTACTGTGCTCGTTCGTGGTTTGGTAGGAGGCGACACTGTAGGAGAAAAAATGGGGAAGTGGGTGGATATAGGGCGGGAGAGGGTCGGTCGAGGGGACTTTTTGTGAGTGTTGGTGGTGGCTGTGTGAGTGGAGGTAGACAGAATGGGATGAGTGGTAGGTGGGGACTTGAATGGAGTGGGTTTGTAGTGTGATGGTTTGGGTAGAAGACTCAGTGGGTGGAGAGAAGAGGAGGGCGAGGAAATAGTATAAGGGTAGTTTTGGCAGAGGGTTGAAAGGTGTGTGTGAGTTGGATAGAAAGTGGGTGAAGAAAGAAGATAGGTTTAATAGTGCGATGGAGGTTTTAGCCAGGGAATGGGTGAGTAGAGGGCGTAGGTGGGCGAGGGAGTAGTGAACGAGTGACAAATGGTGTGGTGAGGGAGGGAGGGTGTTGGATGGAGGGGGGGGGGTAATATATAGAAGCGTCATATGGTGGAGTGGATGATGGAGGGAGGGTGAAGACTGAGGCGGTGCGGTACATAATGTAGTGTGACTGTGTGGAGGGAGTGGTTACAGAAGGTAGGGAAAGGTTATGGTGCTTGGATCTGGTAATAGCTACGAAACACACACACACACACACACACACCAATAGAGAGTAGACTTATTGTAACTTATGGAACTGTGTGTAAAAGCATTTGTGTGTTGGTAATAATTTTGGTGTTCAACCGCTCGACCCTCTGCCTTGGGGAGGTTAATACACTTATGGTCCATTTGAGTACCTTGATTCCTCCAAAGTATGTCAGGAAACGGAACCAAATGAATAAATATAATGTTACCCTGTTGGTTTGAATAGTTTGGAGGAATTAGTTGTTTTGGTTTAGTGAGACAGACATAGGGAAGGGAAGCCAGTGCCACCTCATCCTCTTACTAATGTTGTTGTCTCCCTTGATTTGAAGTTGTTGGTAACGGTGGAATCCTTTCTTCTTTGATGTCATATTTTTCAGATTCTTGAGTATACGGTAGCTTTTGTTTTTAGGCGAATTGTGCATATTTTTAAGATACGAAGATACCGGTAGTTTGGATATTATAGAAAAGACTTAACATTCTCTAATATATTTACACTCAATCTCTTCTACTCAACACACCTAACATTACAACACACACGTTGTTGATGAGGGTGGTTTGGGTGGGTAAGGTTGGTCCCGCTTAATTAAACACACACACACACACACGAGTTGTTGATGGTGGTTTGGGTGGGTAAGTAAGGTTGGTACCTTTCCTTGGTCTCACGCGCCTCATAAGCGCCTCATTCACTCGTGCCCCTCAGGCCACACGTGTAACCTTCAACCCACCCCACCCCACCCCACCTCATTATTACTGATAGCCCACCTCTGTGAACTCTGATCTTTGTTGTTGTTGTTGTTACTGCTGCTGGTGCTGCTTGGTTCAAGGGACCTAGGAAGCGCAGAACTTTCCGTCTTATTCAACCTAAGTCCTCAGTGGTCACCATTTGTTTGCATTGAGGACCCACGTGATGTAGTAAAAACATTGGAGGTTAGAGAGTCCTTCAAACATTATTACGAAACACCACCTACATTGAAGGAGCTGTTTTTGTGGTAGTTAGGAGGAATCAGAAGCCACTTATAGTCTCATACACGATCACAGGGTCTCTTAATCCCTTAAGGGGTCAAGGTCACTCACACCTCATCCAAAAACTTTACACAATGCACCGCTTAAGTTTACCTTTTTTTTCTCTCTATTATCATCTCTTGCTAGTGCCAAGGTTGCTTCTAGAACATTATATACCAACTGCACTTGGCATATATTTATTGTATGTTTATCTTTAGCTCGATGAAATAATAGCAACCTGTTTTTATTATTATACATAGATGGCAATATTTATAGGATGAAGGAGCCTTTGCTGATGTGAACTTTTCGCTTTTGTCTCTGCTAAACTATTTCACAGATTATTATATACTATTATTTACTCCCTGTTAACTATAGGCCTACCGTACCGTAGTGTTATTTTTTATATACTTTCCTTGGAATTCTGTTTCTTCAGTAAATAAATGTCTGCTACCTTCTTGATTGGTATTTTACTCTACATGGATTATATGTTAGGTAAAATTTCACTCGATGTTAAAAGTAACTTAGGGGGTTAATATAGAGTTGATGGTAAATCTGGAACAACTGATTCCTCCAAACTATTCCATGCAACAAGTCACCATTACTCCTGCTAATCTGATCCTATATCCTGGCATACTTTGGAGAAATCAGGGCAACAAAAAGCGTGTTTATTATTCCCTTAATATTTGTCTTTTCCCACAACTCGACAATTCCCAAAATTTATGCATCCTCTTATTACTTGTCCACAGAAACCTGGTCTGACTGTGGCCATCAAGAGCATAACAAAGAAGAACATCGCCAAAAGCCAAAACCTCCTGAGTAAAGAAATCAAGATACTCAAGGTAAGTTTAAAGTGTGTCTGTCCTGCTCTCTCTCTCTCTCTCTCTCTCTCTCTCTCTCTCTCTCTCTCTCTCTCTCTCTCTCTCTCTCTCTCTCTCTCTGTTTTGTATCACACCCAGGGCTAAAGTAATATAAATCTTTTCTATTTGATGGCGAGTTTCAGCTGGGTTTAAATAAGATTCTTCCGTCAGCGAATTAAACACAAAAGATTCCTCCAAGTTATATTTCTTTAAGGGTGTGTTAAGCTCCAAGGCATCGACAATCATTACCTCCTTTAATTTTGAGGATGACGATGACTTACATTGAAAAAAATATCTTCACAATTCTGCCACTTATGGAAGTAAGCAGAAAAAAGTATGAGGCTATATAGGATTTCCTTTACCTCTCACTCCCAACACAGTGCACCTCACTTTTATTTATACACCACCATTTTTTTTACACTATACACTGTTGCTTAAGGGGAGATTTTCTTGTTGGTAAATTGGAAGGCTACTGATTCCTCCAAATTATACCATGTAACAGACGATCTTAACGTTATTAATAGGGAATCTGCTTCGTGGCATAGGTTGGAGGACTGACAGACCTTCCAATCCTGTGATGGAGTACAAAATTGGAAGTCTGTAAGTCCTTCAAATATTGCCACGAAACACCACCTGTATTGAAGGAGATTGTTTTATTGCATAGTCAGGAGGAATTAGAAGCCCACAAAGTCTCACATAATCACAGGGTCCTTAGCTAAGAGGAGGTTTTTCTGTCGGTGAATTGAAAGGCTGCTGGATTCTCCTAATTAATTAATGGTACTGATGGGGGATCTGTTTCGTGACATGGTCTGGAGGAATCAAATACCTTTCTATTCACCAACAAGAAAATCTCCACTAAATATTTGTCTCAATGTTGTATGGTCTGTAGTAATAATAGTCTTTTTTTTAGCCAATTTGAATGATGCAATAAAAATGTCGACATGTGAGAACACCGGTTCCTCCAAAGCATGCGACCAAACAGATCTCCCTACCTGTATAATGAAGTACTGGTGTGCTTCCTGTTGCAGTCTGGAGTAATCTGAAGCCCTCCAAATATAATATACAATACATACCATAAACAAATCGAGTGTAGAAGATGAGTGAGTTTTATGATTTGTGTGCAAGTGATAAGAATGTAATTTACCCGCTAACGTGAAAAACTGAACACTAAATTATAACGTGAAAAATTGAGCACTGTAAATTGTAACGCAATATATGCATAACGTATAATAAATTGAGTATGAAAGCGAATCCGGCAATATATTAGTGTATATATTGAACGGCAAAAAAATACACAGGACCGTGTACTATTATTATATTGTATATTCGCCGCTTCCCGCCCATTATATTTTGTTCAGGTTTTTTCGATTTGTCATGATTGTTTTTCTTTACTTTATTTATATTCTTATTTTTACCGGTTCCTTCTCACTAAATAATACCACGTTTGGAATTAATTCACCCTGAGATAATTTATGTGAAGAATCCATTGATAATATGACCAAGAAAAATGTGTTTAGTAATCGAATATATATATATATCGAAAAAAGTGTGTGTGTGTGTGTTTGGTGGCTGCAAAAGTGTGTGTGAAGGGTCTATTATATAAAACTAAGAAATTGCTTGAAATGTCTGTGTGTGTGAGGTAAATAAGAGTGTGTGAAGAGGTTGATTATATATATAAAAAAAACTAAAACTGTGTGAATGAAGTCACTGCGAAAAGTATACGATGTGTGTGACAGAGAAGTTGAGTATCGTGTGCAATTCTATAAATAAATAAATAAACATGTAAATAGATAAATGGCGCTCTTGGAAAATATATCAAGTAATCGAAAACACATACATATATACCGGTACTTACATACATCCTCCTTTCCGTATAAAAAGTGTGTGTGTGTGTATGACAGGGTGAGGTGAGACAAAGGTTCAGTTCAGTGTGGCAGGAAATGTAAACACAAGAGTTGCTGAGAAGGGGGGAGGGAGGAGGGGGAAGCATCACATTCAAGGACACCAACTCTGTCTGGTGGACGGGAGGTGGGGGGAATAGGTTGAAGGTTGAGAGACAGAGACAGAGAGAGAGAGAGGGGGGGGGGTAACATTCTCAACACGTGTCATTTTACCATATGATTGTAGTTGCTGTGGTTCGATACCGGAATTAATTAAGAAGGTAATATTAAATTGGGATATCAGAGGGTTTATCAAAATTCTCCAAATTATTGGGTACCGGGTATTTGTTTCATGGCATAGTTTAGAGGAATTAATTGCAAAGCGACTGTATATATGTGTGTGTATGTTACCCACCAATGATGAAGTGTTAATGACCCGCTTGTAGTCGGTATCACACAAATGGAGTTTTTATTTTTATTATTTTTGTCCCCTGCCTTAATGATCTTGGTGTAAGTCAATAACCATAGACACATCACCTTCATCCTCCTCCTCGTCTTAAATTTTACTGTTGTGTTTGTAACTTAGACCCAAACAGCCTCGTAAGAACCAATAAATCTGGTGCTGTTTGATTTCTTCTTCAGTCTCCCTCCTCTTGCTCAGGTTCAGGTGATATATATATACACACACACACACATGGCTTCCTTTGTCATTTATTATTATGTTCTTTGGTGATTATCTGGCATAATAACCCTTACGTAATCGACAAATTAAACGTTGCGCCCTAATAACTTAAGTGTAATTAATAGAGAAAAGATAAACCTTCTTCCTCCTCCAAGCAAGAAGAATAAATATTGTTGTTGTGCCATTATAACCCTTGTAGTTATAGTCGATACTCATAAATCACTTTCAAGTACTTTACCTTGTCAATTAAGCAAACCCAGCAGAACAGAGATTAGGCTAGTCGTGTGTTGTTTATGTAAGGTTAAGGAAGTGGGAATATGAATGGGGTTGGGGTTAATGGACTGTTTACATGTGGTGGGGAGGTGGATGGGGTTGGGGGAGTGTTTACATGTGGTGAAGGTGGTGGGGATGTGGATGGGGTGGGTGTTGGTGGACTGTTTACATGTGGTGGGTATGTGGATGGGGTTGGGATTGGTAGACTGTTCACATGTGGTGGGGATGTGGATGGGTTGGGTGTTGGTGGACTGTTTATATGTGGTGGAGGTGGGGATGGAAAGGGTGTTGGTGGATTCATTTATCATTGTACTCACAACAGGCTTTGTCCTGTACGGTACTTCATATACATCTCTCTCTGGAATTAATCTGCCTTTGTTTCATCCATATATGTTTATTCTCTCCTTTTGTTTCTTTGGCACTGCTAATGTAAATCTGTCGCCTCCTTTAACTCCATCATAATCAATTAATAATCCTATCATATCCAAAACTTACCCAGCCGACCGACTCTACTGTACTCCTCCCACCATACAATATTTGTACAGTAATTATCCTAAGTAACCTTGGCAGTCCAACCCTCCCTCCCATTCACACACACACACAGGCTGAAGGCTGGCTACTTTGTTAATTTACTGTCCACACTCCCCCCCCCCCCTCTCTCTCTCTCTCTCTCTCTCTCTCTCTATGTGTGTGTGTGTGTGTGTAGATACGTGGATATGAGCTCACACTGTTAGGCTATTGGGTTCCCGGTCACAGTAAACAGATCATACACACACACACACAGATCAGATTCGCAATGCACACTACTGCTCCTCGTAAACTACACACATAAACTTACACTACAACACCCATCAAACGCTACGTAGGCTGTGTGTGTGTGTGTGTTGGAGGGGCAACACATGGAGAAATCAATTGTCGAGGTTCACTTAAAGAGGAGTTACTGGGTGAGTAAAGGGTAGAGAGAGAGAGAGAGAGAGAGAGAGAGAGAGAGAGAGAGAGAGAGAGAGAAAGAGAGAGATTTATTAATAAATATTGGCGGGTGGCACATTACTGTAATTAATTTCGTCCACCACAGTACCTCACTCTGTAACCCATTAATTTTAACCCTGTGGTTGGGTCTCCAGTCTAACTAATTATACAATGGGGGGGGGGGGGGACAATATTTCTGTCCTGATCCGAGGTACAAAGTGAACCCCCTACCAACCTCTCATCCCACTTCCAAATCACTTCAGTTGGTAGAGATTCATAGTGTGCCTCAGATCAGGACAGAAATATTGACTCCCGGGTGCACCAAGGGTCTATTCGTCCCTGGGAGGGTTTGAGAGATAGAGATACCCATCTGAGGATATTCGAGAACTGAGGTTATATATGTATACATATAATATATATAATAAAATATAATATGTGTGTGTGTTAGTAATAATGATAATACCCACTAAAAGGATAGGGTGGTTGGTTAGTTGCGTGTGTGTGTGGAGGGACCTTGTGGATCCTGTATATAGCGAGTGTATAAAGTGGTAGAGGGTGGTGGGGTGGGTGGAGAGGAATAATTTTGGTAGTCGGTTGGAGTGTAAAGTGGATGTGGTTGAATGAATGTGATGGTGGGAAGTGGAGGAGTTTCGTTTTGGTGGATGGATGGATGTGATTATGGTGGGTGGAGGAGATTAGGTAGAGGTGTCAATAGTGCTATGTATAGGAGTGTATATTATGGGTGGAGTGGAGAAGAGGAAGTGGAGGGTGTAGGAGGAGAGGGAGTGGAGGGTGTAGGAGCAGAAGGAGTGGAGGGTGTAGGAGGAGAAGGATGGAGGGAAGAGCAGGAGGAGAGGGAAAGTGTTTGTTGTGGTAGTGGCGGGTGGAAGCAAGTGGATAGGCTACGTGAGGAGTCTATTGCAGTGGGAGAGGGAGAGAGAGGAGGGTTAGTGAATGAGTCTTTGGTAAGGAAGGAGAATGGAACAGGGGGAAGGGAAAAGAGGGTTAGAATCAAAAGGAAGGGAGAAAAGATGAGAGAGGTAGGGAAGGAGAAGGAGAAAGAGAAAAGTTAGTGAAGGAGTGTGAGTGAGTTAAGGAGGTTGAGAGTGAGGAGAGGAAATCTTTAAGTGAAGAAGGAAAGGTGAATGTTGAGGGAAGGATGAACATAATTAGGGCAATAGAGAGAAAGAAAAGAAATGGGTGAATAGAAGTGTGAGAAACAAGGAATGGATGAGAAATTGAAAAGGAAAAGGTAGGAATAAAGGTAAGCGAGTGAGTGATAAAGGAAAAAGAGTAGAAATAGACAAGTGAATTAGTGAAAAGGCAGAGAGAGAGAGGAGTAGGAATAGACGAGTGAATAATAAAAGTAAGAAAGGAATAGGTGTGTGAAAAAAAGTAATATAGGGATAGGCAGGGACAAATGTAAGAGGAGAAGTAGGGATAGGCAGGGACAAATGTAAGAGGAGAAGTAGGGATAGGCAGGGACAAATGTAAGAGGAGAAGTAGGGATAGGCAGGGACAAATGTAAGAGAAGTAGGGATAGGCAGGGACGAATGTAAGAGAAGTAGGGATAGGCAGGGACGAATGTAAGAGGAGAAGGAGGGATAGGCAGGGACAAATGTAAGAGAAGTAGGGATAGGCAGGGACGAATGTAAGAGGAGAAGGAGGGATAGGCAGGGACAAATGTAAGAGGAGAAGGAGGGATAGGCAGGGACGAATGTAAGAGGAGAAGTAGGGATAGGCAGGGACGATTGTAAGAGGAGGGGTAGACTAGGGATAGGCAGGGACGAATGTAAGAGGAGGGGTAGACTAGGGATAGGCAGGGACGATTGTAAGAGGAGGGGTAGACTAGGGATAGGCAGGGACGATTGTAAGAGGAGGGGTAGACTAGGGATAGGCAGGGACGAAGACAGTGTGGTTAGGGAGGGAGGGAGGGATAAGGAAGGAAGGACTGGCAGCAGGAGGAGGAGAGACTGACTATAAGCACAACATTCAAGGTTAACCACTTGAGGCGTCTGGTTGAAGGCACCTCGCTTTGGACCCACCTCACTCCCCTCTCCCTCTGTATTATTATTTTTTTGTATGTCTTGTGAATGGGGCTAATTGAGGCCACCTTCAAAGAAAGAGTACCAACAGAGGCGTAGCAACCAAGCCCCAGGTGAGTGTGAGGCTTGGTTTATACGCCGAGATGTTGTTGGTGGTGTTGTATGTATGTATGTTCCACTTCAAGACACGTGACGATAAGGAAGATTGGCGTATATAGTAGCACTATCACTCACCACTTCACTATCACTTCACTATCACTCACCACTTCACTATCACTCATCACTTCATAATAACTCTCACCACTTCATTATCACAGTCAGTCAGCCTCTCGCACTTCACTCAGGGTTTATTTGCTCTTGACACTTTCCAACACAAACCTCAACAACTCGGCATGGCTCGAGGACTGTAGCATTCATTAGCCAGTCTAGTGGTCCGTTGGGTTTGACGTCAGTACTCCTTGTAAGTAACACATTGCATATATGGGAGTAGGCCTAATGAGACGGGTAATAAATTGTGATATTAATTTATTCTTTGAGTAAGCCTTCTTTCATATTATATGCTGAGGCAATTCATTACAATTACGTATGAAATATATAATATTTTTTTTAAATATGCTTACAACGTCGCAGGAGTAATACACTAAACTAATAATAATAATAATAATTTACATTATTTATAATTTATATCTATATATATGTCAATGAAATCTTGAAGTGTTTTATTTTGTGTGTACTATTATTGTAATTTAAAAACGAGACTCTTCATTTCGGAACTGCAATATTTTCCAAGGGTGTGCTCATTAATAAAAGGGGAAATGTGGTAATTGGTTGGTAGACAGTGTGGAAAGTGGCGTCACGCAAAACAAGGAAGGAGAAATCGCGAGTCAGTGGTGATGATGATGTGTGGTTGGTTGTGTTCTGTACCAGTGCCACACTTTCTGCACACACTCACACACACACACACACTACCGTACTCTCTCTCTCTCTCTCTCTCTCTCTCTCTTTTTTTTTCTTTTTTTTTAACTTTCTGGTATAGCTGTACATGGCTGAGCTAGACAGCATAAAATAGCAGCCCGATGTACACTAGTATGCAGCTTAAAGTGCCACTTTTCCTCGTGGCAGTATCTTAAAAGCCGCTTTTGAATGTTTATATGTGTCTCATAGGCGTTGGAAATGTTCTTCGCCACCTTCACTTGTTGGGTGGACAGGTCTTGCATGGTGGGAGCTGCTGCAGTGAACACATTCCACATTTCTTGAATCTCTCTCTCACAAAAAAAAGTACTTAAAGAACTAACTGGGCTGACATTTACACATCTCGAACACATCTATCCAGCACCTCTGCATAATGGAGTGTAATGTACCGTATGTACCCTTTACGGACACACACACACACACACCCTCCACACACCACCAATAGTCACTAACCACAGACACAACATGTGCAGTTCTGTTTACACACGTCACCAGTACCCAACATAAACTTTGACTCAGGGAAAGAGAAATTATTGCCCCGACGTACACACACACACACACCACCACTACTTGTTTTGTAGACCATGATAACGATCCTAGCAGGGTTTTTTCCCCTTCCATTTCCAATAGATGAAGTTAATCTTGTTGGAGATAAATGCTTTTGATGCTCTCAATGTAAAAGATCTTTTCGTCTGATTCCTCCAAAATATGTCTAGAAACAGCACTAGATGAACAAACTTA
Source organism: Petrolisthes manimaculis (assembly GCA_034508575.1). NCBI lineage: Eukaryota > Metazoa > Arthropoda > Malacostraca > Decapoda > Porcellanidae > Petrolisthes > Petrolisthes manimaculis. Next base: position 17,265 of record JAWZYT010000392.1, on the reverse strand, counting down.
ATGGTGGCCTGTTACTTGGAATAGTTTGGAGGAATCAGTTGTTTTAGATTTACCAACACTGTACTGCATACCTCATTAATTACAAGGAGTCTTAGATAACATACTTGAAGAAAAGCGTTGGTAGACCATTAGCCTCCGCCAAGGCTGAGCATCCTGTACACAACTGTTTATTTATAGAACTCATTAATGTAGCATTTCAACATAAAGTTTATCCGGATACATACGTGCGATGTGTGTGTGTGTGTGTGTGTGTGTGTTTGTGTGTGTGTGTGTGTGTGTTTTATCCCTGACTGAATATGCAAACACTCACATACTGCACTGTTTCCGAAAGGACCAGCGAACCATTTAAAGTAGGTTTGTCGCACGAGCAGGTAACGAACCAACCACACACACACATACACACACACGCACACACACACAGAGAGAGAGAGAGAGAGAGAGAGAGAGAGAGAGAGAGAGAGAGAGAGAGAGAGAGGCGGGGGTAGGGGGAGATGCCTTCGTCCTCATCCTCATTCCTCTACTGAATATACAATCTCATGACACGTGTTGTTTAAGGGGGTAAAATAGTGTTGTTAAATCTGGACCAACCGATTCCCCAAACAATGTTCCGAGCAACACACCAACACTATTATTTTTGTTAATCAGGACCCGTTTCCTGGCGTACTTCAGAGGAATCAAGGCACTCCAGTGTACCAAAGGATTATCACCCTCTCAAGGCATCTAAATGAAACACATGAACACAAACAGCGTCACAGGAAAGGTTTTATATGCCCCCTGGTTGTAAGTTTATTTATTATTCATGCGGTCCCACCATGAACCCTCTCTCCGGATTATTTTGTGTTGTTGTTCGCTATTGTGTGTTTTGTTTCTCGATTTGTTGGTGTTAGGCCTACTTGTTATGTATTGATCCCATTCATGTGTTGTGTTCAATTATGGATTTTACCTTAACTATGAGTTTAGATTACTGCAGTATTATTTATTATATTTATTTCGGCAAACAAATTTCGTATGCCAAAATGTAAAGAGGTCTTCGTTACGTGTTGGAGATTATTCATGAGTGGTGTCGATTTAGTGAAGGTTTTACAGCACAAGTCTTTAGTGTTTATTTATTTATGCAGTTCCCCATAGTATGTCAGGCCTGGCCAGGAACACAGGCCCGAATATCCCCCGTGTGAGGAAAAGTGGAGGACTAAGCATATGTAGCCACTATAGCTTATTGTGGGTGTGTGTATGTGTGTGTTCTTCTGTGGCAGGAGTGAGAGTGACCGACCTCCTCAGTCCTCACTCAGTCAGACACTTCTCAGGTTACCTACCATCACCACCACATCCTACCCAACCAAACCACCACCAAAATAGACAACAGCAGTACCACAGAGAGTATAGGATGTACACACACACACTCTTAGTACAGTGGCGAGAAATAATGGATATACTATAAATGATCAACCTACCAGTATGTTATATACAGCCTATATCAAGAAGACCTCATGTGTCATAAGATTGAGGGGGGGACACTGTGACCGCAGAGTGTGTGAAGACCATTAAGCCTGACTGACTGACAAGTATCCTCGTCTTTTGTATTATTGCCCCACTGACCTCATTCCTTTATGTATGTGTGTGTGTGTGTGTGTGTGTTACAGTACGAGTATGCGGGTATCTTCTTAAACTCAATTGTGTGCATGGTTCACCGAGGATGTTTTTATATATAAATATTGTTACTGGGTATGATGTAGCACATTTTTGCTTCCACCAGGAGGTTTTGTTTACGGTTCGGTTTCTTTGTATCTTTTTTCGTGCCTCGTGATTGTAAACAGGTGACTAGATATTGGAAGACAATATTATATTATTATACTGTTGATAATTTATGTTGATAATTAATTAGAGTGTGTCAGAATTGCCAAAAGGTTAGTAGATTACTGTTGGCTCTTGTTTGACACGTAAGCTGAGAGATAATTATTGTTGTATGCTTCGTTATTGATTACATAAGATTACATTATACATAATTATATACACCTTAGTCATGTATAAGTACGAAAACTGAACCACAGGCCAAGCAATTTATCTGACCTATGTGTGTGTGTGTTTCCAAGACAACCGGGGGTACTGCAGTCTTTATTTTGTTCCTAACTGTACAATGCATACAGTAGCCCACATACGCAGTGCGGTCAATATAGAGAGATTCTGAAAACATGACCTTTATACAATATGGCCGTGTAGCCTATGTAAGTAAAGTATATTGTGGTATTCTGTCTGGTAGATATAATACCTACCCGTCTTCTACTACGTGTATGAAGCACAATTGATTTCCTCTCTTGTATACATTGGTTGGTGAAGGAGGACTTTGGTGGAGGACCGCAGTACAATAGCGTGTGTTGTGCTTGGCGTTCACTGACCTTCGGACCTCCCCTTCCCTCCTACTCCCTTCCCTCCTCCTCCCTTCCCTCCTCCTCCCTTCCCTCCTACTCCCTTCCCTCCTACTCCCTTGCCTCCTACTCCCTTCCCTCCTACTCCCTTCCCTCCTCCTCCCTTCCCTCCTCCTCCCTTCCCTCCTCCTCCCTTCCCTTCTATCCTCCCTTCTCTCCTCCTCCCCTTCTCTCCTCCTCCCCTTCTCTCCTCCTCCCCTTCTCTCCTCCCCTTCTCTCCTCCCCTTCTCTCCACCTCCCTTCTCTTCCCCTTCCCTCCTCCTCTATACCTCCCTCTCCATCCTCACTTCACCACTTCACATTCATGAAAGAGATAGTCTGTTGTTTGTGGTCACGTTGGAAGACTGCATTCTGATTCCTCCAAACAATGTTATAACACAGAAGATCCCAATTGTTGATTCATTCAAACAATGCCTACACTTACCCCCCCACCCCATTCTGTGACCCTGTGTGGTGGCATAGTTTGGACTCTTTGGAGGAATCAGGAGCTTTCCAGTCTGACCACAAGAGATGATAACCTTTACTCATCTCGTTCACCTTAACCCATTTCACTTCTCCACCACCTCACTTGTATAACTCCCCTATACCGATATTACCGTAGGCTACCTTGCTTCACTCACGTCACTTCACTTCTCAGCACCCCACCTCCCTTCTCGGCATCCCACCTCATTTCTCGGCATCTCACCTCACACCTCGACACACCTCACCACTCCTTTTATGATTCAGCAATCCAAGCTTCAGTCAACACTTTCCCCTTCCATTTCTTTCCTCCGTCCCTTTCCTTCCCATCCCATCCCTTCCCTTCCTTCCATCCCATTCCCTTGTCCTTTCCTTCCCATTCCCTTTTCTTTCCTTCTTCCTATCCCCTTCCCTTCTTCCCATCCCATTCCTTTCCTTTTCCCCATCCCATTCCTTTCCTTCCCTTCTTTCCATTCCTTCTTTCCATACCATTCCTTTCCTTCTTCCCATCCCTTCATTTAGCATCAATGTGACAGGAACCATTCCGTGAAAAGATAAAAAAAAATATATATATAATAATAATACAAAAATAAAAACGGGTTGCCATCCATATAAAATACTGCAATAGTGAATCTCTTTCCTCCTGGTGGTCAGTCATGCACAAGTTCTCTTTGATACCACCATTCCCAATCCACGCTTCCATACACAATCATCCACCATATCGTGTCATCCAAGGCCTTCCGTCCCCTTCTCCTGTGCCCCTCATACTTCCTCTCATACGCCTTTTATTTTTTATCATTATTTTATTTTATTTTTTCAGACATTCTGTCCGCGTGTCCTTACCTTCTTCTACTTTTTGATCAAGTCGGTGATTTACCCACACCACACCTTTCTCGGATTTCAGTATTTCTCGAATCTGGGCAAAACAAACAGGCACTTCTATCCATCTTCCCTACTTTCATTTTCCTATACTACAGCAAAATTTATCAACAATATAATAGTGTGTGTGTGTGTGAGAAATCTCCCCTTTTGCACTCCCCTTGTATCCTCAACATCAAAGAAATATACTCCACAAGTGTACAGTATTGAGTAACTGCCTATAAAGTTTCAACCTGAAGAAGCAGTAGTCATATATATATATATATCTTCAGTCAAAGGCATGTCAGAAATAAGTTATACAGAGAAACCCAAGGTGAAATAGTTTATATAATTTTATACAATATCGGCTGCCAGACTAGACTAGACTAGACTATCTCCGCAGTTAGAAATAGGACTCGAGGCAAGCCTATTCCCTCCTCACCCTTAACACACACACACACACACACACTCTTCCTCCCCTCTATTCTCCCCCTCCCATGCATCCCCTGTCCCCCTCACCGTGCCTATTCCCTGCTAACCTTCCCCTCCCCCTCCTCTACCTTCTCTCCCCTCCTCTGCCCTCTCCTACCCCCCCCCCCCCCACTGCACACCGCCAAGGACAGACTGACGAGTTTAAACTTCTCCCTTCCTCTGCCTCCTCTCTCCTTGGTCCCCACCCCCTTTCCCTGTCTCTCTCTCTCCATCATCTCTTTCCCTTTTCTCTCCCTTCCTCCCTCCCTTTGTTTATGTTATTCTATGCTTCATCTCTCTCTTTCATCAGTTCTCCCTCTTACTCTGTCTCTTCTTCCTCTCATTTTATTTTATTTTTAATATTTTTTTTGTCCTTTGTCTTCCTAACGTTTCTCTCTCAGAAAGCGTATAGCTGTATTGTACTCCTTGGTGCATAGTGTGTGAATAGGTTTACAGTTGTCCACACATACACACCCGTTATCCACTGTTCACCGTGAAGTGTAAAATAGACGGACATGTAGAAGTATGGTATACACGTGAGACAGGCAGATAGATAGAGATATACTAGGGCCGCTGGTTAGACGGTACCGACCCTTGAGACTGATGCTCAATAAGTAGACCGTCCTCAGGGTAAAATTAAAGCCCAGAGTGACACAAGGGACCAAGAAGAGTAGAAATAAACAATGCAACTCCCATTTTCTGAGAGTAAATAGTATGTGTAATTTTCATTTAAGTATAATGTGCTCTGATACTATTTTTGTTTTTACGTGATGTTTGTGAAGTTGCGGACATGAATAAATTCATTACCATTTACTACCACCACCATTACCTAATAGAAAACTACCAAATGCATCTTGTGGTAACCTAACAGAAGCAAACATCATGGTGGCTTACGTATACAGTCGAGATATTTACACCCGGAGGTCAGAATTTCTTGGAACCTCAGTGTGAACAGGTAAGGCCTCAGTATTATGGTATAGGAGTCGATGGCCCCTCCACTTCACACCTCAAGGAGAAGGATGACAACATTGAAAGTGACAACACAGGGATTTATAATCATACATTTCCCTCTGTCATTTGATCCCACTAATGGCATTACTTCTTGTTATAAGCCTACTCATTTTGATGTTGTTATTAAGTGACCCAGTAATATAGGCTAGTCAGAAAATTTGAGGTAAATGAGTCCTTCAAATATAGCTACGAAACACCACCTGTTTGGAATGATCTTATTTTCGTGGTATAGTCTGGAGGAATCAGAAACCACCAACTCTCATACACGATCACAGGGGCCTTTCCACCCCTATCTATTCGTCCCCTTACTTATATATTCGCCCCTACCTACTTATTCGTCCCCCCTATCTACTTATTCGTCCCCCCTACCTACTTATTCGTCCCCCTACCTACTTATTCGTCCCCCTACCTACTTATTCGTCCCCCTACCTACTTATTCGTCCCCCTACCTACTTATTCGTCCCCCTACCTACTTATTCAACCCCCCTACCTACCTATTCAACCCCCCTACCTACCTATTCAACCCCCCTACCTACCTATTCAACCCCCCTACCTGCTTACTCTCCCCCCTACCTGCTTACTCTCCCCCCTACCTGCTTACTCTCCCCCCTTTCCCCTCTACCTACACGTCCCTTTAAACTTGTCCTCCTGTCATCACCACCACCACCACCAGATCGTCGACTCTCGCACTGTCACGGTCTGGGGAGTCAAAGAGGAATGAAAGCGGAGATGCGCAAGGTTCCTCTATAATAATGATTCTACGTCTAGCTCAAAGAGAGGGAGTAAGGACCGATTATGCATTTATATTTTCGTTCACAGGAGTTGATGTTTATGTGGTTGCTCCCTAACCATATAAAAAATAGTAGTACTGTAGCCCCATCCATCCATTCACTCTATCTATTGGCTATAACCTAAAGTAACCAACTACACAGTTCAGTAATGAGGGTCAGCATTTTCCTTGTCTCATATACCTCAGTCTTTCCATTTATGAAACCAGATGGACAGAGATTTATAATAGTTTTGCATCTTTGATATTTATTTGTTGAAGTTTGGAGGACATTTTTGTGTTTGTGTTGGTAAATCTGGTGCAACTAATTCCTCCTAACAATTCAAAGCAACAGGCCACCATTGTTTTTACTAATCCGGTCTTGTTTCCTGGCATACTTTGGAGTAATCAAGGTGCTCTTAATGTGCCCAAAGTAATACCCAGTTAAACCTCTAACCATATGTAGACATTGAAGGACGGAGGATGGTGGAAAATGCAAGTCCGCTAGACCATAAATTTGACCCTTCTTATATGGAGGTTGAAGGACGGAGGTAGGATAGAAATGGTAGTACCAGTGTGATGGGGCCTTCAATCTCAGTCATATTATTTGGAGTCTGAAGGACGGAGATTGGTTGAAAATGCACCGAAGTCTGAAGGAAGGAGATTGGTTGAAAATGCACCGGTATTATGGAACCTTCAATTTTATGGCCATTATGACCGATTACTCTACAGACAATACCAGGCAGGAAACACACAACCACTTTATACGAGTTGAGGATTTTGTCTTGTAGCATAGTATGGTGGCATCGGTTTCCCTCTGCTACCTTCACTGATGTTGTCCTCCACGCATGCAATCAAGTAAAGCCCCCCCACCCCCCAAGCCCCTCCTTCAGGTTTCCCTCTCCCTGAGCTTGGTGGGGCCCCTCCTTTCGACCCCCCCCCTTCCCTCCCCCTCTCATACACACTTCAATACTTTTCCCACTTCTCATACTCACATCAATACTCTCTTACACACACACACACACACACTCCACTACTTAACTCTCCCTCCACATTCTCACATATATCTTCACTCCCTGTCTTCCTCCCATCCCGACTTCCCTCCCTTTCCCCCCAACTCAGGTATAACACTTCTTCCCTCCCTCCCCACCTCTCTCTACCTCTCTCTTTCTCAACTGTCCTTCCTATAAACCTCTTTTCCTCATTTCACAGCTGCCTCCTTCCCCACATTGCTCACCACTCTATTGCATCCTCCTCTTCTCCAACACTTTCTTCCTACATCCCTCCCTTTCTTATTCCCTCCGCCCAAACCTTACACTTTCCCTTACACAATACAGCTGACATCATTCCCCACCCTTCTGCATCTCACCACAGTATCCCCTCCCCCCCCCCCCCCAAACACAACTCCCAGCCTCCACACTCACTCCTTCCCTCTATCCACCTCCAGCAACCTCCTCCTACTCCACCTTTAAAACAATATGTCCCCCCCTCCTCCTCCTCCTCCACCTCCACCTTACCTCTTCACATCATCGATTCCTTCCACATAACAATACAGGACTTTGTGAACATTCGTGATACCCGGCCACTCTCTATATTTACCCCACAAAGGACACATTCAGAGTCTATTATTATAAAGGAATCTCTTGTAGCCAATGTATAGGGCTAATGATTCCCCCAGATTATACCAGGAAACAAGACTATTTGAGTGTATGAGTAGGGAATATGTTATACAGTACCGGTATTGTTTTGAAGAATAAGCAGAAACCCACCAAACTGACCACAAGAGACAGTCCCTTTAAATACAGTAGGTGTGTCGTCGTGTGTCCTTCACCCATGGATATTATTACCACAAAAGCGAGCCTCATTCCATTATTATTATTATTATTATTATTATTATTATTATTAATAATAATAATAATTTGGTCGTGTCATACTCACTCATTAACAAACCCGACCTCGAATTCCTTCCCTGCTCCTCCAAGACACGTAGTAGGTAGGCAATATATTTTTTCTTCGTCTGTGTGTGTATCTGTCTGTGTATTCGTGGTTTGGGGCAGCTATAGTATTACTTCCGGAATCCCGGTTTTTTCTACAAGGTTTCCAATTTCGCTACAAAGAATGATAAAGGCTCTTTTTATTACAGCTACAGTAGTTATGGTGTGTGTGTGTCCCAAAAATATTTCATAACTACTGCCTGAGGCGTACATAACCTGATCTATGTAAACTGTAAATGAAAGCAAAAATGAAAAAAATATGCAACTGTGTACTGCCATAATTAATTTTGATAACCATAATTCTCAAGAGAAAAAATAGATATAATAACGGAAAAATATAAATTATATACAAAATAGAAATTACAAGCCCATATAATAATAATGATGAAAAATGCAATAATGATAATATACCTAATAATAATACAGGTTATTATTATTATTATTATAGTTTATAACTAAAGGTTAAACTAATTCCCCACCTTTTTATATATAATCAGACAGACATGACAAGATATTAATTGAACGTTCTCTGTTTCTTATTGACATTACGCAACACTGAAGGGAAGGTCAAGGTTTATACTTTATGTACAGTGTTATGGTGTTTTTATTATTGTTGTTGGCAGTGATGGGAGTAGTGGTGGAGGTCTTGTGATATATTTGTTGCTACTGGTGGTGGTGGAAGGGGGGGGGGGGGTGACAGGCTTATGATTGGGGTAGTGTGTGTGTGTACCTGTATTTTATGTGTGTGTGGGTGTATCTATAATTTATGTATGTATATATGTATTTTGTGTATGTCTGTGTGTGTGTGAGGCAGATACGGGTCAACGACTTGACGACTACTTGTGAAGTCGGCAGGTCACGACCCTCTCTTTCAGTCCTCTCTCACCCCCTCCCTTACCACTTCTCTTTAACCCCTTCCCCTATTAGCCCCCCCCCCCCCCCCCCTACTGCTTCAACACCCACACGCACACTCGCTCCAACTCCTACTTACCACCAGTCTACACACAAACACACACACACACACACACACCACACACACACACACACACACACACACACACACACACACACACACACACACACACAATAGCCTGTTCATCCTTTAATTATGGCCTCTCTTGTATTGTATTATGCATTTAATGTGAGTTGATGATGACTATATATGAACAAGTTAGGCTACCCTACCCAGGAATCGAACCCAAGACTATCTACCGTACCTAGGCTATTGTGAGACCCGGGAAATATTCACTGGACTATACCGTAACCACACCAAATAATAAGACAACCACCACTGATCTGTAGGCGATATTACATCTAACTCCTGGAGGTCACGGTCGCTGGCCCAGGGTTCATATCCAGGGTGGGGTAACTTGTCCACAGTATAAATCCTCTTTTGATATTTAGCAGCATGTACAGCCTCGGGAGAAAAAAAAATCAACATTGTGTGCTCGCTCCACTGAATCTAAAAACATGTATATATTTAACGTGTACGTACACCTCTCCAAGAAAAAGACTTGAGTAATTTTTTCGGTGCACAGTTTAATTAAATGAATAGGGTGATATGTACAGTGTTGGTATGTTCTGGAGCAAATGATTCCAACACACTATTCCAAGCAACAGGCCACCATTAGTTTTGTTAATCTGGTCCTGTTTCCTGGCATACTTTGGAGGAAAAATTACAATCCAATGGACTAAATGTAGGCTATACCTTAAATCGTGAATATCAGCCAATGTGTACACACCAACTCAAGTAAAAAAAAAAAAAAAAAAAAAAAAAATCAAAGTGTGCACGCTCTACTGATTTCAAGAACAGATTTTTTTATGCCATTATTATATTTTCTGGAACGTATAATGATTGTCTTTTAACGAATATTATTTTTTTTTCCTCGGATGACGAAATATGTCGAGGCTCCCTGTGTAGGTTACTCGCCTGTATAATATATATGATATTGCTGTAACGATATTTATCCCTGTATGCAGTTAAGTAAACACAGATTTACTCGGGTGAACGTAGTCTTCAGTTCAACGTAAACTTCAGTTCAACGTAACATCTCGGTAACACCCTACCGTATACTAATAAAATGAGAAAAATTATACTGTACATTCGTTCTTCATCCTCCTTAGTAAACATTATCTCACTGTAAAGCAAATGGTCAAACAAACAAAAACAAAATAAAACTCGGAAACAGAAACATCCCATATTATTACAACGAAAATATTATTGTATTGTACACTCGTTATTCCTCCCTGATAATATCCACGAACACCATAAAGAAAATGGTTAAAAAGATACTGAAACGAATTATATACCCAGAAACAGAGAGGAATTTTATACCCACGACTCCTACCGCCATGATTATGTGAAAAAAAAAAAAAAAAAAAACACGTACTAATTTAAGAATTGGTACATTAGAACGCCTCGATTCCTCTAAAGTATGCCAGGAAACAGGAATAAATGAGCGAAAATAATGGTGGTCTGTTTCTTGGAATAGTGTAGAGGTATCTGTCGCTCCAGATTAATAAACAACACGTCCATAACCAACAGAGTGGAACGTTACGTTATACGAGTCACGGTTGCCTTACTTTTCGTGCCTACTTTACTTAGGGAGTTTCAAAGGCCAAGAGAAAAGGTCACTTGTTTCCCAGTCTTTAAAAGAGGTTACGTTTGTCTGTTGTCTCATTGGAAGGCTACTGTTCTTGATTCCTACACACTGATGGAAAACAAAATCTTCCCTCATATACCGGTACCCATTCTCTGAGGTTGCCAAGTCTGTTTCCTGGCATAGTTGAAAGGAAACACACACACACACACATCCCAATACAGCTTCAGTTAAATAATAAATAATAATGATAATCTTAATTAATTGAGAATGATAAGTGACTAAAATGTTATGCTTCTCTTCAACTAAAAGCGATGATAACAACTGTCAGGAGAAATATAATCATGCCTCATTCACAACAGCAACATAAATCTCTCGTGCTGTACGATACTAGTATATATAATATTTTCACCATAACTAGTATCACCATTATCATCATCATTTTCTTCCCCCTCCTCCCCCTCCCCATCATCATCATCCATAACTAGAATTTTCTCTGCAGGTGAAAGGCCCCTCCCAACTTTTTCCTTCTCTTTGTGGTGGTAGTAATGGCAGATGAGGGTGTAATTTTGTGTGTATGTGTGTGTGTGTCTGGTGCTTTTTCGTGCACTCTCCGGGGATAGACTGGATAATTAATGGAGTAGATGAACAGCAGACAGAGTGGTAAAGGAAATGGAGAGGAGAGAAGATACTTGTGATGGAGGTGGCGGTGGTGGTAGGCAATGATAGTGGTTGTGCTAATGGTAAGGATGGTAGATAGTGGTAGTGGAGGCTGTGGTAGATTATGGTGGTGGTGGTGGTACATAGTGATGGTGATTGTGGTAGATAGTGGTGGTAGATTATGGTGGTGGTTTTAGTAGTAGTGTGGAGGACAGGACAGGTTTGCCATCACTCAGGCTACACTCTCATTACCTCTCCCACAGCTCTCTCTCTCTCTCTCTCTCTCTCTCTCTCTCTCTCTCTCTCTCTCTCTCTCTCTCTCTCTCTCTCTCTCTCTCTCTCTCTCTCTCTCTCTCTCTCTCTCTCTCTTTGATATCCCTTGTTGACATTTCCTCCCTCTGCCTTGGCGTGTGTCCAAGTGCCAAGGTCAGACCAGGGCAGTGCCACTCTCTCACTATCACTTTTTATTTCGCCTCCTTTCCCTTTCCGTTTTTCAATCTTATTTAAGGGGATACATACTATCTTGATAAATTATTAGAGGACTACAGAAACCTCCAAACTATGACCCCAAAACAGATCCTCCATTCAAGTAACACTGAGGCAGTCTGTTTCCTTAAATAATTGGAGGAAACACAGTTGTTGGTCTTCATTGAGTGCCTGAGTGTAAAATGAAATGTATATCAATGGTCTACTGTATACAAGGCAGTCCCATTTCCTGCCACAGTTAATTTGAGGAATAATTAACGGCGGCATCAATTATTATTAAACCAAACAACTTATCCCCATGGCCCCATATTAACAATACTTTGCCAATCTCTGATAAAGTGAGTGACAAGGTTTATTGAGGCCATCCGCTGACCCAGAGTGGTGATGTGTTTGTATAGAAAAGGTAAATAGGATGACTGAGTGAGTGTTAACAGGGGGGTGTCGTGTGTGTGTGTGTGTGTAAAGGAGGAGGGAGGGGGGGAGTCCACATGTCCGCTAGTTACCTAGTTTTATCATACCAAAAAGTGCCTGACGTAACTGGATGAAGCTAGATTCGTGCATCATGTTCAAAAGTTAAAGCAGTGAAGTCGTGTGTGTGTGCTCTTTTTTATAGGGTGGGGCGGAGCGGGGTGGGGAAGGAAGGGGTAGAAAATGGTTTTAATTTGTGCATCATGCATTAAGGTCTAACATGAGTTCCTTCCCACCTCTCTCTTTCTCTCTCTCTCTCTCTGGTCACAAACATGTTATTACCTTTCACTCGCCAACTTTCACTCACTCGTTCACTGAATGGCCATTAAATTTGGGTTGGGTAGTTGATGGTGTTTGAGAGAGGTTTATGGCAAGTCAGCGACTCAGCAGGGAGATGTGGTGAGGTGAGTGGTGGCAGTGATGGTGTGTCTCGTAGTGAGGTGATGAATAAGTGTGTGAGATGGATGGTGAGTAGAGTTTGTGTGTTGTGGTGAAGGAGTGTGGTGTTGGGTGATGAGGTAGTGAAAGGGTTTTTGTGTTTGGTGGTGAGTTGGTGAAGAATTTGTGAGTTGTTCAGAAGTGGTAAAGAAGTTCTTGTGTTGGATGGTGAAGTGGTGAAGAAGTTTGTGTGTTGTTTAGAAATGGTGGGTGGCGGTGTGTTGGGTGGTGAGGTGGTGAAAAAAGTTTGTGTTTTGTTTAGAAATAGTGGGTGGTGATGTGGTGAAAAAGTTTAAATGTTGGACGGTAGGTGTTCTAACTAAAAAAAACATATTGAATGTGTAGGTACAGTACTTGAAGACGATACCGTATGAATAAGGAATTATGACATGAAAACTAAAAGTGAGAATTTATCATTATATAATACTATCCAGGATAGAAACGTAAATATGAGTAGGCTACCGATAATAAATAAATGAAATACTAAGGACACTGTAATCGTGCATGAGACTCGGTGGTTTCTTATTTTTCCTCACTAGGACTATGCCACAAAATAAACTCCTTCAATATAAGTGGTGTTTCGTGGCAATATTTGAAGGACTCTTTAGCCTCCAATTTTCTGATCATAGCACGGGGTCCTTTAATGAATGAATACACCATCAGCCATCAAACAATACACACAAAATTCATCTTGCGTGTAGCCTCGTCCAATATCTAAAAATGAGAACATGTTATGAATATTACAGTAAGGCCATCAGGATCAAAGTTTATCAAGATGACCAAGTTGATAGGGAAAGTTATATGAAGTGTAGGTGTTGCATCATCTCACGTGACAGAGGCATGTATTGGGGAAGGAAATGCGGGTACAGAGATAAAATATACACGTGTGAGATTAGGAGTATATCTCGGTGTGTGTTTGTGTGATTATGAATTTACTGTGTGTATGATGAGGAATGAGAAATTGGAAGAGAGGGTGCATGGGGAGGAGAGTACTGTGTTAATGGCATAAGGAAAAGGATTGGGGAAGGTTGGATGGAAGAGGTGAGGAGGAGTTGTGAGGGATGATGCAATAGGTGAGGTGAGGGTGAGAGGAAGGCGGACGGGGGGGGGGGGGGAGTGGGGAGTAGTGAGGGGGTTGAAAATTTAAAAGGATCGAGAGGAGAGTTTGGGTTTGGAAAGAAGCATATGTGGCGAGACGCGAGAGGAATGTTAGAATTGAGATTTGATGGGGTGGTAATGAGATAGAGTTGGGGAGGATGACCGGGAGAGAAGTGAGTTGTGAGAGTGAAAGCGAGAGTAGGTGGACTGGGGCGAGGGAGAAGAGAAAATTAATGAGGTAGGTATAGAGATGGAGAAAAAATGAGTTGTGGGAGATGAAAAACTTTGGGTGGGATGAGGCAGACAGGGAGGGAGGGGGGATGAGTGAGGGGAATTGAGTTGGGTTGGGGAGTGGAGGGGAGAGAGAAAGAAGCAGGGAGAAGAGAAGGAAAGTATAGGGAGGATAGTGCAGGTGGGGAAGGGCGAGAGGGGAGAAGCAAGCAAGGAGAGGGGGGAGGGGGGTAGGAAAGGGCATTAGGTTCGTCAGATATACGGGGGCGGCGTTTTGAGGAGGGGTGGGAGGGTGCACTTGAGGGGGGCAGGGGTGAGAGGGGAGGGGTAGGGAAGGAGGAAGCTATAACGGGGCGGGGTTTTAAGGATGGATGAGGGGGTGTTTAGGAGAGGGTCGGTGTGGTGGGGGATGTTTTGAGGAAGGGTAGGCAAGGAATAAGGATGATATAGGGAAACGAGGGGTAGGCAAGAATATAGGCAATAACGGGGTGTGGTTTTGGGGAGGGATTGAGGGTGCTTTGGGGAGGGCCTGGGGTTGGGGGGGTATTTTGGGGAGGGGCCAGAATGCAGGGATGGCGAGGAGACGACGACGACGGTTTTCCCCAGCCAGGCCGTTCTCGCGAGATCAATAGACTCAGCCTCCCAACACACACACGCCCACATCATTCCACAACACACGCCCACATCATCCCACGACACACGCCCACATCATCCCACGACACACGCCCACATCATCCCACAACACGCGCCCACATCATCCCATAACACACGCCCACATCATCCCACAACACACGCCCACATCATCCCACAACACACGCCCACACCTCACAAAGTATCCCCCCCCCCATCATCCCACGACACAACGCCCACATCATTCCCAAAACAACACCCATATTATCCCTGAGATTACGCCAGGATTATCCCCCATAATACGCCCACATTATTCCACAGACTACACCCATAATAATTATTATCTCTGAAATAACGCCTACATTATCTCTCAAACTACGCCCACTCAGCCTCACAAACTACGCCCATTTCCCCATCCTCAGTACCGTCCAACCACGCCCGTTCCTATATTACTCTTTCCTCGCCCATATCACAAAATACGCCCATCTACCTTTCATATTATGTTATTCTGTAGGTAGTTATTATCCCTCATTCACACCCACTTGCCAAACTGTACGCCCACTCCACCCTTCATCCATATTTACATACTTAAAATATACCTTAGTTGATTTACGACACTCACGCCCACATGACAAACTTCGCCCATAACTATTCATCCTATACCAACAACACTTATCTTTCCTCCTATAAATTGCCCCCTACGCCCACACCTCGAATTACGCCCACGTTTCCATCCCATATGGTGTACACTTGTCCACACACGTTCATCTACCCACCCATAATATTTACACACATCCATCTCCCAACCCATATCATTTAAACGCGCCCATCTGCCTGCTCATTTAAGTTATACACATTAAAACTCACACTTTATTATTTATTTTTTTATAGGAAGCTTCTCACGAATTTTGTCTCATCGTTCAGCTGGAACATTACTTTTTCCAGGACCCGTATCTATGAGTAATAATTTATAAAAGCCGTGAAAGTTTATTCATGGCAAGATCTAGGACCAGGCACCCATGCTTCGAAATTTTAATAATGGATCATAGTGTACTTCAAGGATAGGAAAATCCTCACTGCTTTAATCCCTGAAACGCGTTGGCGAGGTCTGGAATGAAATGTGAACTAACCTTTCCTTATCTGTAAATATGTATTAAAAAAACAACGTAACAGATTGTAAACATGGTAAAAGACAGTTGGATCATTTTACCTGCAAAACATTCCCTGAAAAAATATTGTGAAAATATGAATGATGCCTTATGTTGATCAGTGTACGTAATTGTTTTAGTACTAAAGTATACTAACACACACACACACAGACACAGGATGAAGCACATAACCCCCGTGTTCCATAAATGATTTAATAGTGGAGTCTATTGGGATATAATCTTTTATAGCGTTGTGGGAGAGGGGCCTTGTAGAGATATCAATGAAAAAAAAAATAATGCTATGTATATATATATATAACTATGAGAGTGAGAAACATCAAGGTTATCATGACAAGGATGGAATTTCAGATATGATTATTTAAGAACCCTGTGATCATGCGTGAAAATTGGAGGCTTCTGATTCCTCCTGACCCATGCCACGTAACAAGCTCCTTTCCAATAGGTGTTTTTTTGGTGGCATTATTTGAAGGACTCTCTTTACCTCCAATTTTCTGGCTTCATCACAGGGTCCCTTAACGACGTTAGTAAGAAGAGTAAAGGGAAGCTGAAGTTTGGTGATGTGAGACAGACAAACAGAAGACAGACAATCACATACAGAAAGACAGACAAAAAAAAAGACAGACAAATTACAATAGACATGTTGAGCTTCACTGACTGACTGACTGACTGCCTGACTGACATACGTACGATGATGACTAAAGTAATGTGAGTGTGAACAATGAGAGAACGAGTGCAGCTTACAGTAGACAAAGGTGTGGAAACATGACCTCCGACTTGGTGTGGTTGGTTGATGATGGTGATTGTGATGAGAGTGGTGGTGAATGATAATGAGGATGAATGATAATGATGATGAATGATTGTGTTGGTGATTGTGATGATGGTGGTGGTGGTGATAATGATGGTTGTGATGGATGCTAATTATGATGATATTGGTTGTGATGGTGATTGTGATGATAGTGATGATGAATGATTGTGTTGGTGATTGTGATGATGGTGGTGGTGGTGATGACAATGAATGATGATAATGATGGATGCTAATTATGATGATATTGGTTGTGATGGTGATAGTGATGATGAAAGATTGTGTTGGTTATTGTGATGATGGTGGTAGTAGTGACGATGATATATGACAGTGATGGTTGTCTGATGATTGTGATGATAATGGTGGTGGTGGTGACGAATGATAATAATGGTGATGAATGATGATAGTGATAGGATATATAGGAAGGTGTGATCATGGTGAATGTAAGTGAAAGTGAACGCAAGATAAGATAAGAACACCACAATAAAGAGACTTATCTTGTTGGCAAATTGGAAGGCTACTGATTCCTCCAAATTATACCAGAAAACAGACGCCCTCAATGGTACCAATAAATAATAATAATCTCCCTTAAGATAAAGGAACTGTGTCTTTACTTGGTCACACACATGGTCAACTTATGCAGGTATCACAATGGGCTATTTTCCTCCGTCCTCAGGCTTCCTACGTCCTCCTACCCGTTT